>JANAVB010029274.1:12500-340550 GCA_029216955.1 Iris pallida | reverse complement strand
GGTAATGTAGGCAAGGGTATGGGTTAGAGGCTAAGGTAACGGTTTACCTTGGTAGGATAATGGGATAAG
Source organism: Iris pallida (assembly GCA_029216955.1). Taxonomy (NCBI): domain Eukaryota; kingdom Viridiplantae; phylum Streptophyta; class Magnoliopsida; order Asparagales; family Iridaceae; genus Iris; species Iris pallida. The sequence goes on along the minus strand of JANAVB010029274.1, from coordinate 340,481 downwards.
AGTTAAGGTAATACCTATAACTAAGATATGAGTTTAACATGTTTAAGATATAGTTATAATTAGGAGTTATGGTTGGTAATGGTTAGGAATAGTGGACTTAGACTAGTTTTGACCTCGGTTGACCACAGTTGACTATTTTGACCAAAAGTCAACCGGAAGTCAATGTTGCCTAGAATTGACTAGAACTTGGCAGAGTTGACCAGTTGACCCAAAGTCAACTGTTAGTCAAGTTAACCTAGAGTTGACCAAGGATTGACCAGAGTTGACCAGTTGACCAAAAGTCAACTGTAAGTCAACTTTTAACTTAAAATCGACCCAGTTTGACTTTGTTTGACTTACCTTGACCTAGTTTGACTTTGTTAGCCTAGTATGACTTAGATTGACTTAGTTTGACCTTGTTTGACTTAGATTGACCTAAGTGACTTAGTTTGGCTTGGTGTGACTTAGTATGACTGAGTTGACCTAGATTGCATAACATATACTAGAAATTATGCCATATACTGTTAAACCCTAATTAAACTCATGTATATCTCACTTTAGGTTTGTGACTTCATTTTGAGCCAGATTATACTGTTGACATAATCTATCGAATCTCAGGCGAGTACATTCTCTGATAGTATTTCTGTTTTATGATATCGTCTATGTTCTTGTATTTAGAGTAGATATCCTTGTTCTCTTGTCATATTGTTCACACAAATGGTATTTGTCTGGATCCCGTCATGAGATGTTATTTCTTGTATTCCTTGGTATATCTTGTGCAAGCTTTCTTGTTTCTTGTGCATTGTATAGACATGATTCCTGCGAAGGCTCGCTACCTCCTCGGAGAATCATGTGCCATGATATGTCATTACTGGATACACTTTACTGGTCGGGGATGGGGGTATTAGCATAGATGTGTGATCAATACCCGCTTGTATCAAGCCTTGAACCTTGAATAGGTTAATCACCCACCGTACGTATGATAACTAGGCCAAACTTGTATCATGTCCTAAGCCGATCACCATGTTGAACTAGTGCTAAACTCACATAGATAGTAGTTCCTGATTTCTGTACATGATATACACGTGCTCCTGCATACATACAGTTACAGTCTTGATATGTCTCAACCATGATCATGTACTCATTACTTTACCTTGTATATTCTCTTATTTACTGCTACATTTTCAATATCGTCTAACTAGAACTGTTATTGGAGATTTATGCTCGTTCTATCCTGACTGGATATGTGATAAATTTTACAGATTATGACGAGGACGAGTGTCCTACCTACTATGGTCCTCATGACGTAGTGGCCTAGACTTGGAGACCCTAGTTCAGCAAGGGTTAGCTCCAGCCGATGTGGCTTTAGAGTAGCTTAGCTGGTTTAGGTGGTATGGACTTTGTCTCAGATACATTTTGCCTGTTATTTTAGTATTTGTATTAGAGATTGTTGACTCTAGACTTGTTTATTTCTGTGTGGATCTTCTGGATGATTTATATCTTGTTGTCTTATTTTCGGTATCATCTATCTTTTTTAGAGTTTGTGATTGAGTATATTATATTGTCACTTCTGTCCTCCATTCCGAGTTGACCATTTCGACATGTTTTGATATATAATTGTTGTTAGATAGCATATAGACAGCGTTCTACGTCATTTCTGCGGCGTAGGTGGGACGCTGCCACGCACTCGTGTCCTTACTCCGGGTGCGGGTTGTGACAGTTCGTCTAGATCGAGAAGTGTCAGGCTGCTTTGATGAGCTGAAGAAGAGGGTTGACTATAGTCCTATCTTGACGTTGCCATCTGGACGGTGGTTCACGATCTACAGTACACTTCTGGGAAGGGCTTGGGTTGCGTTCTTCAGCAGCACGGAAAGGTGATGCCTATGCATCAGGCAGTTACGTCTTCATGAGGAAGAACTATCCAACCCATGATCTAGAGTTGGTAGCTGTTATCTTTGCTTTGAGCTGTAGAAGCACTACCTGTACGGGGAGCGAGTTGAGTCTTCATGGATCACAGAGCTTAAAGTACATGTTCACCCAGAAGGAATTGAACATGAGGCAAAGGCGCTGGCTTGAGTGATAAAGGACTTCGATATCTCCTTGCAATACCATACAGGAAAGGCCAACGTAGTTACAGACGCCTTGAGCAGGTATCCAGTCACTATGTATTTGACGACAGATCGTCATCTATTGGGCGATCTGGATATTGGGTATCGAGGTGATCATTTCGGGCATGGAGGTTCAGATATGGGGTTTACAGATTTAGTCTGCGTGATGGACAGAGTCAGATCAGCACAGTTGGATGACGTCGTGACCTTGAGGAGCATCAAGGAGCAGGTGCATGCAGGATGCTAGACGATTTCTCTATAGCCGAAGATGGGTCACTGAGGCACGGTACTAGATTGTACATTTCGAGTAGAGAGCTTCGGGAGGAGATTCTGTAGGAAGTGCATCGTTCCTAGTACTCTATGCATCCTGGAGCAACAAGATGTACAGAGCACGAGGGAGTACGTACGATGGTATGGCATGAAGCGAAAGGTAGCTCAGTTTGTATCTCGATGCTTAGTGTGCCAGCAGGTAAAAACTGAGAGACAGAGGCCAGGTGGTCTGCTTCAGCCACTACCCATTCCAGAGTGGAAGTAGGAGCACATAAACTATGGGCTTTGTATCTGGACTTCCATGACCTTCAGGAGGGGAAAGACGTAATTGGGGTCATCGTTGATAGATTGACCAAATCGACCTACTTTTTGCCTTTTATGGTGGGACTATCTACGGAGAAGTGGCAGAGATGTATATACGACAGATAGTCAGATTGTATGGAGTTCCGGTGAGCATAATCTCGGATCGGGATAGTGTTCACTTCCACTTCTGGAGGAGTTTGCATACTAGCTTGGGCACCCAGCTCAAGTTCAGTACCGCGTATCACCCCCAGACAGACGGTCAGTCAGAGAGGACTATCTAGACACTCGAGGATATGATTTGCACGTGTATAGATTTGGAGGATCTTGGGAGGACCATCTTCACTTGGTAGAGTTTTCTTACAAACAATAGCTATCAGGCCAGTATAGAGATGTCACCATTGAGGCTCTATACGGACGGAGATGTCGTACCTTTGGCATGGGACGATCGGTGAGAGAGTTTTTCTTGGCCCGGAGATAGTGGTGGAGCAGCAGAGAAGGTTAAGTTGATTAGGGATAGACTTCGGATGGCTCAGAATAGACAGCGGCATTGGGCGATAGCCACCGGAGACCGTTAGAGTTCGAAGTTAGTATCAGTTTTTTTGATTATGCTTGTTGGTGATTGTTTGCTTTGGGTCTTGTATTGAGTCTTCTGTGTCTAGGCTGGCGATATGGTGTTCCTGAGGATTTTTCCGACACAGGGTACTATTCATTTTGGCCGAGGCGGGAAGCTTAGTCGCGCTTTATCAGACCTTTCACTATTCTTGGAAGGGTCGGTGCATAGGCCTATCGACTAGACTTGACCTTACGCTCGAGGGAGTCCATAACGTGTTCCATGTGTCACAGTTGAGGCGGTACGTGGCAGACCCTAGTCACGTATGGATCACTCCGAGTTAGAGGTGGGGCCTACTCTCCGCTATCCAGAGAGCCTGTGGAGATTCTGGATCGTCGTAAGAAGGGCTCGGAACCAAATTATTCCTTTGGTTCTGTCGCATGGAGCATCACTCTCCAGGTGAGTCTACCTGGGAGAAAAAGACGAGATGCAAGAGCGTTAACCTTATCTCTTCGAGCCTTGAGGTATTTTTTCTTTGTTCTTGCTACTGTTATCGTGCTAGATTACTCTAATTTTGAGGACAAATTTTTTTAGGAGGATAGATTTGTCACCCACTTTCCTGAATAGGGCTTATATGGTCATTTATGTTATTTTATTATTTTAAAATTATTTAAATATTATTGTTAGTATTTTTTTATATTATTAGTTAAATAGGTACTTTCTCGATAGAGTTTTTATTTATAAAAGCTTTAATATATTTAATAAATAATAAAATAAAATATTTAGTTTTGTTTATAAATAAATTCTGATTTATATATATATATTATAGATATATATATTATCTATATATATATATATATATTATATAATATAGGTATTAAAAAAATATATATATATATATATAATATTATTCTATTTATGGGATATATATAAATATATATATTTGTATTAATGGGAAAAATATTATGGGTTTATTTTATAAATAAATATATACGTATGTGTAAATATAATGTATGTATGTATGTAGTTGTATGTATGATGTATGTATGTATGTATATATATATATATATATATATAATATATATATATTATATATATATATAGATATAAAAATATATTATATATATATATATATATATATATATATATATTATATATATATATATATATATATATATATATATATATAATTATATTATATATATATATATTATTATATTATATAATATAAATATAAATATATCTATTATATTTTATTATATTATATATTATAATTTTTTTTTCTATCTATATATATATACATATATATTTTTATTTTTATTTTTTTTATCTATATATAGATATATATATATTATATATATATATATATATATATATAAAAGCTTAAGGTTATAAGAAAGAAAGAAAAGAAAAGAAAAAAAAAGGAATCAAATATAAAACAAACAAACCCACACACGCGCCCCCACAAAAAAGCAAAGCAGCAGCAGCAGGTGCTATCAAAATCGAGCGCCCCCCCCCCGTTTCCTATTCTAAACCCGAACGGGAATGTATATATATATATATATATATATATATATATATATATATATATATCTATATATATATATAATATATATAGATATTATTATATATTATATATATATATATAAGATATATATATATATTATATATATACACACACACAGAGAGAGAGAGGGAGGGATTTTTAGAAAAACCAAACCCTAGCCGTCACCCCCAACCCAACGTGCACCCCGACATCGCCGTCAACCAACCCCAGGCCGTCCATCGTCGGGAAACGCGCAACGAGCAGCCCACCCGCGCACGAAAATTGTCAGCGAAGAGCCAACTTCGGAAATAGATTTCTCCTTCCTCGCTCCGTCGTTTTGCGAACCACTTAGTCAGGTATGATCCTAACATATACACCTTTAATTCCCTTCAAATATTTCGTGCCGATTCGCACCATGTGCGACGAAAAACGAGTTCTAAAATTGAGAAAAACTTGATTTATTGGACGTTAGAAACTGTCCCGAAATCCCAACTTTGTGGCGATTTGTTGCGAGTTTTCAAAACCGGTTTGAAGAGACTTGTTGACAACCTATAGGGCTTTAAAATCTTTTTGTAGAATTAATTTTCATGCAATGTACATAAAGTTATTGGTTTGTGAAGTTGGAAAAAAACTGATTTTCAAAACTGAATTTTTTAGAAAAATTGTCCCGATACGCCGTCCGTCCCGTCAATCCGGGCGACGTGATCGCGAACCGAAAATATCAAAAGGTGCATAAGGACTTCGTGGACGTGTGGGCTTTGACGGAATTCAAATTGGTCGCGTGTGCACGACGAATTTGATGCGTATCCGTCAAAAATTTACCGTATCGACCTTTTGCATATTTGTCAATTACATTGTGCACGCTCGTCATATCGAGGCAAAACTTACGCCAACAGGTCCATATCATTTTTCTGCTCCTGTATGCCAAGTTTGGTCCGATTCTGAGACGGTCGATCGGAACGCTTTTGGCGGGCCCGCGACCCGATCCAACGGGCGAATTTGTGCACGGCCCACGAAATCCAACTTTGGACATACGGTTGGGTTCGTCTCATCAAACCGGACCTGTAGACATATAGTTTGATGACTTTATAGACCGTAGGTTCTGGCACATTTTCCGGTGCAAAGTGGGTCCAACGACGGACACCAATTTGACCTAAAATTACCATTTTGCCCCTGTGTCCAGAATTGGAGTTATGGATAGGCATTTCTAGCTAATTTAACCATTCTGAGAATGTTGGTAATATCTGTTTTAGCATTAGGAGACAGTTGTGCGAGTTGACCGTTCGTGGCTCCTTGAGTGGGTGTAGTAGCTCAGGACAACAGGCAAGTACATTCTCTGATAGTTTTATTGCTCTGATATCTACTATATTCAATTTAGTTGTAGTGTTATACTTGATTCTCGACACGAGGATACATGGACTAGTATACTTGAATCTCGTCATGAGATGTCATTTCCGGTTTACCTGGTATATGAGTACATTGTTCGATATTATTTCCTATACTTGTATAGACACCGACTTAGGAGTGGGCTGGCCCCCGCTCTTCGAATCCTGTGTCATGACTTGTCATGTCTGGGTCCATTATACTATTCGGGGATGGAAAGTTATTAGAGGTTATGTGATCATTACCCCTACTTGTTTATTACTTGTGCATAGCTTCACCCTCACCACACGTAGGGTATAGACTGACCTTATACTACTTGTACATAGCTTTCCATTTTGGTCGGCCTGATCCCTATACTATTATACTACCTGTGCATAGCCGGTCAAATGAAACAGCCTGATCTTGACCCAAGCCGATCACATAACGCTCTAATATCTCATGGCATTTTATTTTATGTTTACATCTTACCTCAGATTACCTTCCATTGTTTATATCAATTTTTGTCTTATATCTCACACATGACATGATATCCAGTTCTCTTGTACTATTTTACTTTCAGTCTTGATATTTTATCTTGTATTTTATTATAATTGTCTTATAGTATTTGTCAATTCACATGGAACTGCTGTTGGCGTTTGTACTTGCTCATATCCTGACAGGATAACCCCCGTTGTTTTCAGAGGATTTAGATACAGATTGCCCGACATACTACGGGTTTGGCATAGATGGAGCCTACGACCAGGACTGCCTGTGGACCCGGTGCTCGTAGAGGACGCACCGCCAGTAGTGACCTAGTTCACCTAGATTTTGTCTTGATTATATTCCAGTTTGATACTTTGAGACTTGTAGTATTTTTTGGGATATTGTTTTATGCCTTGGTGTCTGAACTTGTGATTGCGACTCAGCGTTATTTCAAACTATTTATCTCATCTTAATCTTTATCTTTATTATCGTGTTTATCTTGCTTAGAATTATGTGATTGAGTTGTGGTTATATTCCTCCGTGCGGAGATGACAGGTTATATTATTGTGTCTTAGATTTTATATATTCTGGATGACCCTTACAGCGTTCTACCGTCGATAGTGCGGCGTAGGCTGGACGTATCCACGTGCTCGTGCCCCTAAACAAGGTGTGGGTCGTGATAATTACAGTCGGAGCAGGTGGAGCCATGACTGGAACGGAGGCCATCGACGGTATAGAGACGGTACTAACTAGCGTTCGGCGTGACCAACTCCTTAGGGGCCTTCTCAACCGGCACTTCAGCATCTGTAAAACCCCTAAATTTCTACTATTTTTTTTATATAAAATTTGGTACCGATTTAAAATTTTGTATTGTACGTTGCATAGTCGTATTGTACGTCGCGCACGAAATTTTATTTTTCGTAGTGCTCGTCGAGTACGAATATGTGCGAGCGTACATATTTTATAAAAACACGAAATTTTATTTTTCGTAGTTGCTCGTCGAGTATGAATATGTGCGAGCATACATATTTTATAAAAACATTTTTCTATTTTATTATACACTCTCAAATATTATAAAATTATTATTCTTGCTGTAAAAGACCTTTTGATTTTTAGCAGTTATTAATCATAAATAATATTTTATTGTATACTAGGAAAAGCATAATCATGTATGCATTATTCGTGCATACATATATTTCATAATTATTTATTGGTCTATTTTAAATAAAAATGTAATTTTTGAGATTTATTAATATTAATATTTTAATATTCAAAAAGATATTTAAAAATATTAATGAAATTTTTGAAATTATTATTATTAGTATTTTTGGAAAATATATTTCAAAATAATTGTTGAGATTTAAATCTTGATTTAAATTTATGGATTTATTTAAATAGTTAATATTTGAAATTTGATTTATCCCATTGTTTTTAAACCAAGAATTTAATTAGATTCAAATTTGATTTGTATTTGGAATTGGATTTTGATTTAAATTGGATTGTATTTAGATTGGATTTGATTTTAAATAAATAGACGAATTATCTATTTTTGGTTTAAAACTATTCCAAGTTCTTATCCAATTGGGAATTCTCACATCCTATAAATATGCAGGTACTCCTCCAATTCATTATTCATCCACCAAATTTCCACAACCCAACCCGTGTATCATGTCGGTGTCCCCCTTCCCTTCCACTATTTTTTATTTCTATTACGATTACATTTTCACCTTCTTCGTGTCCACATGTCGGACACGATCTCGACACAGCAACCCAGCCCGTGGCAGACACCCCGACATAATCCAAACCCTAATCCTAACCCTAACCCTAATTTTGGCCGAAGCCCCTACCGGATACTGCCTTCTCCGGTATCCCGTCACCGAAACGATCGGCAAGCCCCGGATCTCCACCACCAAACGTCGCCCGTCCTGGCAGCCACCACCCACGGCCATCATTCTCCCGACCGCAGTTGCACCAAAACCATCACGACCACCTTCCCCTTCTTGTCGCAACCCTGCACTCCGACCTTACCACCACAAACAACCCACGACCACCAAGCCCCGCTCACCCTTACCACCCCATCACCGTCTACATCACAGCCACCACCATCAGTAATACCACCACCACCGTCTGCATCCCGCCAACCAAACAATCACCACCGACGATGTCCTCGCACGCCGTCACAATCACCAGTGTCACCACCACAATTTCTACATCAAAAATAAAAAAATAAAAATAAAATCAACCCAACCCTAACCTGCTCCTCGACAGAGTCGTAGCCGGCCCGACTCCAGATCCGGCTAGCCCCCTCTCGTCCAGCGCACCGCCACTGATCTCCCCGACACCGCCCATCCGCCGCGTCTCCTCCGCCGACAAGCCCAGGGCCGGAACCCATATCCGCCACCGCCCGAGTCCCGCAGCGCCGCACTCCGCCTCGCTTTGGCCGGACCACCGACTCCTCCGATCCCCTTGCCGTCAGTCTTCCGCACTCGCCCCCTCTCGATCTACCCCCAGTGCCTCCACCGTACGCCGCGTCCTCGGCACGACCGTCGAAAACCCACCGCGTCGACCCGTTGGAACCCCCGAAAACCCTTCGCCGACCGCTCCTCTTTTCCTCCGCCGCGGCCAGCAAACGTCGCACGCGCCATAGCAGTCCGCTCTGCCGCCGAACCCCAACTCGGCCACCGCCTAGGTCAACAGCGTCGCTCCCGGCGCTGACTCTCGTGCACCGCTGACTGCAGCCCTCCGATCCCGCGCTTGCGCCGAGCCTCCCTTTCCTCGCCGCGAACCCCTCTTCGATCGTCTCCGGCGCTGCCCCGAGATGGCTCGCCGCCGCCTCTCCGCTCCCTCACTCGCCCTCCCATTCTCACTCCTTCCCCTTCCTTCTTTCTGAAAGCTTTAAGTATTTTTGTTGTTGTTACTGTTTACTTTTAGTAAATGTTAGTTATTTATTATTATTATTATATTATTATTATTATTATTATTATACTTTTGTTGCTGTTACTTATTATTAGTAGCATTTTATCATTATTATTATTATTATCATCTGTATTATTATTATATTTTATTATCATTACTTATTATTACTATCATCATTTTTAAATTATTGTTACTAGTTTTATTATTACAATGTAGATGGTTACAAGTGTTTTCCTTATTATATTATTCATAGTTTTTATTATGATTATTTGCTCTTATTGCTAAAAACCATTTCTTTGCAAACATTATTACTTTTATAAATTTCTACGAAAATATTATTCCAAATATTCTCAAAGGAAGATTTTACCAAAAATAGTACGTTGACAAAATCTATTTTATAGCCCTAGCTTATCTATTTGTTTTCCTTTTGGATTTTGTATTTTCTAAGGATATATTGGTCAATAAAAGTAGTCACCAAATTATAATATAAATTTCTAGTTTATTAATTTTTGGCTAATAAAAATATATAGTTTTCTACTAAAACTTATTTTGACAAACTTAGAGCTTTTGCCTTAAAAATGACTTTCGATTTTCTTTTGTATTAATTGAAAGACTAATAATTTGTATTTCAAGTTTTATAAAAACATTTTTCTTAAACCAATTCTATTATTTGACTTCCTACGATTTTCTCCATCTCGTGATTCAACCCATCTTTCCCATTCCTTTACCAATTCTATACTACCTTATGTCCACCCTAGCTAATTTGACCCTTCTGGACCCAATGGAACTAACCGTGTCACCACCCGAGGTCACCTTGCATGGTTGTTGCACCGAAGTCGCAGTTCATGCCACATTCATCATCGCAGCACACCAGGCGCTCTATCAGGCAAGACACCTTGCCTTTACTGTTTAATTTTTGCTCAATATCATGCATGCTTTTTTTTAGGTTGTTCTTTCAAATTTATATATATATGCAAATTATTATATTTTATGCAATTGGCTTAGAGTTAAGGGACCACCGTATGTTTAGGGTATCTCATAAACTGTCACGATGTGCCACGGGTTGTGTGTGAGTTGTGAGTCGCATATAGTTTCGGACTTGCGTACCTACCGTACATCGGTGCGTACAGGCCGTGCGATAGGATATAACTTCTAATAGATTATGTAGAAGACTTGGCAGTTAATAAGGATTAAACAGTGTCGTGGAGTCGACATATGTATAGTATCATGGGGAGAGGGGAGACAGTTATTAGTGTAGGGGCTACATGTTCAGTACACACATAGATTTGGGCCGATAGTGTCTCGGATGAGCGCTACTTACTGCCCCGGGGCCGATAGCTCTCGTATGGGAGCTACTTTCTGCCCTTGGTCGATAGTGTCTCTTATGAGCGCTACCTACTACCACTCTCTCTCCATCTATGCTGAACACCTAAGCTCCTGCGTAGAACGTTGTCTTCTCAAAGTATATATCACCTAGAATGGTTAGGGACCTTTACTCATGTATACTTTTCTGTTGAGCTTTATTTATTTAGTTTATCGGCATGATATTATGTGTCTTGTTACGTCCCTCTGAGGACCTGGTTTTTCCCCAGGTGTGTGTTTTCGTGATTTCTTGCAGGTGCTCTAGCTAAGGCCATTCCTTCCTTCGTGATGACTGCTTTTGGACTTATCATTGCTTCGCTCGACCAATCACTTTCTTTGTATATTTCTTCCCTATTTAAATTAGTTGGTAGTGGACTTTGTCTCCGCCCAACGATTGTATCATAAATATTCAAGTTGATTTCTATATTATTATTCCTTTCATTGTGGATGAGATTTAGTTGCCTTGGATTACTACATTTATAGTTTATGTATACATACGAGGTCCATGTATTTAGTATGTGTACAGCTGGCATGTCTACGTACTTGGTCCTACGTATTTTAGGACTGGGGCGTTACAGCATCCGACTCGTCAGCAATATCCTCGGCCGATTCTTCTATAGTCTCCTTGGCCGGACTCCTGGTGGTTACGTCGACAAGCTCATCAGCAGCACTATCGACCATCGTCTAAGAGGCTACCTCAGTAGGAATCTCAATTATCGGCTCGTTAGCCGCCGCGTCGACTATTCTATATTGGTCTCCTCGGTCATCTCTTCGAGGACCATATCAGCCAACTCCTCAATCGCCTCCCCGGCAACTTTTAGAATGACCTCATCAACTAGTTGTTCGACAGTCATTCTTGTCGGCCCTTCAACAGCTTGGTAGACCAATGCTTCGACAGCCTTCGCCGTCAACCCTTCTAGGGGATCTTCGACCAGCCGCTGAGACGAATCCCCAAAATTTGCCAATGGCAGCTCCTCGGTCGGATGATCTTCCTCGTCTCCCGGTGCATCGGGTTTATCCTCAACCCTTCTATCGACTGGAAGGAGGTAATATAGAAGGATTCAGGGTAATATCCTTAATATCCACGTCCACTAGCATGTCACGGGTACCGACTCTGGAGTCCCACCCTCAGCTGCCACCTGGCCGACCCAGTTATCTCCAAGGGCTCGTCCTTGATCGGCCCCATTAAAGTTACCTACTGGGATGAAGCCAATGGCTCCGAAGAACCCCGTCTCGTACTTAAAGGGAGCGGGAAGAGAGACACCTTCCGAGTCGGTAGTTTTATCAGTTGTAGTCTCCCTCTCGGTCCCTATGACTCGAGACACCTCTAGGACAGGTTCCTCGAGAAGTTCCCTGAATCTCCCTGACCATGTGGGCCCTACCTACACAAGCAACGCAGTGATTAACAGAAAGTATTAAATTAAACCCCAAAAGAAAATACTAAGGTTTACTGTGAAGGAGATTGGATGGGTGGGACACTCTGTTCCAATAAAGACTGTCGGAAGGGTCTACACCGTAGAGGCACAACTGTTCTTGTTCTCCTGACAGGAGGAGGGCTCACCCCTGAAGAAACTTGACGCTTCTGCAGATTACTCAGGTGTACTTCCTTCTCTCTCCCCTCCGACGATGAGCTAGAGCCGTCTCCGATGATGCAAGCCCCTGATGATGTGCGAAGGCCAATCGAGGGGTCTCAAACTTCGTCCCCTTGAGCAAACTTTGCTCTCGATCGTACTTTGTGAAAAGTTGTTCGTCATGCAGTAGAACTTCATAGCGGAATACAAGATATGAGTCTCCTCATGCGTCGAGGGGATCATAAATTTTACTCCAGTACCACCAACATTATAATAACACCATACCCGGGAGCCGTCCAGTAGACTTCCTTCATAACCAAGACAGGAGATCAGATTGCTCATTATAGAAGCATGGAAAATCTCAGCTGAAGACATCCCTTCGCCAAAGCGCAGAAGATACAAAAGACTGAGGCTCGGTACTAAAATGACAAAACAGAAGATATGAAGAGAAGTCCCTTTATTGTCATGTCTACCAAAGTCTAGTATAGACACATCAGGACCACACATAAGGGACTAATTCTGTTTTTCTATAAAGGATCTAGTACAGATTCGACAGAGCCAAGAGGGATCTACAAGGGATGCAGTCTTCATCGAAGTGCAACCTTCCTTCTTTTCGATACACATGCTGGAAGATTGACCTCCACGAAGCATATTCTGATATTCTTATGGACGCAGCCTCTCAGAAGCATATTAGTAACCCAGCACTTTGAAGAAGCCAGAGCCTTCAAGCCAGAGGCGTAGCCACCTACCTGCGCAACCTCAAAAATAAGATGGTGGTAGGCCCCCTCCCCTTTTTTTACTACTTTTATTTAAGAAGCCAGATCCTTCACTCTAGAGGCACGGCTACCTGCCTGCGCCAATCTCAGACGCGCAAGGGTGTCATACCCTTCCCCTCGCAACCAACACCTTTACTTTTGAGAGGCACAGCTACTTACCTGCATCCGCATGAGGCGCAGGATGGTGATATGCTCACACCACTCCATTCCCATGGTGCAGTCGTCTGCTCCGGATCAGAAGCTTAAGTCACTTCAATACAAGAGACTTGGGAACTCTTATCGCAACCAATGCAAGTCAACCTGTCGCACCAAAAGCACAGTAACCTTGTCAACCTGAAGCACAAGCCTATTTGTCGCCTATAGCACAGCGACTCTGGTAGCCCAAAACATAGCTTCATAAGTTGCTCTATATGTACAGAAGTCTCGAAGCCAAGTCCACTCGTCGCCTGAAAGCACATAGGTTCCGTCGTCTCCAGAAGTATGGTCTATTCGTCGCCCCAGAAGCACAACAACACTTTGTCCCCACTAGAGGCACAAGAAGCATGGGTCCACCCCAATTGGTTTGTTTAAATGATCTCTTGCAGAGAAGATTAGGATTAAATCATGATTGATATCATATCAGATTGATTTAAATCTTAGACAAGGATCAGTTAGACTCTAAATCTAGGATGAAATTCCAAGATTTACTCGGCTATATCCGAGCAAGAAAATTGGCACGCGCCACGTGTCATCTCCTTCGGTTATGTTTATCACCACTAGAGATCTCGTTTGAAGGAAATCTCGATGTTTGCCACGTGTCAGCGCCGCAGAAGTCCGCCCTGTACAATGACGACAGATTCTTTCATATTTCAGGAACCCTAATGCACATCGCATATATGCTCGATTCTCTATTAATAAAAGAAGTTTTTCTTCCACCAAAGAAAAAAGATGAGAAGGAAGAGAGAACATTAACAATCGATAATCTTCAAAGGAGCAACGATCTCTATCTACGAAGAGTCGACCACCCTCATCCACCTATCAACCAAAGAACGAACCAACCAACCATCTTCAAGGGATCTTCTCATCCAGACAGTGTCACTTCCCGTTCCCAGAATACGTATTCTAAATACATGTACTGCTGGAATGTATTCATTTAATATTTATCATGTATTGTTCTGTATTTAAATTCCTTTAATTTCCTGCTAATTATTTTTCTGTATTTTATTTCTGCATTTTACTTTATGCTTTTATACTCTGCTTTAGCTTTGTTTTGGGTTCAGCTTGAATTGGTTTAATTATGTTGGTTCAACATGAACCCAAACCCCCACCTACCACCACCCCATTTAAAGCTCCAAACCCTTTCTCTCTCTTCATTACTTCTTCTCATTACTCTTCTTCTTCCTCATAACTCTCCCAGCAACCTAGAAGAGATAGGCAAGTGCTAACTTGCTTCTTGATGGATCTCCATTTTTGTTGTTCCATTGTCTTCCCCTCAACATTCTAAGACACTTTAGTGCTTGGCATTTTCAATTTCTATGGCTAAATTCTTCTAGATCTAAGTTTATAGTAATTTCGGATTTCTTGGGTTTTGATCTATTTAACATTGTTATTTCCAAGTTTTGATGGTTCCATGATATAGAGAATTTCGTTCTACCCCATTTTGACCTATGGAAGTCCAAATTTGGACTTACGGTGAAGGTTTTATGGAGCTTGGAAGCCAAGGGTTCCATGACCATCCTTCTCAGATTTTCTGAGAAGATGGGTCCCCACTTTCCCAGCCGGATGAAACTTTATTTCCCAATCGCATGAGATTTTTATTTCTCAGCCGCATGAAACTTTATTTCCCAGCCGCATGAAACTTTATTTCCCAACCGCATGAGATTTTTATTTCTCAGCCGCATGAAACTTTATTTTCCAACCGCATGAGATTTTTATTTCTCAGTCGCATGAAATTTTATTTCCCAACCGCATGAGATTTTTATTTCTCAGCCGCATAAAATTTTGTTTTCCAACCGCATGAGATTTTTATTTCTCAGCCGCATGAAACTTTATTTTCCAACCGCATGAGATTTTTATTTCTCAGCCGCATGAAACTTTGTTTCCCAACCGCATGAGATTTTTATTTCTCAGCCGCATGAAACTTTATTTCCCAACCGCATGAGATTTTTATTTCTCAGCCGCATGAAACTTTATTTCCCAACCACATGAGATTTTTATTTCTCAGCCGCATGAAATTTGATTTTCCAACCGCATGAGATTTTTATTTCTCAGCGACATGAAATTTTGTTTTCCAACCGCATGAGATTTTTATTTCTCAGCCGCATGAAACTTTATTTCCCAATCGCATGAGATTTTTATTTCTCAGCCGCATGAAATTTTATTTTCCAACCGCATATGAAATTTTATTTCCCAACCGCATGAGATTTTTATTCCTCAGCCGCATGAAACTTTATTTCCCAACCGCATGAGATTTTTATTTCTCGAATTTTACATTAATTAACATTGATTGTTATCTTGATTAATAATTAATCATGCGTTCCTAGATGGAACTAAGAGATTGGCTAGTCGTCTTATTGAATTAAATGGAATAAGATACGTTCATATTAACTATGAACTATTACAATCGAATGGCCAATCCTGAATATTGGCATATAGATACATGCAGGCTACAATTTATTTATTTATTTATTTATTTATTTATTTTCTACAAAAGCAGTATGTGTACTCTATGGTCAAGGCATGATTATTCCGTGGTTAATTTGATTGTTGCATTACGCTATGTAAAACCAACAACCTAACCGCACGGGCATCGTTGTAGAGTTGTGCATATCGTACTTGTACGAAAGTACTTATTCTGAATGACCATGATCCACGGCATGGGATTTCACTTAACATAGAGGCTACTAAGTTAAATAAAATAATGATTGCATGGAGAGAATGGATTCCCGAGTTCTTATATGGTAGCCCTTTTTGGGACTATTAGTGCCCAACAGGCCGGCTGGTTCCCACAGATACTGCAAATCTGCCACACGGGTAGGGAGCGGTATCTGCTTATATTATTGTATATTGTATATTGATGACGGACGTCCTGCTAGGACTCGTCTAATTCATGATTGGCGTAATTGATTGATTGGATAGACTAGCCTTGCTTGCCCATAGTAAGAACTGAGAAATCCTTATTGCATAATTCCAGGATAACTTGGGACTCACAGTAGTAAGCTGTAGGAGTTGGATGGCCGTTTAAGTTGTTTTGTTTGTGTACTGTACCTACTCTGTTACCTAACTGAGATGATCAGAGCATCAGGATATGACGGGCCAACTTCTGTCCTTGTTTGGTTGGGAGGTTGGTTCGAAGTGTCGTGATGTTACGTGAATCCCAGTAGCAAGCAGAGATCTATTATTATATTCTCTTATTTACTGGTTTAATGCCTCATATCGTGCTTCCTTGCGGTACTTGCTATTAGAGGTTTAACCTCTCTGGTTTTGCATGGCCAGATTTAGAGCCGGTTCCCGAGGACTCAGCTTACCTCTACCTCCAATATGGTCAATACTAGAGGAATGATCGCAGGTGGACTCGAGTGGGTTCCTTACTTTCCCGTTCATTTTGTTAATTACTTTACATTTTGCCGCTTGGCACCGACATGTTAGTCGGATAGTCTTGCACTTACTTTTACATAATTGTAATTAAGTCAGACTACAGCTGATAACAATTGTGTATATGTTGCTATGTCATCTGGCTTTGTTTTGTAAAGCCAGATCTCAAGAACATTTTGACTAAGCGTTTGGGACGCCTTATTGCTTTATCTTAAATGTTCTCTGTTATTGCTTCTTGTTTGAATGATTGAGACAATAGATGTGAAGTGACCTTAGCGAGACTTTCATGTAGTATGCACCCCCTTGTCTTTTAGACAGCATTGATCGTATTATACGATATTCATCTACCCGTAATACGTAGCTGGCTGAGTCATTCCCCCTCTCTCCAGTATTCTGGTTTTGGGGCGTGACAAGGTTTTAGTGGTGGCCCATGCAGGTCTGATTTCAGACTTATGGGGTATTTTGATTTATAGGATGTCTCAATCACACATGTTTCCCCTTGATCTCATGATTCGTTGTTCTCAACCTTAGCTTGACATTCCGATATCCTTTGACTTCATTGATCCTTCATGTCCGGTCGTTTTATTGCTCTCTTGTCCCTTTTCTTAGGGGAACCTCGTCTACATCTATCAGAATTGAACAACAACAACAAGAGCAACATGGAAAACCTGACCAGGTTGGTCAGCAACAAGGGCCAATACTCCCTCAAGAGACCATTCAAGAAGAAGTGATAATGGAACCAGCAGCTGGACCGCAGTATCCGGAAGTTCTAACACCACCAACAATTCCACCTACCCCTGTGGAAGTGGACACACCAACCCTTCTAGAGATCATGAGAGGAATGATGGCTACTCAACAACACCAGATGTTGGCCCAGCAGCGCATGCACGCTCAGTTGCAAGAGCAGAATGTACTACTCAACCAAGGGTTGCAGACGGCATTGGAAAGAAGGGCAAGGACAGATTCAGGAGCGTCAGCCAGGTTTTGCAAGTACAACCCCCGCCATTTTGAGGGCACGGAAGATGCCATCTCAGCAGATACGTGGCTTAAGGATATTGAGGCCATTTTGACAGCCGCTAAGGTGCCAGCAGAAGAACGTGTAGATCAGGTGAAGTTGTTACTTCAGGATCTCGTACGTGATTGGTGGGAATCAGAGGAAGTAGGCATCAGGCGTCCTATTGCTTGGGACGATTTTACTGCAAGATTCAAGACGAAGTACTATGGAGTTGTGGCATAGTTTGAGCTACAACAGAAGTTTATCAACCTCAGACAGGCTGGCAAGACTGTAGATGCTTGTGCAGCGGAGTTCTGCAGATTGAGTAGGTTCTCCCCAGAGATGGTAGCAACGGAGCGCTAGAGGGGGATGAGGTTCCAGCAAGGGTTTCATCTTGAGCTCTTGCAATTGATAGAGGGGCACAATTACCAGACTTTTGACAAAATATTGACGACAAGCCGAAGGCATGAGATCACCATTCAGAGGATCACGATAAGGACTGGAGGTCAGAAGAGATCTCACAGTCAGATTGAAGGAGGAGGGTGAGTAGTACCCCGAACAACAGTACCATCCCCTGGCGTTCGCATCCACGATGTGGCGATACGAGGGCCAGCACCACCACCCAGGCAGCAACAGCAACAACCAAAGAAGAACCAGCAACCCCCAGCAGGCTGTACTTATTATGGGAAGATAGAGCACACTAGAGATATGTGTCGGGCATTGAACGGACTATGTTTGATATGTAGAAATCCAGATCATCGGGTTACCACATGTCCTATGAATTCGAGGTCAGGAGGACCAGTGCAGCAGTTTCCTGCTCTGCCAGCACCAGGGGCAGGACAGTATCGAGGACCAGCGGTGGCAGTGAGACCATTGGCCCAGCGTCCGCTGATGCCGCAGGCTCAGATGTTTCGGCAGCAGGGACCGCCGATGCAGCAACACCTGCATAGACCACCCCAGCATCATCAGAGAAGGGGCCAGCAGCAGCACCAGGCTAGGCCGTAACATGGGAACCAACAAGGAGGTCGAGGGCAGGCATTCACTCTGTCCTTGGAGAAGGAATTAAGATCGAGGGATGTTATGGCAGGTAATATTCTCGTCGCCTCGTATCCTGCAATAGCATTGTTTGATTCGGGAGCATCCCACTCATTTATATCTGCACAATTTGCAACACGGCTAGGAATGGAATTCGAGGCAATACCAGGGAGGTTAAATATACTCATTGGTATTGGGCTCGTAGGAGTTAGTAGTGTTATTCTAGCATGTAGCGTTGTAGTTTGCGGGCATTTCTTACCCGCCCGGTTGATAGAATTTCCTGTTGGAAATTTCGACGTTATCTTAGGCATGGACTGGCTGAAAGACAGTCATGCGACAATAGATTGTCGTAGAGGGAGTGTATCTTTTGACATCCCAAGCATAAAGCGGTTTACCTTAGTCAGATCAGTAGCAACTCAACAAGAGCAGGGAGTAGTGACGGCAATAGAAGAAGTTCAAGTTCTGATGGTAGTTGAAGAGTTTCTAGACGTATTTCCTGAAGAACTTCCAGGTCTACCACCGATTAGAGATATTGAGTTCAGTATAGAATTGGCACCTGGAACTAAACCGATATCAGATCGAGTTTATAGAATGGCGAATTCCGAGCAGGCCAACGTATATCAGCACATAGAGGAACTGAAGGAGAAGAAGTTCATCCAAGCTAGCGTGTCACCATGGGTAGCACCAGTGGTACTTGTGGAGAAGAAGGATGGGTCATCCAGATTGTGCATCGATTACAGGAAGCTTAATGCGACAACAGTGAAGAACAAGTACCCACTACCCAGGATCGACGACTTATTTGATCAGTTGAGCAAAGCTAGAGTGTTTTCCAAGATAGATCTTCGTTCAGGGTATCATCAAGTGAGGGTTCGGAAGGAGGACATTCCCAAGACAGCATTCAGGTCGAAGTATGGGCATTATAAATTCTTAGTAATGCCGTTTGGTTTGACCAATGCTCCAGTAATATTCATGGATTTGATGAACCGCATCTTTATGCCGTACATAGACCAATTTGTCGTTGTGTTCCTCGACGACATTCTAGTATACTCAGCTAATGAAGAGGAGCATGAAGATCACCTCCGGAAGGTGTTACAGGTTCTGAGAGAGAACCAGTTGTATGCCAAGCTCAGCAAGTATGAGTTTTGGTCGGACCATATTTCATTTTTGGGTCACATCGTATCAAGAGCTGGAGTAGCAGTGGATCCCAAGAAGGTAGAAGCAGTAGAGAGTTGGCCAGTACCCAAGACCGTAGCTGATGTACGGAGTTTCTTGGGATTGGTAGGATATTACAGAAGGTTTGTATCAGATTTTGCAAGACTTTCAGCACCCATGACCCGCTTGACACGGAATGATGTACCATTCGTCTGGTCGACAGAATACCAGGCATTATTTGAGAATCTGAAGCAGAAGTTGATATCAGCGCCTATTCTTACATTGCCAGTTGGATCTGGAGGTTTTACTGTTTATTGTGATACGTCAGGTAAAGGACTTGGATGTGTCCTCATGCAGCATGGAAGGGTGATAGCATATACATCTAGGCAGCTCCGAGACCACGAGAAGAATTATCCAACTCATGACTTGGAGTTGGCAGCAGTAGTATTTAATTTAAAGATATGGAGGCATTACTTATATGGTGACCGTGTAGACATGTACACAGACCATAAAAGTCTGAAGTACATCTTTACCCAGAAGGAACTGAACATGAGGCAGAGAAGATGGTTGGAGTTGATCAAGGATTACGACATAGAGCTACAGTATCATCCAGGCGAGGCTAATGTGGTAGCAGATGCTCTCAGCAGGAGAGGCGGTACATTTATGTTAACAACACAGAGGCATATCTTAGAAGACCTTTAGGAGATGGGCATCGAGGTCATACTTCCTAGTGATGTAGGATTTCTGGCGAGTCTACAAGTTCAATCCGACTTGGTAGACAGGATCAAGGCAGCTCAGGCACAAGACCCAAGGATTCAGAAGCTTAGGACAGAATGTAAGTCAGGAATCAGAAAGGATTTGAGAATTCATAAAGATGGTACACTTAGGTTTGGGTCACGTCTATG
This sequence comes from Iris pallida, assembly GCA_029216955.1. Lineage (NCBI taxonomy): Eukaryota > Viridiplantae > Streptophyta > Magnoliopsida > Asparagales > Iridaceae > Iris > Iris pallida. The sequence continues at coordinate 319,596 of JANAVB010029274.1, read as the reverse complement.
TGTGCCTGGTGGAGATATCAGACAGGAGGTTATGGCAAAGCTCATAGTTCCCAGTATTCTGTACACCCTGGAGGGACCAAGATGTACCAAGATATCAAGCAGTACTTCTGGTGGAACGGAATGAAGAGGGAGATAGCTAGATTTGTTTCCCGTTGCTTGGTATGTCAGCAAGTGAAGGCAGAACAGCAGAGGCCAGCTGTGTTATTGCAACCGCTTCCTATCCCAGAATGGAAGTGGAAACATATTACAATGGACTTTGTGACCGGTTTACCAAGATCACCAAGTGGTAAAAATGCTATTTGGGTGATAGTAGATCGGCTTACAAAGGTGGCGCACTTTCTTTCTTTCAAAGTAGGACAATCTACAGAAAGGTTGGCAGAATTGTATATACAACAGATAGTCAGACAACATGGAGTCCCTGTCAGTATTGTGTCAGACAGAGATACCCGTTTTACATCACATTTTTGGAAGAGCTTACATCATAGCCTGGGTACCAAGTTAAGATTTAGCACGGCTTACCATCCCCAGACAGACGGGCAATCAGAAAGAACAATTCAGACTTTGGAAGACATGTTGCGAGCTTGCACTCTGGATTTTGGAGGATCTTGGGAGAGCCACCTGCACTTAGTTGAATTCTCATACAATAACAGTTATCAAGCCAGTATTCAGATGGCGCCATTTGAAGCATTATATGGTAAGAAGTATAGGTCGCCACTATAATGGGACGATATCTGGGAGAGGAAGATGCTAGGCCCGAAAATAATTTTCCAAACAGTTGAGGTGGTCAAGGGAATTAGAGAGCGACTTCGAGTTGCACAGGATCGGCATCGTCATTGGACGGACCAGCATCGTAGGCCGCTAGAGTTTTTTGTTGGGGACCACGTGTTCTTGTGGATCTCACCTACCCGTGGGGTCATTAGGTTTGGCGTTCGCGAGAAATTGAGTCCGCAGTACGTGGGCCCATTTGTTATTCTTGATAGGATAGGCGATGTTGCTTATCGTTTATCCCTTCCACCTTCGTTACGAGAGGTGCATGACGTGTTTCGTGTATCTCAGTTGCGAAGGTATGTATCAGACCCAAGCCATGTCCCTGATCATTCTGAGCTGGTTGTTGGTACCAACCTGTCTTACGAGGAACAACCTGTGTCTATTTTGGACCGAAGAGAGAAGATACTCAAAAACCGAACAATTAGCCTTGTCCGGGTTGCTTGGGGTCATCACTCTTTAGGGGAGTCAACGTGGGAACGTGAGGATGATATCCGATCACGGTATCCGCACCTGTTTGACTCACAAGGTATATCTCTTTATGTATACCTTGATTGTCTTAACTCCTCATACTTGTTACCTTATGAGTAGAATTGTTTGGTGTTGTAAAATATTCAACATGGATATGTTACTTACTGTTAACATTGTCGAATGATTGCTTACTCAAATTGCTTATACTTAGATTAGTTTAGCTCCGATGTTTCTATCATGCTTGGATCTGAAATTCCGAGGACGGAATTTTTCTAAGGAGGGTAGAGATGTCACTTTCCGTTCCCAGAATACGTATTCTAAATACATGTACTGCTGGAATATATTCATTTAATATTTATCATGTATTGTTCTGTATTTAAATTCCTTTAATTTCCTGCTAATTATTTTTTTGCATTTTATTTCTGTATTTTAATTTATGCCTTTATACTCTGCTTTAGCTTTGTTTTGGGTTCGGCTTGAATTGGTTTAATTATGTTGGTTCAACATGAACCCAAACCCCCACCTACCACCACCCCATTTAAAGCCCCAAACCCTTTCTCTCTCTTCATTACTTCTTCTCATTACTCTTCTTCTTCCTCATAACTCTTCCAGCAACCTAGAAGAGATAGGCAAGTGCCAAGTTGCTTCTTGATGGATCTCCATTTTTGTTGTTCCATTGTTTTCCCCTCAACATTCTAAGACACTTTAGTGCTTGGTATTTTCAATTTCTATGGCTAAACTATTCTAGATCTAAGTTTATAGTAATTTCGGATTTCCTGGGTTTTGATCTATTTAACATTGTTATTTCCAAGTTTTGATGGTTCCATGTTATAGAGAATTTTGTTCTACCCCATTTTGACCTATGGAAGTCCAAATTTGGACTTACGGTGAAGGTTTTATGGAGCTTGGAAGCCAAGGGTTCCATGACCATCCTTCTCAGATTTTCTGAGAAGATGGGTCCCCACTTTCCCAGCCGCATGAAACTTTATTTCCCAACCGCATGAGACTTTTATTTCTCAGCCGCATGAAACTTTATTTTCCAGCCGCATGAAACTTTATTTCCCAACCGCATGAGATTTTTATTTCTCAGCCGCATGAAACTTTATTTCCCAACCGCATGAGATTTTTATTTCTCAGTCGCATGAAATTTTATTTTCCAACCGCATGAAATTTTTATTTCTCAGCCCCATGAAACTTTGTTTCCCAACCGAATGAGATTTTTATTTCTCAGCCGCATGAAACTTTATTTCCCAACCGCATGAGATTTTTATTTCTCAGCCGCATGAAATTTTATTTTCCAAACGCATGAGATTTTTATTTCTCAGCCGCATGAAACTTTGTTTTCCAACCGCATGAGATTTTTATTTCTCAGCCGCATGAAACTTTATTTCCTAACCGCATGAGATTTTTATTTCTCAGCCGCATGAAACTTTATTTTCCAACCGCATGAAATTTTTATTTCTCAGCCGCATGAAATTTTATTTTCCAACCACATGAGATTTTTATTTCTCAGCGGCATGAAACTTTGTTTTCCAACCGCATGAGATTTTTATTTCTCAGCCGCATGAAACTTTATTTCCCAACCGCATGAGATTTTTATTTCTCAGCCGCATAAAATTTTATTTTCCAACCGCATATGAAATTTTATTTTCCAACCGCATGAGATTTTTATTCCTCAGCCGCATGAAACTTTATTTCCCAACCGCATGAGATTTTTATTTTTCGAATTTGGCATTAATTAACATTGATTGTTATCTTAATTAATAATTGATCATGCGTTCCTAGATGGAACTAAGAGACTGGCTAGTCGTCTTATTGAATTAAATGGAATATGATACGTTCATATTAACTACGAACTATTGCAATCGAATGGCCAATCCTGAATATTGGCATATAGATACATGCAGGCTACAATTTATTTATTTATTTATTTATTTTCTACAAAAGCAGCATGTGTACTCTATGGTCAAGGCATGATTATTCCGTAGTTAATTTGATTGTTGTATTACGCTATGTAAAACCTACAACCTAACCGTACGGGCATCGTTGTAGAGTTGTGCATATCGTACTTGTACGAAAGTACTCATTCTGAATGACCATGATCCACGACATGGGATTTCACTTAACATAGAGGCTACTAAGTTAAATAAAATAATGATTGCATGGAGATAATGGATTCCCGAGTTCTTATATGACAGCCCTTTTTGGGACTATCAGCGCCCAACAGGCCGGCTGGTTCCCACAGATACTGCAGATCTGCCACACGGGCAGGGAGCGGTATCTGCTTATATTATTGTATATTGTATATTGATGACGGGCGTCCTGCTGGGACTCGTCTAATTCATGATTGGCGCAATTGATTGATTGGATAGACTAGCCTTGCTTGCCCATAGTAAGAACTGAGAAATCCTTATTGCATAATTCCAGGATAACTTGGGACTCACAGTAGTAAGCTGTAGGAGTTGGATGGCCGTTTAAGTTGTTTTGTTTGTGTACTGTACCTACTCTGTTACCTAACTGAGATGATCAGAGCATCAGGATATGACGGGCCAACTTCTGTCCTTGTTTGGTTGGGAGGTTGGTTCGAAGTGTCGTGATGTTACGTGAATCCCAGTAGCAAGCAGAGATCTATTATTATATTCTCTTATTTACTGGTTTAATGCCTCATATCGTGCTTCCTTGCGGTACTTGCTATTAGAGGTCTAACCTCTCTGGTTTTGCATGGCCAGATTTAGAGCCGGTTCCCGAGGACTCAGCTTACCTCTACCTCCAAGATGGTCAATACTAGAGGAATGATCGCAGGAGGACTCGAGTGGGTTCCTTACTTTCCCGCTCATTTTGTTAATTACTTTATATTTTGCCGCTTGGCAACGACATGTTAGTCGGATAGTCTTGCACTTACTTTTACATAATTGTAATTAAGTCAGACTGCAGCTGATAACAATTGTGTATATGTTGCTATATCATCTGGCTATGTTTTGTAAAGCCAGATCTCAAGAACATTTTGACTAAGCGTTTGGGACGCCTTATTGCTTTATCTTAAACGTTCTCTGTTATTGCTACTTGTTTGAATGATTGAGACAATAGATGTGAAGTGACCATAGCGAGACTTTCACGTAGTATGCACCCCCTTGTCTTTTAGACAGCATTGATCGTATTATACGGTATTCATCTACTCGTAATACGTAGCTGGCTGAGTCATTCTCCTGCTCTCCAGTATTCTGGTTCTGGGGCGTGACAGACAGTCTCTTGATCGGTAACCCCAGAGTCCCATCAAAGGCGCCAGAGAGCCATAGCAAGGTTGATTCGTCGTCAGATCGTCAACGGAGTAATGGAGCCACTGCAGCCCTCGATCTCTACTGTCACACTTTCCTAGAAACCTTTTCTCACTATACTTAGAATATCCTGTTTAGGACTTCCTTCTTTGTACACAGATACCTTATATGTTCAATAAGGCAAAAAGTTCATTCAACCCGGTTACTATACTTAGAATATCCTGTTTAGGACTTCCTTCTTTATACTTAGAAACCTTTTGTTACGTCGAACACCCATCATAGTCTGACTATAGCCAAACTGACGTGCGAATTGGCTCGACAAATAAGGTTCCAGGTACACCCGGTTCTGGTTTCGATACACCAAATGGGAAGAACGGATGGACTGCAGCCAGTGGAAGGCACCAAAAGGTAAATCACTATCCACTAACTTATCATCCGCAAGGTAACCATTGTACGTCGACGAGACCCTGTTGAAAGTATAGCTGTCTAAGTGGTCCAAGATCTACCTATTGACGGGGACATCCAGATGGAGCCATTTCGTGCGATGATAGTTATACAGCATCGCATCCTCTTTCTCGTAACCATCGAGAGTGTTGGGGACTATCAAACCCGGGCGGTGTAATGCTAACTAACCCATCAAGTAATGGTAAGGGAGTCCAACCCAAGCGAATTCATCATTCCCCTCGTGGCACTCTATTATCCTCTTGGAGAACTCCAGCAAACCTTACAAAATGTCACATACCATAGCCGGCAGCAGAGCCAATGAATGTTTGAAGGCCAGCCTCATAGCTGGCAGAATAAGTTCTCGACCAATCTATCCTGTGGGCCCATAACCTCCTGGAACCATGGCTTTTCATAGCCATATCATTAGAAAAGCGGCTAATGTTGCTTTCAGACTTAAAACAGTCACATTTTGACAAAAAGTAGTTGTTAACAGTAGAGGTGGGCTTTCCTTCGGCATCTACTGAGGGAGCAAATACCCCCGTTTTAGCCATCAGATCGTCTACTTCGTCAGCGGTATATGCCCCACGCACGGTGAAATGAACTGTCTCCGACATCGATGGATGCTTTGTGAATATATAATCCATCCGGAGCCTTCTCCTGCCCTAGCGCATGCATACTTGATGGTGGCAAAGCAATTCTTTGTACACAGCCATCATTTTGGGATATTTGTTCTCTAACACCAAAAACTCCTTCTTGCAAAGGGTATACTCCTCATATGGCTTATCCCCCACGGTAGCTTCGAGATGGTGCGCATCTCATGGAGGGCCAAGCCCATCTCTCTACAAGGGGTGAAGAAAGTCCCGGTATGATGGTTAAATAGTTCCAACAAGGCTATAAACAAAAGACAATTGATCTCTATACCATGCTCGGTGGCCCTGATGGCACGACACAGGCCCGTACCTAGCAGGTCCTTCTTGAACCTACCCAATATCTATTGGGTTAGTTCATGCCATTCTACCCTAGGATGGATCCAACCTTCGACACGAAAGACCTCCTTCTGATATGTACAGCCCGTGGCCAGAAGCCTATTAGCAAAAAGAGAGGCCCGAAACGGATGCACCTCCGTAGTAAAGTCACTGAGCAGATGACCGGGAAGTAACACACGTAGCGTACATGATGGACCATCAGGTGCACACTTGAAAGAATCCATATGATTACAGTATCCATCCACTTGGATATGACTGGTCATTAAACCCCCTCGCTTCGGGGTCAGATCCTATTTCATGAGACGCTTCTCATCCAAGCAAAAGAAAACTGACGGAATGTACTAAGAAAGACCATCATTTTTGAAGTACCAGTTTTCGTTTATCTCCAAGAGCTTGGTCTTTTCCCGAACCTGCTGATCGCCAAAAAGGAACAAAGGTTTCAGCATCTTAACGGCATCAGAGGGGAGAGACAACTTGCCTCGATCCATCATACGACGAAAGTATTCGGGCTGTTGAGCCTGTATCATTGCTAGTCGCCCTTTCGATTGACCTTAGGCAGTCAACTGCATAGCAGGATTGGTGAGCGTCTCATCGAAGTTTATACCCAGGGCCCAGTCCGCCGATTTCAGAAGGATATCCCCGAAGAGGGACGTGGACACATGAATTACACATAAACAAAAGTGTGTCAGAGAAATACAAAATATCTTCTGCAAAAACAGAAAGCGAAAGCACCGTGCCGTCAAAAAAAGCATCCGCACAGTCAGTGTGCGAGCATCCGCCCAGGCACTACCAAAGTCGTAGCACGCGTCAGCCAACAAGCATCCGTACAGGTACCTTGTGAAAAGAGCTGCACATGGACACTGGCTGCGTGCCTACAGAAAGCCTCAGCACATCTATAGTTATTACTTTGCAAAAAGTAACAACTCTGTGCATCGGTTGATAAAGCTTTAGCACATCTTCAGAACGCCACTCCGAAGAATGGCGCCCATGTGCATCAGCAAGGAAAAGCATTAGCATATCTTCAAGACGACGCTCTTAAGAGTCGATGCTCATATGCATCAAAAAACCAAAATGTCAATGACGATCGGACACTTACTAGCAATGGGCGGCCGCACATCTCCGTGCACCAAGATTCCTACGAGAGGAGCTTGCTCAACGACGGCAACTTCTGAGGCTAACTGCTTCCCTTTGGCCTATCAAATGCTCATCGTGGCCTCTCCAGCTTGTCTTGCCGGTGACGCTCTAGTCCGTCTCGCACTCGTTGCAGCTCCCCAGCCGGTCTAGGGCTAACCACTGGCCCACTGACCATCTTGGAGCTCACCGTAGGAGCTGTCGTGGTTCTTGATTTCTTGGGAGCCATGGCGGGAAAGCTAGGGTTCGAAGGAAGAAGAAAGTTCTGACAAAAAGCTTCTGTTGGAAGGAAAAAGAAAGAAAGCTTTTCTCTCTCTAAACAGCCCCTACTTATAGGGTGCGGCCACGTAAGCAAAAGAAGACAAAATGCTTCGTGCTCGAAGAGACTCTTCGGACGACGTGGGAATTAAGAGTTGAGATCATGATGACAGTTCCCTAGAAAGGAGGCATTATGATCAACTTTTAATAAAACGACGACCCAAGTCATTTAATACGGGAGGTTAAGCGTGATGACAGCCTGTCAGTAAGCGTGCTAGGCATTCATTTATAAAGGACACGTGTTATTATTCTATTCAAAGTAATTCGAGCTTGACTCAAGTTCGAAACACTTTGAAGGGGGTCTTGTACAAGCCTAAAAAAGTGCAACCATGACAAAAGCACAGGTGATAAGAAGTTTTTGCATACAAACTTCACAAAAGCGCAAGTATCCAAAAGTGCAGACAATAATAAAAAGTAACAACAGACAATGATGGTGCATAAAAAGTTCTTTATTAAATTCATGTCTACAAAGATCTATTACAGATTCTTCATGATTACATATAAAGACTAAAACATCTAAAGTCTATAAGTGGGCAATCTTCAGAAAGTGTGCAGCTCCTCAGACGCGCAGTTCGTCAGAGTGAATCACTTCCTTATCAGAGCAAGCCACTTCCAAGCTAGACACGAAGGAACTCCAATATGGCTAATGAAGCATCCGTTGGCCCGAGCCAGAATGTAGCTCCAGTTTGCCACACTACTGCGGCTCTTAAGCAGGGTAGAGCACAACCTGTAGCTCTTCGGATTGGCAATCAATCCAACCCGAAAGCTTGGATCTCGAAGACCTCCAAGATGTTGTTCAGGTTCAAACTTCTCATGACAAACGCTCAAGGGTATATCAAAATCCAGTAGTAGTTCTTCGACAAGGACATAGCTTCTTTGAACAAAGAGATCCACAGCCAACAGTCGACTTGTGCAAGGCTAACGGCCGTTCGAAGCCATGTGAGGATCGAGTATGACGGTAGGAATGCTGAGTGTGGTCCAACCCCAAACACCACATGTCAACCGGACAAAGACTGTCACGACCCGCACCCTAGAGTAAGGGCACGAGAAGTGGGTACGTCCAGCCTACGCCGCAGTATCGGCGGTAGAACGCCGTCCTAGGTCAATCATCTAACAATATAAAGTACCTGTACAGTTTATACTCTCCGAGTGGAGGTGACAAACAGAAACAAACTCAATCACATCTAGGTAGAGAAATGTAAGATAGATAGACAGATGATAACTCAAAGAGAACAGTACAATAGATGAAATAAGCCCAAGTGTCTAGGATAACATAACATCAGAATGTCAACTCATAATACAATAAGTCTAAGAGTCTATACATCTCCACATCTCAAAATACAACTCAGAATGTGAGACAAAAAGATAATACAGAAAAGACTGTCTAGCTAAACTAGCCTAGACTACTGGGACAACATCCTCAGCTGCAGGTGGATCCTGCTGAGGGTCCACAACATAAGTATCATCTAGTCCTGCTCCATAATAGGTAGACACCAGGGCCTCATCCTCATCCTCTGTAATATTTTCGACAGGTCCAATCAGGACAGGAACGAGCACAATACATCTCACGCAGTGCATAGTATGATAGAAAATATAAAGCATGCAATAGAGTAAAATACAAGAAATGCTGAAAGAAGATACATGTAGCAAAAGAGGTAACTGTAATGAAATATCTACTATAATAGAGAACTAGCAGTGTCTAGTGAGTCAGAGTAAAATATAGACATGTGAAATAGCATAGGAGATTCATGGCTACAGCTAGGAGTGATTCATGACTACAGCTACTGGGGTAATATCCACATGACTATTTCCACTCCCCCATCCCCAATCAATATACAAGGATCCATTCAAGTTATGTTAAGATTCATGATAAGCCCATAAATGGAAGATTCATGAGAGGCTCTGTGAGCATGAGAGTACATGAGTCACAAGCGATTCGTGAATCTATGAAAGCATAGAGATACATGATGATTCGTGAAAAGCCCAAACATGCTGTATCTGATGCTCCCGAGGGGGATAACATCTCATGAAAAGATCCATATAGTACCAATCCGTGATAACAATCGTGTCAGTATCAAGTAAAGTAATCTAGAGCAAGAATATAAATCCTGGCAAATATGAAACGGTCAGAGAATGTACTCGCCTGATAACTGAATATCTGTAGAGAATATGCTGTCTGAGAAGAGGTGTCTGGCTCCTGATCAGAGCAACACAAGTCACAATGTATTCTAAATAGTGAAAATGAAGTCTACTATGCATACAACATGATTCTAGGTCAATCTGGTCAAAAGTCAACTCTTGGTCAACTCTAATAGTCAAACTAGGTCACAGGAAGTCAAACTAAGTCAATAAGGTCAAACAAGGTCAAACAAGTCAAATACTAGTCAATATGATCAATCTGGATCAAGTCTAGATCAAACTTAGACCAACTAAGGTATTGGTCAAACAAAGACCAGTCAGCAAGGTAAATAGGTCAAACATGGTCAGACTAGTCAAACTAGTCAAAGTTAGGCCAACCTTAGTCAACTAGTTAGGGTTTTAGTCAAACTAGTTAAACTAGTCATTGTAGGTCAATCCTAGTCAATTCTAGGTCAATTAGGTCAAGGTTTGACCTAAGGTTGACTTTGGTCAACCTTTAGTCAACAAAGGTTAACAAGTTGGGTTTTGGGCCATTAGGGCAAATTGAGTTAGCCTCTAATGCCATAGGCTTGTAACCTAGGCCATAGGCTTGATAACCTATAGGTTTCCTCATAACCTATATTTAGAAATCATACATATATATATATCTATATATATATAGATATACACTATCTATCTACTACCCAAGTATTAATATGTATGTATACCCTATATATTACAATCACACTCACTTATATATACATAATGTCATAATGTAATCTAATACCAATATATATATATATCATATATATATATACATATATATATATAAAACTTTTATATATATACATATATATAGAGGGAGAAGTGAGAGAGAGACATAGAGTGAGAGAGTGAGAATGAGAGAGAGAGGGACAGTGAGAGAGAGGGAATGGCAGGACAGTGAATGGGGGGGGGGGGGGGGGCTGTTCTCAGTTTTCCTGAGAACAGGAAACAGCCCCCAACCAATACCAAAACACACACACCCTACATATATACATACATGTATATACATATGTATATACATGTATACACATATAATTTCCTCCTACACACACACATACATATATACTATATATTTATACACTAAAAACATACCAATACATGTATAAAACATATCAAAAATAAGTTTGAAATTAATTTCTGAAAAACTGGAATAAATCCCAAATCTGGAAATATTGCACTGTTCATTCGAAAAGTAGGTAATCCTAATTTCTCATACAAAATCGAGCTAAGGCTCGATGCTATTGGTTGGTAACTGAGCCCCTAGGTGTCCTCTAGTATCTAGTGTCCCTAGGAGTCCACCACGACACGATATAACGTGTCCAACCGCCCAAAAACCCAATCGGGTAAATCAAGATACGCACACACACGCAGTGTCGTGCACGTGTGCACTTAACTCTAGGACACGACACACTTGCATCCGTGTCTCGTGCTCGTGCACGAAGGTGCGCCTAGGGGTTGGGCACGTGTCCAACACCCTGTACCGTGTCCATGTGTCTCACAGTGTCGATACGAGAGCCGTATCAGTCGTGAAAACACGACTGATGCGCGCGTTTGGCACTGCGTCGTGCAGTGAGTCACGCGCCTCGTGGACACGACACGAGCCACGTGGGGCCTCGTGGTCATGTCCACGTGTAGCCCAGGTATAGGGCTACACATTCGTGCAAACACGAGGTGTCCTCGACTCGTGTCCATACGATACGAAGGCCGTGTCCAAGTCAAACTTTCGACTGGACTGTGCGCGTGCACGACAGTGTACGACCAGTGCACGTGTCCTCGTGTCCTCGATACGACACGAGGTGTCCTAAAATTTTGGAGGCATGTGCACAGACACTGCCCCCTCGTGTCCACCCATTTTGGTGTGTCCTAGTGGTCTGTACAGTGAGAACTAAGGGGGTGGTAGCAGGACACTGCACGAGGGCCTCGTGCAGTGGGTTCGTGTCCGATTTGGACACGAACACGACCCAATTTTGTGTTCAGTCCAGTGGGGTTGTGACCTAGGTGTCTAGGGCTACCCAAAAACATATTTTTTTCACATTTTAATAAAAACCAGTTCTTTGTGGCATTTCAACAAACACAGTTTCCTAGTCTAGGATACGTGTCCGATACGGACACCAAACCAACACAAACCTTCACCAAATTTGTCCTACAGTACCCTAGTACCTAGATGCATGCAAATATGAAGAGAAAACACAAAATTAACATGGTTTATGGACATTTACCTATTTGGTGAAAAATCAAGAAAATACCCAAGTAGGGGGGGTGTGTTCTTCCACTTGGTGATGCCCAAAGCCCTTTAATTTCCTTGATAGCAGGCCCTAACTAGTACTCTCTAGTGTAGGGGAGTCCAATGCAAGAAACTAGAGGTGATTTAGATCAAAATTGATCAAGTTGTGTAGGTTTGAAGAAATAGGATTTTTCTAGGTTTAATTTATATAAATGGCCATGAATGAAAACAATGGGGTTAATATCGGATGGTGGGCTGCCAAGGGGGGTCCTTGGCCGGCCATAGCAAGAGGGGGGGTGTCCTAGGCTTGCTTCTAGGTTAAGGCAAGGACTTTCATGGTAAAGGCTTGATATTTTGCATGGTTTAAGCAAAATATCAAATAAAGGTAAACTAGATATTTATCTCACTTTATCCTATGACTAATATCTATCCCCTTATCATTCTAGGTTAGTAACTAACCTCTAGATTAGTGCTAAACTAGGTTAGAAGCTAACATGACACTAATCAACTAATTAAATAATAATAAATCACATAATCCATATAATTCCAAATAATTCCTAGAAAATTACCAAAATACCCTTTAGGCTAAAAATCACTAATTTGGTGTTCTAAGCCTATGGCTAGGCTCTCATGGTCATGGCAAATTCTAGGTTAAGAAAAACTAGGGTTTACACTAAGTTTATACTAACAAAATCTCAAGGTCATAAGTCATGACTTAGCATTACTTTAGAAATGGTTTAACTTAACTAAAATCACCAGAAAATCATACCATGACTAAAATACCACTAATAAATAATAAAAATAATAAATTTTCAAAAATACCCCAATTTCAGAAAACATGGTGTTACAAGTCTACCCACCTTAAAATAATTTCGTCCTCGAAATTTAGATGGTCGTACTCCTTCTAGGTCAAACCTCCAACAATCAAGGACGAAGCCACTACCTAGGCAACATACAAGGTCAACAAGCAAAATATGGGTAGTAGACCTATACTGGGTCATGTCCAAAAATTGGCTGGCAGTTTCAGGTCATAAGGTGTCCTAAATTCAAATCGAAGCTAAAAGTAACTCCATGGGGTAAATCAGGATGAAGTCTCGGGTCAGGAAATCGTACTAAGCAAATGAAGAACACGATGGTATGCCTGAGTGGGACACTGAGGTCATGGGTGTAGTATGTCATATCTAGGTCATGTATGTGAAGTCAGTTTTGAGAAAACAACTAGTCTTGTGCTCCAAATTTAAAAGTCACGGTAATGTGTCTACGATGATCATAATTCAGAGTGGAAAAAGTCTATGGCCTAAATTGAACCAAAAATCATGATGAAATAGTAGTGTAAAGGACAGGTTAGGTGGGACAGTCCTGGTCATAGGTATAGACTAGGAAGATAAGGAAACAATAAATCACAGGGCTAAAAGGGTTACCATTTTATGGTCAGAGCTACTCTATCAAAAGGCATAACATATATACACTAATTTATTTAAGGGAAAAATTCTTGACAAAAGAGTTTAGTCAAGAATTTTATTAACAACTAAACTACTCCTACTCCTACTTCTACTCCTAAGTAAGAGATGAAGAAACAACAACAATCGACAAAATCAAAAAAACTAACAGGTCAAAACTGATCACTAATAAAGAACAGGTAGGAGCAGATGGAATTGGATTTTAAGATAGATATAATGAAGCAAGGTGGGAATGGAATTTAGAAGAACAGAACCTGCAAGCACATCGCCAACTGCCTGAGCATCCTCAACTGTCATGGCGTAAGCACGCCCCTGCTGACCTCTTCCAGCCTGCTGCTGAAACTGCAAAAATCTCTGCTGCTATGGCTGTAACGGTCCTCTCTGCTGCTGTCCTACCGGAGCCTTGGCTCCTGCTCCTGGTGCTGCTCCCTGTGCTACTCTGCCTGTGAACTGGGAACACTTCCCCAGCTGGTGGTCTGCTGCCCCACATAGTAGGCACGAGCCTAACCTCTTCCTGCACTCTCCCCATCCATGTCCCAATTTCTTACAGTAGGGACAACTGGTAGTCTGCTGTCTCGGGGCCTGCTGCTGCTGCCTCGGCTGCTGATACTGCTATGGCTGCCTCTGCTGGTGCTGATAGTGAGGCCTCTTGGCCTGAACTCCACTGCTGCCTACTCCTTGTGTATCACGGACCCTCTTGAGCTTCAGTTCAAGATCATCCTCAGCTGCCATCGCTCCTGCCAGAATCTCCTCAAAGGTGGCATTCCTGTCACTCTTGGTCAAGGACTTGACCTCCTTGACCAAGCCTTTCCTGAACCTCCTCGCCTTCGCTGTCTCGCTAAGGCCCTCCACGAATCTGTTCAACCGGCAAAACTCACCGGAGTACTCCTCTACAGTCTGGTTCCCCTGAACCAGGTTCTCGAACTGGGTCTCCAAAGCACCGACTGCCTGATCCGGGAAAAACTTCCCCTTGAAGAGCTCCTTGAAAGCTCTCCATGTCTTCCCTGGAGTGCCTACTCTCGGGTCCGTCCGATACCAGGTACGGGCAAGATCCCGCATCTGGTTGGCTGTTGCCTCGATCTGGAGTCCGGCTGGTATCTCCGCCAGTCGAAAGATCTCCTCAATGTGCTCAATCCAGTCATCAGCATAAAGAATCCCCTCTGTCCCCAAGAAGTCCCTGGGGTTCATCTTCTTGAAGTTCTGTATGCCCGGAATCCTCTGCGGTCGCGGCTGTCCTGATCCTCCCTGTGGCTGGACTGCCAATCTCTCCATCGTCACTCTAGCCAGCTGATGGACCTCATCAATGCCTCTGGTAAATGCCGTCGTCTGATGCTGCTGCTGGGTCTGCTGTGACTCTAGGAACTGCTGGAAATATATAAACATCTGTACAGTATCCACAAATCCAGATGGCATCTGCTGCTGGTACTCCTGCTGGTACTGCTGGTGCTGCTGGAACTGAGGCTGACGAAACTGCGGGGGAGGCATGTCTGGGGTAGCTGGGATGGTACCCCGAATAGATAGAGGTGCACCCCCAAAAGTGGCAGAAACTCCCACATGAGCTGGAGTAAGGGGAGCTACAGTCCCTGGGTCCTGGTGAGCTGGACGAGAGGTGGCAGACCTCTCAGTGGTGTCACCTGGACCGAGACGCTGTGATCGTGTCTCCACCATCCTGAAGACAGATCAATAAGGAAGTCAATAACGGTACAAGGATGATAGTATCAAAGGACAATATGAAATAGATTATACAGATTTGAACAATAGTCTGTAGATTCAAATCCATGAAAATTTCCTAATTGTGATTGAGTATCCACTCTCTCTAAGCCTATTCCTTAAATCCTATCACAGGCTGTAGTGATACTCTAGTTCGAATACCACTACATAAACAGGACCTGCATGGGCCACCACTAAAAACGTGTCACGACCCGCACCCTAGAGTAAGGGCACGAGAAGTGGGTACGTCCAGCCTACGCCGCAGTGTCGGCGGTAGAACGCTGTCCTAGGTCAATCATCTAACAATATAAAGTACCTGTACAGTTTATACTCTCCGAGTGGAGGTGACAAACAGAAACAAACTCAATCACATCTAAGTAGAGAAATGTAAGATAGATAGACAGATGATAACTCAAAGAGAACAGTACAATAGATGAAATAAGCCCAAGTGTCTAGGATAACATAACATCAGAATGTCAACTCATAATACAATAAGTCTAAGAGTCTATACATCTCCACATCTCAAAATACAACTCAGAATGTGAGACAAAAAGATAATACAGAAAAGACTGTCTAGCTAAACTAGCCTAGACTACTGGGACAACATCCTCAGCTGCAGGTGGATCCTGCTGAGGGTCCACAACATAAGTATCATCTAGTCCTGCTCCATAATAGGTAGACACCAGGGCCTCATCCTCATCCTCTGTAATATTTTCAACAGGTCCAATCAGGACAGGAACGAGCACAATACATCTCACGCAGTGCATAGTATGATAGGAAATATAAAGCATGCAATAGAGTAAAATACAGGAAACGCTGAAAGAAGATACATGTAGTAAAAGAGGTAACTGTAATAAAATATCTACTATAATAGAGAACTAGCAGTGTCTAGTGAGTCAGAGTAAAATATAGATATGTGAAATAGCATAGGAGATTCATGGCTACAGCTAGGAGTGATTCATGACTACAGCTACTGGGGTAATATCCACATGACTATTTTCACTCCCCCATCCCCAATCAATACACAAGGATCCGTTCAAGTTATGTTAAGATTCATGATAAGCCCATAAATGGGAGATTCATGAGAGGCTCTGTGAGCATGAGAGTACATAAGTCACAAGCGATTCGTGAATCTATGAAAGCATAGAGATACATGATGATTCGTGAAAAGCACAAACATGCTGTATCTGATGCTCCCGAGGGGGATAACATCTCATGAAAAGATCCATATAGTACCAATCCATGATAACAATCGTGTCAACATCAAGTAAAGTAATCTAGAGCAAGAATATAAATCCTGGCAAATATGAGACGGTCAGAGAATGTACTCGCCTGATAACTGAATGTCTGTAGAGAATATGCTGTCTGAGGAGAGGTGTCTGGCTCCTGATCAGAGCAACACAAGTCACAATGTATTCTAAATAGTGAAAATGAAGTCTACTATGCATACTACATGATTCTAGGTCAATCTGGTCAAAAGTCAACTCTTGGTCAACTCTAATAGTCAAACTAGGTCACAGAAAGTCAAACTAAGTCAATAAGGTCAAACAAGTCAAATACTAGTCAACATGATCAATCTGGATCAAGTCTAGATCAAACTTAGACCAACTAAGGTATTGGTCAAACAAAGACCAGTCAGCAAGGTAAATAGGTCAAACATGGTCAGACTAGTCAAACTAGTCAAAGTTAGGCCAACCTTAGTCAACTAGTTAGGGTTTTAGTCAAACTAGTTAAACTAGTCATTGTAGGTCAATCCTAGTCAATTCTAGGTCAATTAGGTCAAGGTTTGACCTAAGGTTGACTTTGGTCAACCTTTAGTCAACAAAGGTTAACAAGTAGGGTTTTGGGCCATTAGGGCAAATTGAGTTAGCCTCTAATGCCATAGGCTTGTAACCTACGCCATAGGCTTGATAACCTATAGGTTTCCTCATAACCTATATTTAGAAATCATACATATATATATCTATATATATAGATATACACTATCTATCTACTACCCAAGTATCAATATGTATGTATACCCTATATATTACAATCACACTCACTTATATATACATAATGTCATAATGTAATCTAATACCAATATATATATATATATATATATATATCATATATATATATATACATATATATATAAAAAACTTTTATATATATACATATATATAGAGGGAGAAGTGAGAGAGAGACGTAGAGTGAGAGAGTGAGAATGAGAGAGAGAGGGACAGTGAGAGAGAGGGAATGGCAGGACAGTGAATGGGGGGGGCTGTTCTCAGTTTTCCTGAGAACAGGAAACAGCCCACAACCAATACCAAAACACACACACCCTACATATATACATACATGTATATACACATGTATATACATGTATACACATCTAATTTCCTCCTACACACACACATACATATATACTATATATTTATATACTAAAAACATACCAATACATGTATAAAACATATAAAAAATAAGTTTGAAATTCATTTCTGAAAAACTGGAATAAATCCCAAATCTGGAAATATTGCACTGTTCATTCGAAAAGTAGGTAATCCTAATTTCTCATACAAAACCGAGCTAAGGCTCGATGCTATTGGTTGGTAACTGAGCCCCTAGGTGTCCTCTAGTGTCTAGTGTCCCTAGGATTCCACCACGACACGACACAACGTGTCCAACCGCCCAAAAACCCAATCGGGTAAATCAAGATACGCACACACACACGCAGTGTCGTGCACGTGTGCACTTAACTCTAGGACACGACACACTTGCACCCGTGTCTCGTGCTCATGCACGAAGGTGCGCCGAGGGGTTGGGCACGTGTCCAACACCCTGCACCGTGTCCACGTGTCTCACAGTGTCGATACGAGAGCCGTATCAGTCGTAAAAATACGACTGATGCGCGCGTTTGGCACTGCGTCGTGCAGTGAGTCACGCGTCTCGTGGACACGACACGAGCCACGTGGGGCCTCGTGGTCATGTCCACGTGTAGCCCAGGTATAGGGCTACACACTCGTGCAAACACGAGGTGTCCTCGACTCGTGTCCATGCGATACGAAGGCCGTGTCCAAGTCGAACTTTCGACTGGACTGTGCGCGTGCACGACAGTGTACGACCAGTGCACGTGTCCTCGTGTCCTCGATACGACATGAGGTATCCTAAAATTTTGGGGGCATGTGCACAGATACTGCCCCCTCGTGTCCACCAATTTTGGTGTGTCCTAGTGGTCTGTACAGTGAGAACTAAGGGGGTGGTAGCAGGGCACTGCACGAGGGCCTCGTGCAGTGGGTTCGTGTCCGATTTGGACACGAACACGACCCAATTTTGTGTTCAGTCCAGCGGGGTTGTGACCTAGGTGTCTAGGGCTACCCAAAAACATATTTTGTTCACATTTTAATAAAAACCAGTTCTTTGTGGCATTTCAACAAACACAGTTTCCTAGTCTAGGATACGTGTCCGATACGGACACCAAACCAACTCAAACCATCACCAAATTTGTCCTACAGTACCCTAGTACCTAGATGCATGCAAATATGAAGAGAAAACACAAAATTAACATGGTTTATGGACATTTACCTATTTGGTGAAAAATTAAGAAAACACCCAAGTAGGGGGGGTGTGTTCTTCCACTTGGTGATGCCCAAAGCCCTTCAATTTCCTTGATAGCAGGCCCTAACTAGTACTCTCTAGTGTAGGGGAGTCCAATGCAAGAAACTAGAGGTGATTTAGATCAAAATTGATCAAGTTGTGTAGGTTTGAAGAAATAGGATTTTTCTAGGTTTAATTTCATGTAAATGGCCATGAATGAAAGCAATGGGGTTAATATAGGATGGTGGGCTGCCAAGGGGGGGTCCTTGGCCGGCCATAGCAAGGGGGGTGTCCTAGGCTTGCTTCTAGGTTAAGGCAAGGACTTTCATGGTAAAGGCTTGATATTTTGCATGGTTTAAGCAAAATATCAAATAAAGGTAAACTAGATATTTATCTCACTTTATCCTATGACTAATATCTATCCCCTTATCATTCTAGGTTAGTAACTAACCTCTAGATTAGTGCTAAACTAGGTTAGAAGCTAACATGACACTAATCAACTAATTAAATAATAATAAATCACATAATCCAAATAATTCCAAATAATTCCTAGAAAATTACCAAAATACCCTTTAGGCTAAAAATCACTAATTTGGTGTTCTAAGCCTATGGCTAGGCTCTCATGGTCATGGCAACTTCTAGGTTAAGAAAAACTAGGGTTTACACTAAGTTTATACTAACAAAATCACAAGGTCATAAGTCATGACTTAGCATGACTTTAGAAATGGTTTAACTTAACTAAAATCACCAGAAAATCATACCATGACTAAAATACCACTAATAAATAATAAAAATAATAAATTTTCAAAAATACCCCAATTTCAGAAAACAGGGTGTTACAAAGACCTCCAAATTAATAGGATGAACCTATGACTCAGCACAATGAATCTCATTTAACAAGTTCATTTGTTTGAAACCTAGGCCACAAACTTCTTGAACTCCCTAAAAAATGACGACAATTAAAGAAGAGGATGACTGACTCATCCGTTAAAAGAGCAGTCATTAAATTGTTCTTATGACTTCGACAAAAACCAACTATTTTGACTTAGAAGCACAGCCACATCAGTTCGACTCAGAAAGCGCAGCCACTTCAGTTCGACCCAGAAGCGCAACCACTTCAGCTCGACTTAGAAGTATAGTCACTTCGATTCGACTCAGAAGTATAGCTCTTTCATTTCAACCCAGAAGTGCAGCTCCTTCCATCCATCCCAGAAGTGCGGCCTGTTCAATGGCTCCTTCAGTTGACACTTTATTGCCTTAAGCATAAGTCTACTCATCGCTCGAAAGCACAGTGACTCCATAGTCTTCGAAGCACAGTTCCATCGTCGCCTAAAAGCGCAGTGACTCTGCCGTCTTTGAAACACAGTCTACTCGTTGCTCTAAGTCACAGTGACTCTGTCGTCTTTGAAACACAGTCTCCACATCGCCCAATAGCGCAGTGACTCCGTCGTCCTCAAAACACAATCTAATTGTTGCTCCAAAGCACAGTGACTCCATCGTCTTCGAAATACAGTCTCCTCGTCACCAAAAGTGCAATGACTCCGTCATCTTTGAAACATAGTCTACTCGTCGCTCCAAAGCGCAGTGACCCCGTCGCTTGAAGCACAGTCTCCTCATCGTCCAGAAGTGCAGTGACCCCATCGTCTTCGAAAATATTGTCTACTCGTTGCCCAAAAGCATAGTGATATCGAAACCTCGTCAGAAGCGCAGCTAGCATAGATGCACGGTCCTATGAGGTAACATTATCCCACGTGGCCATAAATAGCTACTTATATCTTGTCAGATATCACCCAATCGATTTGCTTAAGCTATCGCTCTTAAGATACACCAGAGTTTGATTTTGTTGATAAGAGCAATATCCTATCGGTTTATTTAAACCATGAATAAGGATGGAGTTTCTTCCTATGGACGTGGGCCATATCCTGTCGGTTTGTTTAAACCAATGGCCCCCTGAGATAAGGATAAAATCCAACTTCAGGGATAGGAATAGAATTTACTCCGGTTCATCCAATCAACACTAAACGTACGTCATGTGTCGTTTATTTAGTTATGTTGATAACTCCCAAGATCTTGATAAAAGAGAATCACATTGTCCGCCACGTATCAGCTTTGTAGTAGCCCTCACCGTGCAGTCTCAAAATTCCCTCATATCTCCACGTGCTGCATTCCTGTACAATCCTTATGCACATCGTATATGTGCTCACCTATAAATAGAAGGAGTTTTCTTTCGATAAAAAGGCTTCAAAATCTTTATAACTTTGGCATCCTTTCGATTGGCAATCAAGAGTTCCTGTCGCAAGTACTAGAAAGCCAGAGCAAGTTCAACTTATTTTCAGATCGTCCACTAAGTAAATGAGCCACTGCAGTGCTCGATCTCCACCGTTATACTTCTCCAGAAATTTTGTACTTAGATCTCATGTTTAGGAATCGATTGTACTCTTTACACATTTAATATACAGAAAGTTTGTATAACCTTTTGTCAAGGCAAACACTTGCTATATCCCCAAGGTCGAGGGTTCCGATGGCAAACAATGGCTGTTGGAGGGGTCGGTGAGGGATGGACACATGGGGGAGATGAGCAGGATTCGGTGGGCAAGGACAGGTGTTTAGGCATTCGTAGGGGATGGATTGGCTTTGGCGACTAACGGGTCCAGAAAGGTGATGGTGGACGTGATGGCCGAGCGAGGCTTGGCCGAAGAATAAGGGGCTGACCATGGTGGCTGATGCTCGACCAAAATTAGGATTAGGGTTAGGAATTAGGGATTTGCTATCGAATTGTGTCGGGATTATGTCGTGTCTTGTATGACACAAAAATTAGAATTGAGGTCGTGTCCGGAGTGGTCGGGCACGAAGTTGGATTATAATTGTAAAAATAATGGAATGGAGTTAATGGACACGGACACAATGCACGACACGATGGTGATGATTTATGTTGGCTTGATGGAGATGGTTAAGAACTTTGGGTTGATTTTTTTTAAGGAAAATCAAAGGGAAGGATCCCTTTAATTAGGAGACGGGGATTCCGAAATAGGTAGGATTAAGATCTAGTAAATCTTCTAGATTGATCAAATCTAATCAAAATAAATCACAATATAAATTTGAAATAGTAATTAATTTAATCAAATAATATTTTAAAATATATTTTATAAATTTAAATCGTAAAAAATATAAAAATAAATCAAATAATTCTAAAAGTATATTTGCATAAATATAACGATAACCTTGTCCATTGGTTAAGGATCATACCTGATTTTAATAATCAACAATAACTTTGGTCGATACAAAAAATATAAAAAATGCTATAGGTTAACAGGTTTCAAATAAGATGTTTGTCGACGTTCTACTGGTACCTACTACTTCAAAGTACAGTATATTGAATCGTCATCAAGAACTAATGGTACTGGAATCAAGATCAAGACTTTTGTATTTTATTCTATATTTTTTAATTTTATTTGAGTCTAGAAAATACTTATGAGATTGATTGCGATTGATACTGGCTTAGTTACCTATCTAATCCAAAAATCGATAATTCTAAAAATCCCAAAGCCTATGCAAATTTGACCCATTCATTTCAGTTTTGACCCAACAGAACTCTGATAAAACTCTGACCGAGTTCGGTCCGAGTTCGGCCTAGTTCGGTCTGAGTAATTTGAATTTTAGTTTCCACCAAATCTGCATACAACATTCGTTTGCGAGATTCATGCAGCCGAACTCTACTATAACTCTACCCGATTCCAGTCAGCAAAAATACTATAAATAGAGAAAGATTTTCACCATTTCAAATCACTCATCCATTCTCACTTCTCAATCTCTTTAATGTTTATCTTGAGCAAAAGCTTTCAAATTTAGCCTTATGCTACACTTAGCCAAAGCTAGTACAGTTCTATTTGAATATAGAGTTTTGGTTCAGAAGAGTTGTATCAGAGGTTGCAATTCAGAAAATGTTCCAGTTTTTGAAGTTAAGTTTGTGGAGTCAGTCGTACGCTCGTCACCAAGCACGTTGTAAGAGACAATAAGCTCCCGTTTAGCTTGTGCATAGTGAATTAACATCGAGCAAGAGTACTCGAGATTGGAGCAGTCCTCTAAGAGGGAGACCAGTATACATCACTGTGTCACTGAGTTTGATTCTCTGATCTTTTACTTTACTGCATCTACTTACCATCTCTCATATTTGCCATAGTTTATAATTACTTATTTTTAAGTAGTGATTATTTTTGCTCCACACGTACACACTCTATTCATCCCTCCCTTGAGGTGGTTATCGGTCCTACAATTGGTACCAGAGTAGGTTAAACTTAAACAAAATCATCTAGAGAGTATATATATATATGGCAGGCATTAAATCTATATTCAACGATAAAGGGAAATTCGCGAATAGACCCCCACTATTTGATGAAACGAACTATACCTATTAGAAAATATGGATGAGTTTCTTTCTCAAATCACTGGACTTCGATCTTTGGTAGATAGTGATAGACGGTTATAATAAACTGCCTAGAATAGTAATGGATGGTGTACTTGTAGATAAACCATATGATAAATACGTAGAGCATAAAAAGATACAGGCTAGTCTAGATGCACGTGCCATCAATGCACCATTCTGTGCAATTGACAAAACCGAGTTCAATTGTGTATCTACATGTATGACGTCTAATAAAATTTGGACACTTCTTGAGGTAACTCATGAAGGAACTTCCCAAGCGAAAGAATCTAAAATCAGTAGACTGACACAGGAGTACGAGTCCTTTAAATAAAACCTGGTGAGTAAATTACACAAATCTTTACTCGTTTTCTCGATACTGCTAATCCTTTACAGTCTCTTGGTAAGGATTACAATAATCACGAGAAGATCAGGAACGTATTGCAGGCTCTAACTAAAAATTGGAACCCGAAGGTCACTACGATCATAGACGAAAATGTCCTCACCACGATAACTTTGGAGACACTGATAGGCAAGCTCATGACCCATGAGCTGGACTTACAAGAATTTGAAGAAGCTACTCCAAAGGAGAAATCTATTGCCTTCAAAGTACAAGCCCGAAGAGTCTCATGCAGTTACTCTGATGAAGAATCATTTGATAGTGATGGATAGGCCCTACTGGTCAAAAATTTCAGAAAGTTTTTAAAGCTTGAGAGATCAAACCGAAAGAAGAAAGACATCCACGAGAGCAACGAAGAAGAGACAATCTGCTTTGGGTATAAGAAATTAGGGTACATAAAGAAGGATTGTCCACTGTCAAAGAAGAGCAATCCATAAGACCGATCAAGATCGAGCAAAAAAGCTACAACGGGTCAAAAGTACACTAATACAAGTATCTGGCATGAAAGTGAGGCCAGTGAGTTAGAGGAAAAGGAAAGACCCAGCAACACTGCAATGTCTGTCTGATGGTTGTCGATAAGGTATCTTCAAACCCTCCATACGAAGATTTTACTTTCGATGAAGTAGAAACTGCCTTTAGCGAACTACTTGATGAACTCAAAAATGTGTTAGATAAGTACAAGCAATCTTGCAAGGAGATTAAGGCATCCATAATCAAAATAGTGAGATTGTCTAATCCTATTAAAGATATTAAAGAGACATGTACTATCGGCAATACGGAAGAGATAGCCAAGCTTAAAGTAGACTATCATGA
This sequence comes from Iris pallida, assembly GCA_029216955.1. Classification (NCBI taxonomy): domain Eukaryota; kingdom Viridiplantae; phylum Streptophyta; class Magnoliopsida; order Asparagales; family Iridaceae; genus Iris; species Iris pallida. The sequence goes on along the minus strand of JANAVB010029274.1, from coordinate 295,440 downwards.
GGCTATCCTCACTATTGAGAAGAAAGAAAGAGACTGTCAAAGTGTAAGAACTTTATGACATAGAGAAGAGAAGACGCTTAGTTACTGAGCAAAGATTCATAGAAATGACTGCTAAATATGAGGAGTCGTACGCGGTCTCCAAGAAGTTAGAGATCCAATTAGGCAAACAGGTTATTCATGTTACACGTCCTAAGGTTAGTCCTAATGTTAAGCAAACATCACAAAGGACTAAACCATAGAAAGCACGTAAGCAATACGTCACTCACATTCATGCTTTCACTTACAGATTTCTAAAAAAGACACATAATAATGTCAACACAAAAACAAAGCACACTTTTTCAAAACTCACATGTACATATTGTGGTACACACGGGCACATATCATAATATTATAGAGCTAGAAAGCTTGTTGACACTAATTTATTTGCTTGGATTCCTAAGACTAATCATAAAGGATCCTTGAATAAATGGGTACCAAAGGATTCATCTACTCATTTTGTAGGTGGACCCTCAACCCTCTCATACTAGAAGCAATTGGATACTCGATAGCAAGTGTTCGCGGCACATGACTAGATGCATCCTTATTTGTTACGCTATCGACGAAGAAAGACGGATATGTCTCCTTCGACAATAATTTGAGAGGTGATATTATTGGTATGTCTCCTTACACAGAAATAAAAGATGTCTGTTTAGTCACGAAGTTGAAACATAACATATTGAGCATAAGTCACTTGGCAGATAATGATTATGGTATCAAGTTTGTGAAAGATAAATGCTCTATATATGAAATGTCTACTGGGAATCCCATGTATAAAGGAATTAGGGAAGACAACATTTATGTTTTCTTTCTAGAAAGTACTAATAATGCAGGAAAGTGCCTAGTAGCCAATAAAGATGAAAGCTGGCTATGGCACATGAGACCATGATATGCAAATATGGATACTATCTCACGCCTATGCACCAAAAAGCTGGTAAAAGGACTCTTAAAAATTACATTCAAGAGGGATATGGTATGTGCTGACTATGAATAGAATAAAGCAACTAGGTCATCCTTTAAATCCATCAACGCTGTAAATATTTCTAGACCCTTGAAGTTAATTCATATGGATTTATTCGTTCCTAGTAGATTCTCCAGTCTTGGTAGTAAACTCTACACTTTGTTATATTCGATGACCTCTCTCACTATACTTGGGTTTTCTTTTTATCAAACAAAAGTGATACCATTTTTGAATTTCAAATATTTTGCAAAAAGGTACAAAACGAAAAAGGCTTCATGATTAATCGAATCCGAAGTGATCATGGTGGCAAATTAAAAAATACTGATTTTAAAAAGTTTTGTGATAATGGTGGATATTACCATAAGTTTTCCTGTCCTAGAACTCCTCAATAGAATAGTGTTATGGAGCGCAAGAATCATACTCTAAGCGAAATGGCTAGAGTTATGCTGAACTGGCATAATCTTCTAAAACATTTTTGGGCAGAAGTTGTTAGTACAGCTTATCACGTTTTAAATAGGGTTTTAATTTGACCTATCTCGAAGAAAACTTCTTATGAATTGTGGTTTAGAAGGATTCAAAATATTTCTTATTTTATGGTTTTTAGTTGTTGCTATTTTATACTGAACACCAGTGACAACTTAGGTAAGTTCGACTTTAAGGCAGACAAAAGAATATTTGTTGGGTATGCTGCTAAGAGTAAAGGATATAGGACTTTTAACAAAAGGTCTATGATTGTTGAAGAATCGATTAATGTTACTTTTGATGAGCTCTATAGTCATAGATCTATCGATAGTGATGATGAAGATGTACAAAACGCAACCAAGGCACTAGAAGATACTGCTATCAACGAGAGCTTTGCCAAGAGTAAAGGATATAGGACTTTTAATAAAAGGTGTATGATTGTTGAAGAATCGATTAACGTTACTTTTGATGAGATCAATAGTCACAGATCTGGCGACAGTATTGATGAGGATGTACAAAACACAACCAAGGCACCGAAGTTACTGCTACCAACGAGAGCTATCTGGAAAGTCTACCAAAAAGAATAAAATTCATGCCGGACCATCCAGAAACACTCGTAATAGGTGATGTATCCAAAGGAGTAAGTACACGTTCTTCTACTAGAGGTATAGAAGCAAATGTAGTATTTATTTTTCAAGTAGAACATATGACAGTAGCAAATGCTTTTGATGATGAATTTTAGATTGATGTCATGCAAGAAAAACTTAATCAATTTGAGAAAGACCAAGTTTGGGAACTTATTCCTAAATCTATTGGTCAATCGATAATTGGTACCAAATGGATGTTCTAAAATAAACTTAGTGAGGATGGACAAGTTCTACGCAACAAAGCACGTCTAATGGTACAAGGTTATAATCAAGAAGAAGAGATTGATTATGACGAGACATATGCTCCTGTTGCTAGACTTCTAGCAGCACAAGGTCTACGCAACAAAGCACGTCAAGTAGCACAAGGTTTAAATATAACGATAACTTTGGCCTATTGGTTAACGATCACACCTGATTTTGATAATCAACGATAACTTTGGTCAATACGCAAAACATACAAACTGCTACAGGTTAACTGGTTTCAAATAAGAAGTTCGTCTACATTCTACTGCTACCTACTACTTCAAAGTATAGTACATTGAATCGTCATCAAGAACCAATCCTACTGGAATTGAGATTAAGACTTTTATATTTTATTCTATATTTTTCATTTTATTTGAGTCTAGGAAATACTTGTGAGATTGATTGGAATTGATACTGGCTTAAGTTTCCTTCAGTCCACATATCCAAATAGGCCTACCTATCTAATCCAAAAATCCATAATTCCAAAAAGATCGAAGCCTATGCAAATTTGGCCCATTTATTTCAGTTCTAACTCAACTGAACTCTGACAGAACTCTGAGCGAGTTTCGTCCGAGTTTGGGCCGAATTTGGTCTGAGTAATCTGAATTTTAGTTTCCACCAAATATGCATATAACGTTCATTTGCGAGATTCATGCATCCGACCTCTGCCAGAACTTTGTCCTTCGGTCAGCAAAAATACTATGAATAGAGAAGGATTTCTACCATTTTAAATCACTCATCTATTCTCCCTTCTCTATTCCTTTAAGTGTTTATCTCAAGCAGAAGCTTTCAAATTTAGTCTTATACCACTCTTAGCCAAAGCCAGTACAGTTCTATTTTAATCTAGAGTTTTTGTTCAAAAAAGTTGTATCAGAGGTTACAATTCAAAAAATATTCCAATTTTCAAAATCAAGTTTGTGGAGTCGGTCGTGTGCTCGTCACCAAGCATGGTATTATAAGAGACTACAAGCTCTCATTTAGCTTATGTATAGTAGATTAACATGGAGCAAGAGTACTATAGATTGGAGTAGTCCTCTTAGAGAGAGACCAGTATACATCATTGTGTTACTAAGTTTGATTCTCTGATCTCTTACTTTATTGCATCTATTTATCGTCTCTCTAATTTGGCATAGTTTATAACTATTTTTTTAAGTGGTGATCATTTTTGCAGCACATGCACACATTTTATTCACCCCTAGAGGCCCTCAACGGTCCTACAGTAGATACATATCTTTTGTCTCGAGATCGAAAGCGTCCCATGGCGTTACGATATTGAGATTGACCATATCAAGAGCATCACATGGTGTCTTGGTTTATTGATTGTTACATATTTTACATTTCTTTCTTTCTGTATATTATTTACTGTATAATAGGCTTGTATATTATGTATCTTGCTATGTCCCCTGAGGACCTGGTGATTTCTTCAGTTAGTTGGTCATGCAGAGATAGTTCGCTGTTCATAGAGATATTGTTGTATCTAGTTACGATATTTATCTTGCTTTTATATTTATTTATTACTTCTATTCTACTATTTAGTCTTATTTTGTAGACCAATATTGTTCTTCGGGTCTAATCGAAGATATATGTTATTGGGCTGGAGACCATGGTATATACTATTTATTCTTGACATTACTTATCATGTGGATTGAGATAGACATATTAATAGTAGATTGATAGATAGAATTAGAACACCAAGACAGCTTATACGTATTCGAGCCGGACTGGAGTCCACTCGATATATAGCTGGCATGTATATGTACTCTTAGTCTTACGTAATTTGGTACTACGTGTTTGCCATGAATAAAAAGTTAAAGAACTTTTTTATTACAAACGAAAAGAGTACAAAAGAGATCCTAAATAGGAAATCTAAGTACAAGTTGATTCTGGAAAAGTGTAACGATGGAGATTGAACACTGTAGTGGTTCCTTTACTCCGTTGACGATCAGACGACGATGAGAACTTGCTCTGACTCTTTGAATGCCTGTGAGTGAATGATATGGTCTTGCCAATCAAGAAGCAGTCGAAGATCCTGAATGAAGAAGGACTTCTTCTATTTACAGGCGGGCACATATACGAGGAGCGCTGCGTACACGAGAATATTAGGGAATCTGTTGTAGCTACACTATTGGGGCTGGTAATGAGATAACACGTGGCAGTTGTTGGAATTTTCTTGTTGCTAAGATCCTGGATGGTTGGCACCCGTTCATCAATATGACTAAGTCAATGACACGTGTCGTGTGCACACTGCTCAAAGATCTCATTATGTTTGAACAATATGGATTTGATTGTGTCTAAAGATATATAATTATCATACTGGCCATGTGGCACTCTTCACAAGTGCCATGCTGTGAGAGAGCTGTGCATCATTGAGGCTGTACTTCTGGGATGTCTTAAGGACTATACTTTTAGATATCATTGAGGTTGTGCTTCTGGGATGTCTTAAGGACCGTGCTTCTAGACATTATTGAGGCTGCACTTTCTTGGAGCGTCAAGGTAGTTAGGTAGAAATCCGTGCTTAACAACTGCTACCTTCCATCTAATATATGCAGCTTTGATTAGCTATCAATTAATAGTTGTCTTCTGACATTTGTGCTAGCGTGCCATCAATGCTGAAGTGATGGCCTAAAATAGGTACTGCATTCCAGGCACTACGCTTTTGGATCTTCCAAGGTGATACAGGAGCACTGAACCTCTGTACTTTCTGAGGTGTTGTGCTTTTAGGGGGCATTTTGAGTCAAAGCCTCCTTAATTGCAGCCACTTTATGGAGCACGATGACTAAAGACTTAGTCAGAAATCTCATAAATAAGATTCATTATGACGAATATAAGGTTCATCAAATTAACTCGAAGCCTCTGACTGGCTGCCACTTGGCGTATGGATTTGACCACACACAGTCTATAAATTGGGGCATTTTTAAGACACAACTCCCACTTTTTATTAGAGTCTATGTTGTATCCTGATGAATCCTCTCCTTGGCGAGCTTAGCAAAACTCATGCCAATCAGGGGCTAGGATTCTAGAACTCTTTGTACACAGAAGTATCGAGTTCGATGGAGAAGCTCTCGAGAAGAACTTTGTTGACCATGGAAGGAGTCGTCCATACGTATGGAGCGTGCTAGCTGAGCTTTGGTTTGAGACAACACCGAGTGCCAAAATGACGAACACTGGGTTTGGAGTTAATGTACCCAACCCTCGTTATGCTGGAAGAGCCATAAGGAAGTGATTCACTCTGACGAGGAAGTGATTCGCTCTTGCTTTTTTGTAAGCTGTACATTTTAGTATCCTATGCTTTTATATGCTGCATAGAAAATGTAATGTGCTTTTGTACACTGAGTAGGTCATGTACTGCACTTTTGTAAGTTGAATAGATAACTTTATTTATGATCATGTATATAGAGAAATCTGTAATAGCCTTTTATAATCATGATTAAATAAAGTACCTTCTTTCAAGCTTTCTGCCATTTTGTTTCTGAAGTGCATAGCAACTCAGACATCGCTTTATAAGCGTTGCGCTTTTCATCCTTCTATAAGACCCCCTTCAAAGTTTTCAGACTTGGATAAGTTTGGAATACTTAAAAAAAAGCATAAAAATAACACCTGGTATAAGGAGTGCACAGCTCTTTTACTAACAGGCTGTCATCATTTAAGAGAGCTCTAGTAACCATCAGCAATTAGTGCCTTAGCCGTCATTTCACTAAATTATAATGACTCTTTTTTTTTGGAAGAGATCTGAAATGATTTCATTCCACTTTTGCATACGTTTCAAAATATTTCTTCACATCTGAAGCGTCTCTTCGGTCTTCTCTATAAGATGTTGGGGATCCGCCCTACGAGATTGCCGAAGAGGCTTTTGAAAAGCCAGCCAAGGAGGTTGTTGAAGAGTCAGTCGAGAAGGCCGTTAAAGACTATATCGACAAGCTAACGAAAGAAGTGCTGATTGATATGCCAACTGCGGAGAAGGCGACTGCCGAGGTGATAGAACAAGTTTTACCGGCCGAAGAAATGGAAGTAGACCCTGGGATGGGGAAGTCAACTACTTTGGGGGGTCCCGTCCTATGATATGTCTACTAGGGAACTACCCATGGAGCTACCTCGAAGATAATAGCTCCGGAGCTGGATCGTGTATCATTCGTGGCTAATGTAGATACGCCGGTAATGGCCTCTATTTCTGGGATGGCAAAAACTGCTTCCACGACTGAGGCAGTTTCTAGTTCTATGGTGGCTGTGACTGCTCCTGCTCTCGATCCTCCTCCACCAGGGCCATCCACTGTGGTGCCTCCAATGACTCCAATGGCCACGGCTGATAACGACTATTACGTTGGGCTAATCATCGATATCATTTACAGAGCTCTAAGGCGAGGTATGGACAGTGTTTTAAAGTATGGCCGAAGTTTTATGTTGGCTCGGTCTTCGTTGACGGTCCAGCTAGCGGCACAGCGAGATTATCCTGGGTATGAGGCGAAAGCTGATGCCTTGGAAGCTCAATGGTAGAATTTGAGGCTAGTCTTCTAGAACTTCAAGGCCTTGAGCGTGATCTCTAGCCCATAGTGTACGCGGAGTTGGAAAAGCTAACTGCTGAGCTCTCTCGATATGACTTGGAGTGAGATGCCCTTGCACATAAAGTTACTAAGATAGAGGTGCAGGTTGGAGAGGTGGTTACGGTCGAGGATGTAACGCCTCAGTCCCAAAATACTTGGGACTAGATACGTATCATGCTAGTTGTATACATACGAGTAAATAAAAGGCTCGTATGTATACATAAGTTGTAAAATGTAGAAAGCCATGCTCAAACTAAATCTCATCCACAAATGTGAAGTTTTAATGATAATCAAATAGTCATTTGTACAAATGTTGGGTGGAGACATATCCACTACCAACAAGTTTAAATAAGAAAGAAATATACAAATAACTAATTTGGTCGAGCAAAGCAAATGACGACTCCAAGAGCAATCATCACGGAGGAAGGAAGACATGGCTTTAGCTAGAGCACCTGCAAGAAATCATGTAACACACACCTGGAGAAATTACCAAGTCCTCAGAGGGACGTAACAAGAATAGAAAGAACATGCCATTATGACTGCAATTGTAAATACTATAAACTACGACACAACTGGGTTCCTAACCGTCTATGTGATATGTACTTTGAGGACAAAGTTCTACACAGGGGCTGTAGGATTAGCAGAGTAAATAAAGAGTGTCAGTAGGTAGCGCTCATCCGAGTCACTATCGGCCATGGGCAGTAAGTAGCGCTCATCTGAGTCGCTATCGGCCCCGGGGCAGAAGGTAGCGCTCATAAGAGTCACTATCGGCCTACAAATGTGTGTAAAAAGTAAATGTAGCCCCTACTCTAGTAGCTGTCCTCTCCCTCCAATGATACTATACATGCATCATAACCACGACACACTAACACATGTCACTTCTACAACACTCTTTTATACTTACTAACTGTCAAGTCTTCTAACATGCATCTATTGACAGTTATTCCTATGCATGTGCACAGGGGATCAGCCAACACGCAAGTGACCTTTACATGTTACTCACCACTCACACACAACTCGTGTTACCTTCGTGACAAAGTTAATGACATGCACTCTATTGACGGTAGTCTTTTTACTCTAGGTCCACAAGCGAGAAAAAAAATAAATAACTAAAAATAAAGGTGTAGAAAATAATAACAGAATAATAAGATGCAACTAAATGTAAGCAGTAAATATGGCAAGGTATCTTACCTGGTGTGTCGTCTGGTGTGGTGCAATGATCCAACAAGTCCTGTTCTGTCCAATTGCCAAGGCTAGTATGTAGGGGGTTCGAAGTCACGAAAAAATAGGAATATAATCAGTCATGATCAAGATAGGTAGATAGTAAGAATTTGAGAAGAAAATATTTATACTATTTCTAAAAATATATTTTGGTCATTAAATAGGTTTAGAAAAATTACTTTAAAGCTAAAATTTATTATTAGGCTAAAACTAAGTTTACCAAAATAAAATTTATAGTCAGCGAAACTATATTTTATTAGTACAAACAATTTAGATAAATAATTTAAAAATATTTAGGACTATATTCTTATGAATCAAAATAGTTCTAGATACATATTAATAATCTAGAAATTTATTTAGGGTTTTAAAACTTTATTTTTGAAATATAGGCCAAGCCAGATATAATATTCGTGTATACATATTTTACAAAAAAAATAATTTGAAAAGATTATCATAACTAGTGATAATCATGATAAAATAAAAACGATCAAAATAAGTAACACAAATTGTAATATCAATAATATTGATACTACTGGTAATAATATCTATGCTAAATTAAGTATATAAACATAAATAAATAAATTCCTAATTTTTAGTCAATCTGTAAAAATACTGATTATAATAATAATACTAATAAAAATAATAATAATAAATATAATAATAATAATAACAATAATAATAATAATAATAACAATAATAATAATAATAATAAATAGGACTTTGCTGTTGAAGAAAGTAAGGAGAAAAGAAGGGAGTGGAGAAAGAGAGGGGAATTGGGAATAAGAGGAGCGCTCAACCGAGGGCTTTCGTCGTACGGAGGTCGGCACTCCATTGCGGGACGGCGGGCCTGCCGGGATGGCCAGTGGAGTTCCCGTGCTGCGGAGCCCGGGGCGGGTGTGGCCAGGTGGGGTGGCACCGGCGACTTGATCGGTGGTAGCGGCGCTCGTCGCTCGGGGTTCTTTAGTGGAGGCGCCCCCATGGGGCAGCGACGACGCCCCCCTGGGACGGTAACGGGCTTAGGCGAACGCTGGGATGGGGTTCCGCTTGCTGATGTCAACGTAGGACTAGGCGGGAAGGGGCGAAGCTAGAGGCGGCGTCGAGGTGGATCGGGTCAGGTGGTTCGGTTCAGGGCTCGACGGAAGCAGATGGGCCCGTTTGGTCGGCCGGGCACGACCGTTCAGGCGCGAGGGGCCTCGCTAGAGCGTGGAGATGGTGCAGATGCGACCTTGCCGGATCTGGAGACGTCGGAGGCTTGCGGGGCCTCGGCACGGGGACTGCGCCGAGCACGGTCGGCTCAGGTTTGGGTTTCTCCTTTTCTTTTTCTTCGTTGGGGGTTTTTGGGATGGTGGCGGAGTTGGTGTTGTGGGATGCCGGTAACGGCGGTGGTGTCGGAAATGGTAATGGTGGCAGGAATTGGGGCTTTGGCCGGAGTCGATAATCGGGGCGATCGGTGGTCAGGTGAAGACGGGGATGGGTATGTTGGCGACGACGACGTGGTGGTGGTGCGTGGTAAAGGGGCGGCTTATGGTAGTTGTCGGGGGTGGTCGGAGGCAGATGGCTGGAGGTGGCAATGATGGCGGGTCGGACGTGATGGTGGCAGCAATGTGCCGCAAAGATGGGGTCGGGTTGTGGCAAAAGGGTAGAAATTTTGGTTAAATGAGTTCGTGTCGGGAACTATCCGACACGGAGAGAACAATGTATTTGTACAACCAATATAGTAGATGGGAAAGGGGGCACGGGCACGGACATGGACACGGTGCACATTTTGTGGACGATAGAAAATTTTGGAAGAGTACCTCTCCTTTTATAGGAGGTAGAAATTCCTAGTTGGATAAGTGTTAGTAGTAGTTTAGACTCCCGATGGATAATTCCATATTTCAGTTCAAATTGATTTAAACCCAATTTAATCCAATCCAAATTGAATCTAGATAATTTCTAACTTTATTTAAAAGCTATATAAAAATATCGGAAATAAAATTCTTCTTCATTTAAATTATCATAATTAATTAGATTTAAACCAAAACACTATTTTAAAATACTTTTTCGAATAATAAAATATTAATATTAAATAAATTTTGAAAATATAATTATACACATAAATTTATATGTCTCGTATAAAATAAACATTTGCATAAAACCTCGTTTTCAAATTACTATTTATATAAACTTCCATGATGTAAAATAAAGTTTTTTGGAAATTCCAGTATGATGCATTTTTACAATTTACGAAATCAAAATTATTTATTATTTATTATTTGAAAAACTATGCTCCTAAAATAAAAAATATTCTTACAAAAATATGTACCTTGCACATATTCGTACTCGACGAGCCATCAGAAATTATGAACTCATGCGCAACGTACAATACGACTATGCGACGTACAAAGCAAAAATTAAAACCAAATTATTTAAAAAAAATATTTTATAGTAGTAATTTTAGGGGGTTTACAGAGGAAGTCTAAGTCTGTCTCCAAGAAACCTTAGAGGAGCATGAAGAAGCATAAAAAATCTCGGCTGATAACATTCCTGCACCACAGCGCGGATGATACAAAGGCGCAGACCGAGTATTAAAAAGACAACAAATGATACGGAAAAAAGTTTTGTTATTACTATGCCTAAAAAGATCTAGTACAGATTCATCAAGGCTATACGTAAAGGACTAATCCTACTTCTTCTACAAAGGATCGATCACAGGTTCAGAAGACCCTAGAGGAGTCTATAATAGACTTAGTCTTCATCAAAGTGCAGGCATCTTTCTTCTTGGTACGCATACTAGAAGATTGATCTCCATCAAGGCGCATTCCGACTTTCTTGCACGCACAACACTCCAAACGTACGTCAATTGCTCGGCCAAAGAAAGCAACATCCTGAAGCAGCTATTGGCCCGAGCTCCCTGAAGGCGCAGTAGGTCGTAATACCGAGAACAAGTAGAGCAGAGTACAACCTGTAGTGCTTTAGGCTGACAACCGGACCAAACTCGATCGTTAGGACCTCCAAGACGTCGCCCAGAGTCAAACTCTTTAGGAAGGATTCTTGGATACTTCTCAAGAGTGGTGACGGCTCCTTCTACAAAGAGTTCTTCTACAAGAATATGGCCCCTTCGAACGAGAGAATCCCCAACCAACAACCAACTTATGCAAGGCCATTAGCCGTCTGAAGCTGAGTCTGGATCAAACATGGTGGTGAAGGGTGCCAGGAAGAAGATAGTGACTCTTTAGAGGAACCCTTCCCCTTTTATCGGAGCGAGAGTGGTCCAAACTATAGGCCACTTGGCCGACGGTCAAAATTCCCTCATTAATGGGATGAGCCTAGGACACGGCATAATGGGTCTCAATTAACAGGCCCATTCAAGTGAGTCTCCAAACTGTTCAAATGTTCTTTGGAATTCTACAATTAACGGTGGCAATTAAGAAGGAGTTGTAGAAGCATGGAAAATATGGGTTTCATACGGATCACAATTTGTCGTATATGTACTTTGGGCCAAACAGGTTCGCATAAAGGAAAGCCGTATGACAGGTTCAGTGCCTTATGTGGCCCGTCGACAACCAGCTACAGAAGAAAGATATACGGCCAAGAGGATCAGTTCGTCTGATAAAGTTGACAAGTTCTGTCAAAACTGACAAAAATGACAGCTTTGACACTTTGACAAAAAGATAAGACATAAGACGTCACCAAAAAGCAGGGTTCATACGCTTTCATACGGCCAGAAGGAGTGTCACCTAAGTTGTATGAACCTTATGCGGATCAAACATATGCGGCCCCAAAGTCTCCGAACTACATGCGGCCAAGGGTGACTGTGACCCAGGCCGCATGAGCTTTATGCGGCCAAAATACAGAATCTATACGACTTAAATCCTTAAGCTATATGTGGGCTAAGAAAGTTTGCAACTTAGCCGCATGAGTCTCATACGGCCCCACATGATCGAAAACTGCGAGACTCATGCGGCTCAAAATGATTTCTGCGACAGGACACGTGGCAGGCTGACCAAGTCTTAACTGCCCGAATTTGCTGCAACAAAATCCCAACAAATCGACAGATGGCGGCCAAAGAGCGGGTCTTCACGTGCTAATTAGCCACGTGGCCACAGGCCATCTATGCGGCTCAACATACATACTACTATAAATAGCAGGGTGCCACACCCCTGCGAAAGGCTGGCAACCTTCAAAAAGTAATTTCTTCAAGAGCTAAGGACTGCGTCAGATAGTCCAAGGAGTAAGGCAGAGTTGATAACATTTTTTCGAGCCTCTACCGTCATCCCCCATAATCAAAACTAAACAATTGTACATAGATTGTTTTCTAGGATTTCTTTCTAGGCTTTTCTTTGTACAAGCAAATTTGTAATCAATTTTAGTGTTCCTGTAATACATGTCTTTGATTTTTTAATGGCAAACACGATGGCGACTCTGCTGGGGACGTCCTTCTCTTCTGATGAGAAGTTGGTGACGCAATCTGACGTGCCCAAGCTCGGCTCTACATAGCAGATGCTTGTGGTTCATTTTGACCAACAAGCCTTCGAAGAATTGCTCTCTAAAGGGAGCGCCAGCCCGTCACAGAAGCGAGCCAACGCAAAAAGGACTCGCAGGACGTCGGAGCGCAAAACTTTTGCCCTCGACCATGTTCTCGAAGAAGCTCCTTCTGCAGCCCAAGACAGTGACCAAAGCTCTCCTGCGACTTTACTTCCGACCGCAGAGGACCCCACTGTTCCTAAATCTAGCAGAGGGAAATACTACGATACTGGGTTTTTGGAGACACAAGGGAAATCCACGCGAACAAAGAAGAAGCCGCATAAGAGAGATGGGCAGTCTGTCTGGTCGTAGGAAGATGGCCTATTCGGCAGCCAGTTCTGGCCGCAGGAAGATAGCCAATGCGGCAGCCAATCCTGGCCTCAGACAGGATATCTCATACGGCCCTGTCAGAAGCTCTGTGTTCAACCGTCTCTCATGCGGGCCCGACTCCATGCGGTCCATTGAGAATGTAGGATGTATCAATCTGGACTCTTTTTACAATGCGCCTTCGGGCATTAAGTCAAAAAAGTCTAGGGTAGTGCGGACCGAACAAGACCAGTCAACTGTCCAAGTTACTGACTGTCAGCAGGCCCCGTTAACTGTTACACGGGCCCCTTATGAAATGTTGTACAGAACCACCCGCGTCCAGTCCTCCAGGACTAACGGACAGGGTGGGTCTTTAAAGTCTCCCTCTAACGATCCAAAGCAAGTGCTTTTACTAGCCACGGATCAGGGAGCAAATATGATACCTAAGTACCCATGCGCTCGGGATACTCGAGTCCACAAGTTTGGTACAAAGGTAGATTAGCTTGCTACCGACTTGCGTGAGGTGATTACTCACAAACTCAAGGTCGCAGCATTGGCATACAATGAGTCCCTCTCGGGACGTCGTTGCACCCGAGTCGTCATCAACTGCTGCTGTGTAACGCCCCAGTCCCAAAATACGTAGGACTAGAAACGTAGACATGCCAGCTGTATTCATATGATGTATACTCCAATATATGGAAACCTTGTATGGATACATAAGCTGTAAAATGCAGTAGAACCATAACTAATCACATCCACACAAAAATAAGTGAATAAACGATATCATATAATGATAAAGAATTGTCTTGATACAATATGTTGGGCGGAGACAAATCCACTACCAACAAAATAAGAAAAAATACATGGAAAAAGAAATGAGTTTGGCGAGCGAAGCGAAGACGATCCAAGTACAATCATCCTCGAAGGAATAAAGAGGACCACTGTTAGAGCTAGAACACCTGCGAAAGACAATAGCACACATCTGGCGAGACAACCAGGTCCTCAGAGGGACGTAACAAGACACATAATATCATGCCAATAACTGAATAATTAAATCTCAACAAAAAAGTACATAGGACTACACAAATAAAGGTCCTTAACCATTCTAGGTGTAAATGCATTTGGAGGACAACGTTCCACACAAGGGCTCTCGAGGCTAGAAACACGGCACGTTAGCGTTTCAACCAAGGCACTAGTGGCGTCTAGAGAAAAGTAAATGTACGGCCCATTAGCACTCGAGTGAGAACTAAGGAACATCTAGAGAAAAATAAATGCACGGCCACTAGCTCTTGGGTGAGTCACTAACGGCAGCTAGACGGAGGTAAATGCATGGCACATTTGTGTTTCAACCGAGGCACTAGTGGTATCTAGAGAAAAATAAATAAATGCACGGCCACTAGCTCTTGACTGAGTCACAAATGGCAGCTAGACGAAGGTAAAGGTGTGAAAGCTCCTACGCCGAATAACTGTCTTCACCCTTCCCATGCACTACTCGTGCTGAATCCACACCACGATATTCCTAATAACCGCTAAGTCTTCTAGGCAATTATATTAGCAGTTATACCCTAACGTTCGTCCTGTGTGCACCGATGTACGGTCGGTACGTAAGTCTGAATATATATGAGACACGTGACATCGTGGTACAAAAGTGTCGGCCCATGAATGCAGCACAAACAAAGGTGGTCCCTTAACTCTAGGCTAAATGCATAAAGAAAACTAAAATATAATAATTTGCAACTACATAGGATTTTGAAAGAACAACTTATAAGAAATAAAACATGCATGATATTGAGCACGAAATTAAACATTAAATGCAAGGTGTCTTGCCTGGTAGAGCGCCTGGTGTACTGCAATGCTCAAGGTAGCACGAACTGCGACTTCGGTGTAACAACTATACAAGGTGATCTCGGGTGGTGGCACCGACAGTTCCATTGGGTCCAGAAGGGTTAAAATTAGCTAGGGACGATATAAAATAAGTACTTATTTGACAAGAAATTAGGAATAGTGGAATTGGACAGGGTGATAATCGAAGGAATTTGAATAATTAGATATATATACTATTTTAAGAAAATAATGATAACACTTGAAATTATATTAGTTTAAATAATTTCTAGGAAAATACTTGAAAACCATAAAATTTTTTAGACTAAAAATTCTAACTTTGTAAAAATATGGTTTGAGACAGAGAATCTATATTTTATTTAAATTACCAAAAATTATTTTAAAATTTTGAAACTACATTTTTATAGGTCAAAATATTTTAATATATATAGAAAACAAAATAATAATAGTACTGTCATATACTTGTATCATAAAATATTATATGCTACCACTATTATATGAGTATACTATCCTACAACAAAATTAGTAATAATAATAAAATCAAAATAAAATTAATATAAATATATATATATATAAATGAACAGCAGCACTATATTGCTATAAATAATAATACTAATAATAAAAAAAATAATAATAATAATAGTAATAATAATAGAAATAATAATAATAAGAACAACAATAACAAATGTTAATAAAATAATAATAATAATAATAATAATAATAATAATAATAATAATAATAATAATAATAATAATAATACTAACTCAGTTGTAAAAAAAGACAAACTCAATCAAAACTCAGCTGTTAAACACGAACTAAAAACTCGGTTTGTAAAAGAAACAAAAGTAAGGAAGAAAGTGGGTTGAGAGAGGGGACGAGCGAGAGAGAGAAGGGGCGGAGGCGAGTGGCGGTCCGGCGGGGCAGCGGAGCTTGTCGGCGGAGGCGGAGGGTTTCAGGAAGAGGACGGCGGAGTAGTGGTTTTCCGGTGGGGTCGTCACCGAGGGCGAATAGGGATGATCGGAGGCGAGGACGAGGGAGCGGCGGAGCGCAAAGGGGTTTCGTGCGGGTCTGATGGGCGCTGCGGGCGCGGCTCTCGCCAGGAAGGACGGAGAGGGTTTTGGTCGTGTGGTGAGCGTGGCGCACGGCGAGGGATTGGCGCTCAACGGCGCTGCTGCGGTGGTCATCAGCTGCGACGAGGGATCCCGGTGCTGAGTGGTGGCTCCGGCGAGGCGAGCGCTGAGGTACGTTTTAGGGGTTATTCTTTTGGTTGCTTTTGGCTGTGTTGTGGCAGTTTGGAGGTGCCGATGACTATGGTGCCGGGGAAGGAATACGGCGGTTATGCCGTGGCGACGGGTCGGGGGTGACTCGACGTTCGGGTTGGCTGACCTCGGGACGAGGCTGGAGGCTATGGTGTGGTTGTGCTGTGATTATTTTAGGGGGTTTTGTTTGGGTGACGGTTGTGTTGGTTTGGGCTGTGGCAATGGCCCTTGTCGGGGTTTATGGTGGAGGTAATGGCCACGGCGGAGGTGGCGGTGGTTGTGTTCGGCTAAGGCAGTGGTGGCGATGGGTGATGGGTTTTGGGTGGCAGGACAGGGGGTTAATGAAAATTTAGAGCTAGGGTTAGGGTTAGAGAATTAGGGATCAAAATTAGGGTTTATGGATTCGATGATGTCGGGGTGTGTCCGACACGGGAAAGGAGATAAATTGTATATGTAGCAATGGAATAAGATATGGACACTGACACGGTGCACGTACATTTGTGGTGGAGAAAATTGTGGAGGAATAATGAATGATAGAAATTGGAGGAGTACCTGCCTATTTATAGGATGTGGGAATTTCCAATTGGATAAGAATTAGGATTCATTTACACCCAATTTAGATAATCCGTAATTTAATTTAAAATCAATCAAATCCAATTCCAAATACAATCTAATTTAAATCTAATTAAATTTTTAGTTTAAATCGAATGGGATAAATCAAATTTCAAATATTTAACTATTTAAATAAATCCATAAATTCAAATCAAGATTTAAATTGTCACAATAATTTCAAAATATATTTTTCCAAAAATACTAATAATAATAATTTTGAAAATTCATTATTATTTAAAAATAAACTAGTAAATAATTACTAATTATATATGTATGTCCAAATAATATTTACATAAATATACTTTTCTAATATACCATTTTATAGGAAAAATTATTTATTATTATAAATGTGTAAATGAAAGGCTTTATAAATAAAATAACAAACTTGGAATTTTGAAACGATAACTAAAATACTTATTATATATATTTTGAAACTGTAAAAATAAGAAAAATGTTTTTCTAAAAATATGTACGCTCGCACATATTCGCACTCGTTGAGCAATTACGAAAAAAAATTCGTGTGCGACGTAAAATACGACTAAGCGACGTACAATACAAAATTGTCAAATCAGTACCAAATTTAATAATAAAAAAATATATTAGAAATTTAGGGGTTTTATATCCTACCCAACTTAAAAGAATTTCGTCCTCGAAATTAAGAATTAGTAGGAGGAAAGACACAGGGGGTATCGATGGGGAACAATCGATAACAAAATTATGCCATAAGAGATCGCGATATAAATCATAGAAAAATAATACGGTATGGTCATGGGCACTGACTGAGGGTCACGATTTAAGAGAGCGAATTAGGCTTATTCCTGAAATAAGCGATTATAGGGCCGAGAATGAGGACGAGGAGTTTAGGATGAAGATATAGCAATATCGAGTGATAATAATCATAATTGATATGAAGGCTAGAGAAGATTCTAGTACAACGTATTCATCCTTCTAAAATAGGTGAAGGCAAAAGCAATATAGAGTTCGAAGGAGACGTTTATCGAATACGAATACGTGGTTCAAAGGCGACCGAATAATTCAAAGGGAGCTGTCAAGGCAGTCTCGGATGGGACTCTAAAGGACAAGTTTAGCTTTGTCTCCATCCTCGTAGAACGATAGATATAAGTGAACCAAAGTGCACTCGGTTGATCAGACCATTATGCACCTGTTCTGACTAGACAATATGTTAGTGGACATGCCCAAATAACATATGTCTTGAAACAAGCTTGATAAAAAAATAAGCTTGCAAAAACTAGGCTACATTAGCATCATTAGTCTAAATAGTAAAAATATAGGCACGTGAGGTTTAAGATTGAGATAAAGAACCAATATGAATAGTCTAAGTGTCATAAAATCTAAGTCTTGCATGAAGCTTGAACTTATGCAGTCGTCCTAGTTTCCTTGTCTATGGCTTGGTTGGCTAGATGGATTAGGGTCTTCTAAACTCCGGAACCTAATTGAACTTGGTAATATAGGGCACCAGGACAAAGGGATTGCTAGGTCACAAAGTATTCTACCCAACTTAAAAGAATTAAACTAAAGGTGTTTTGGGGCATCTAACCAGTAGGGTCAATCTCTAGCAAGCACAAAGTGAAGATAAGAATAGGGATGGAAGGAATCAAGCAAGATGCAATTGATGAGTCAAACGGTAGATAAAATCTAGGAAAGAGGTCAAGTATGTGGATGAGATCATATACTCTAATCCTATACGCAGGTTTGCTTGGTACGGTAAAGTAACCAAACAATTTATCTCGACCTGCATGGGCCACCACAAAAACATGTAACGCCCCAGTCCCAAAATACGTAGGACTAGGAACGTAGACATGCCAGCTGTATTCATACGATGTATACTCCAATATATGGAAACCTTGTATGAATACATAACCTGTAAAATGCAGTAGAACCATAACTAATCTCATCCACACAAAAATAAGTGAATAAAAGATATCATATAATGATAAAGAATTATCTTGATACAATATGTTGGGCGGAGACAAATCCACTACCAACAAAATAAGGAAAAATACATGGAAAACGAAATGAGTTTGGCGAGCGAAACGAAGACGATCCAAGTGCAATCATCCTCGAAGGAATAAAGAGGACCACGGCTAGAGCTAGAACACCTGCGAAAGACAATAGCACACACCTGGTGAGACAACCAGGTCCTCAGAGGGACATAACAAGACACATAATATCATGCCAATAACTGAATAATTAAAGCTCAACAAAAAAAGTACATGGGACTACACAAATAAAGGTCCTTAACCATTCTAGGTGTAAATGCATTTTGAAGACAACGTTCCACACAAGGGCTCTCGAGGCTAGAAACACGGCACGTTAGCGTTTCAACCAAGGCACTAGTGGCGTCTAGAGAAAAGTAAATGCACGGCCCATTAGCACTCGAGTGAGAACTAAGGGGCATCTAGAGAAAAATAAATGCACGGCCACTAGCCCTTTGGTGAGTCACTAACGGCAGCTAGACGGAGGTAAATGTACGGCACATTTGTGTTTCAACCGAGGCACTAGTGGCATCTAGAGAAAAATAAATAAATACACGGCCACTAGCTCTTGACTGAGTCACAAATGGCAGCTAGACGAAGGTAAAGGTGTGAAAGCCCCTGCACCTAATAACTGTCTTCACCCTCCCCATGCACTACTCGTGCTGAATCCACACCACGATATTCCTAATAACCGCTAAGTCTTCTAGGCAATTATATTAGCAGTTATACCCTAACGTTCGTCCTGTGCGCACGATCGGTACGTAAGTCCAAATCTATATGAGACACATGACATCGTGGTACGCAAGTGTCGGCCCATGAATACGGCACAAACAAAGGTGGTCCCTTAACTCTAGGCTAAATGCATAAAAAAACTAAAATATAATAATTTTCAACTACATATGATTTTGAAAGAACAACTTATAAGAAATAAAACTACATGATATTGAGCACGAAATTAAACAGTAAAGGCAAGGTGTCTTGCCTGGTAGAGCACCTGGTGTACTGCAATGCTCAAGGTGGCACGAACTGCGACTTCGGTGTAACAACTATATAAGGTGATCTCGGGTGGTGGCACCGACAGTTTCATTGGGTCCAGAAGGGTTAAAATTAGCTAGGGACGATATAAAATAAGTACTGATTTGACAAGGAATCAGGAATAGTGGAATTGGACAGGGTGATAATCGAAGGAATTTAAATAATTAGATACATATACTATTTTAAGAAAATAATGATAACACTTGAAATTATATTAGTTTAAATAATTTCTAGCAAAATACTTGAAAACCATAAATCATTTTTAGACTAAAAATTCTAACTTTATAAAAATATGGTTTGAGATAGAGAATCTATATTTTATTTCAATTACCAAAAATTATTTTAAAATTTTGAAACTACATTTTTATAGGTCAAAATATTTTAATATATATAGAAAACAAAACAATAATAGTACTGTCATATACTTGTATCATAAAATATTGTATGCTACCACTAATATATGAGTATACTATCCTACAACAAAATTAGTAATAATAATAAAATCAAAATAAAATTAATATAAATATATATATATATATATAAATGAACAGCAGCACTGTGTTGCTATCAATAATAATACTAATAATAATAGTAGTAATAATAATAGAAATAATAATAATAAGAACAACAATAACAAATGTTAATGAAATAATATTAAAAATAATAATAATAATAATAATAATACTAACTCAGTACTAACTCAGCTGTAAAAAAGACAAACTCAATCAAAACTCAGTTGTTAAACACGAACTAAAAACTCGGTTTGTAAAAGAAACAAACGTAAGGAAGAAAGTGGGTTGAGAGAGGGGACGAGCGAGAGGGAGAAGGGGCGGAGACGAGCGACGGTCTGGCAGGGCAGCGAAGCTTGTCGGCGGAGGCGGAGGGTTTCAGGAAGAGGGCGGCGGAGTAGTCGTTTTCCGGTGGGTCGTCACCGAGGGCGGATGGGGATGATCGGAGGAGAGGACGAGGGAGCGGCGGAGTGCGAAGGGGTTTCATGCGGGTCTGATGGGCGCTGCGGGCACGGCTCTCGTCGGAAAGGTCGGAGAGGGTTTTGGTCGTGTGGTGAGCGTGGCGCACGGCGAGGGATTGGCGCTCAGCGGCGCTGCTGCGGTGGTCATCAGCTGGGGCGAGGGATCCCGGTGCTGAGTGGTGGCTCCGGCGAGGCGTGCGCGGAGGTACGTTTTAGGGGTTGTTCTTTTGGTTGCTTTTGGCTGTGTTGTGGCAGTTTGGAGGTGACGATGACTGTGGTGCCGGGGAAGGAATACGGCGGTTATGTCGTGGCGACGGGTCGGGGGTGACTCGGCGTTCTGGTTGGCTGACTTCGGGACGAGGCTGGAGGCTGTGGTGTGGTTGTAATGTGATTATTTTAGGGGGTTTTGTTTGGGTGACGGTTGTGTTGGTTTGGGCTGTGGCAATGGCCCTTGTCGGGGTTTATGGTGGAGGTGAGGGCCACGGCGGAGGTGGCGGTGGTTGTGTTCGGCTAAGGCAGTGGTGGCGATGGACGATAGGTTTTGGTGGCAGGACAGGGGGTCAATGAAAATTTATAGCTAGGGTTAGGGTTAGAGAATGAGGGATCAAAATTAGGGTTTAGGGATTCGATGATGTCGGGGTGTGTCCGACACGGGAAAGGAGATAAATTGTATATGTAACAATGGAATAAGATATGGACACTGACACGGTCCACGCACATTTGTGGTGGAGAAAATTATGGAGGAATAATGAATGATAGAAATTGGAGGAGTACCTGCCTATTTATAGGATGTGGGAATTTCCAATTGGATAAGAATTAGGATTCATTTAAACCCAATTTAGATAATCCGTAATTTAATTTAAAATCAATCAAATCCAATTCCAAATACAATCTAATTTAAATCTAATTAAATTTTTAGTTTATATCGAATGGGATAAATCAAATTTCAAATATTTAACTATTTAAATAAATCCATAAATTCAAATCAAGATTTAAATTGTCACAATAATTTTGAAATATATTTTTCCAAAAATAATAATAATAATAATTTCGAAAATTTATTATTATTTAAAAATAAACTAGTAAATAATTACTATTTATATATGTATGTCCAAATAATATTTACATAAATATACTTTTCTAATATACCATTTTATAGGAAAAATTATTTATTATTATAACTGTGTAATTGAAAGGCTTTATAAATAAAATAACAAACTTGGAATTTTGAAACGATAACTAAAATACTTATTATATATATTCTGAAACTATAAAAATAAGGAAAATGTTTTTCTAAAAATATGTACGCTCGCACATATTCGCACTCGTTGAGAAATTACAAAAAATAAAAATTTTGTGCGCGACGTAAAATACGACTAAGCGACGTACAATATAAAATTGTCAAATCAGTACCAAATTTAATAATAAAAAATATATTAGAAATTTAGGGGTTTTACATGCTGCGACAAGTCAGCAGCACCTGAAGGTCGGCAGTTAGTTTTCCAACGACTACAACAGCCAGCACCTGTCCGACAACCACTCAAGAAACATGCACAAATTTTGAGGGACGAGGAGTTTTCTTTCGCCTCCTGTAATTCAACTCAAAAGGTTCCTCTTGGCAAGGGATGAAAGAAGACAAGATCTTCCAGCCCGGCAATCTCGGCCAGTATTGCAAGGAGACCCTCATCTGGAGGGTTCCCACCGACAACCACAGGGGGTGTCTATTTAGGCACTCGATCCAAAAAAAGCTTCCAGCACCCGGGGGTGCACCTTCGTCCTCCTTACGGGTAGATGAAGCTGGGGGTAGCAGTCCCCTCAATATATACGACAACCCGGTGTACAAAGAGCACATACAGGGGATAGAGGTCCCTCAGAACTGCGCAACAGACTTGGACTTCCCTGAGGGCCATCACCCTCACCAAGATGATGCGGCTTCCTGCACAGGGGATAGCACCCCTTTCGAGTCCGAGGAAGATGACATTCCGATATTCCCCGACAATTTCTCTATACAAGGGTACGACATAGATAACACCTCTGCTACGATTCCTTCTACCTCTACCCACGTGAGGACAGCCTTTATGGCTGACGATGATCATGAAGCGCCTTCTGATCGACAACGTCTAGAAGGACTTGAAGCCATGCTTCTGTCCTTGGTCATGTCTGTGGATAAAATCAAAGTTGTCTTGCCAACTCAACTAGCAAGGATGCCCGGACAAACAAGCATAGGCCCCGCAATCAATACAGACTCCAATACGACCGCTCCTCCTCTAGGTGATGATCCTTTAGGAGCATCCGTTCCTTCAGCTGCAGACGAAGCCAAGGAGGCGAGAAGGGAAGTCCAGGAGCTTCGAACAATGTTCAATGCCTGAGACTCCTCTCGGGACCTCGGAATACGGCAGCCATATCCCGTTGCTTGGAGAGATGTGCCTTTTCTACCATGGTACAAGCCGTTCCATATCGATTCTTATGACGGAAAGACCTCTACTAGTCGGTATATGACTTACCTTGAAGTCACAACAGACCACTTGCCGCATAGTGATGCCATCCTCACGCGATTATTCATCGGAGCATTGGAGGGGATCGCGGTCGACTGGTACCGCAACCTTCCCGATAACTGCATCCATTCTTTTGACGGCTTCAAGCACATGTTCCTGGAAAGATTCTACAAAGTGGGACATGATGTAACGATGTCATCTCTCATAGACGTCGTTCAGGGAGAGAGAGAGCTAACAAGGAACTATATCGAGCGGTTCTGCCAAACCGTAATGAGATTATCCCAAGGTAATCCCGAGAGCTTCTTGATTGAAATCTGCCAGAAGAAATTGCTCCCCGTAATTAGCCTCTGGATGGGTGACGATCAGTTCAGGTATTGGACGACCTTCATCATAAGTGCTACCAATGTAGAGGCAAAATTAAAGAAGGCTCGCTAATTGGGATTACACATCCCAGGCGATGAAAATAAGGGCAGACGTCCTGGTTCCACCTCTAACAACAACAACAGTGGCCCCACCTCCAACCGGGACAATAAGGGCAAACAAGCCATGGTCGCTGATGTGACCCAGAAGCTCGAATAAAAACAGACGAAAGGTCAGTGGCCCAAAGTGAATTACTCATTTGAGGATAGCCATGTCAAACCTATCTTCGATATGCTCTTGCAAGGGGGTAGGATCCAGCTTCCTCCACCAAGGCGCGAGCCCCGAGCGGCAGAAATGAAGGACCCAAAATATTATCACTTTAACCGCTATGTCCATCATTCCACTCATGACTGCTTCCAATTAAAGCGGTACATTCAGAGTCTTATCGACTTGAAAGCTCTGTCAATAGACTTTAAAGAGGTTATCGTGGCCGCAAACATGGTGTCAATTCAGTTCGACGACTTTCCTCTAACAAGCACTCCAGACGGGGTAATACCTGTCCCTCGGGCAATGATGGAGGTTACGAATCTTCCACCCGTCTGGAGCCAGACATCTGGATTGGTACCTCTCACTACATCGCGAGGAGAGATCATATGAGTGCATCCAGACTTAGTGCCCGAAGTTATCCGGGAGGTGTCATCTCCTACCAACAAGAAAAAAGGGAGGAAGTCTAGATCCTGCCATATAATTTCAGCCGAGGCTGAGGAAGCTGCGACCATTGTTACATGGTCTGGAGCACAAGTCCAGCCCGTACGAGATAGTTCAGTCGAAGATCCTCAGCCGGCAACGTTGCGTCCCTCTGATGTTCCAAGGCTATCTCAGCCTCCACTGGCGGATAAATCCAAGCCAAAGGAAACCCGCTTCGATAGGCCACTACGTAATGATGTACCTCAGGGACTGGAGAGACCTTATAACTTTGACATATTAGCACAATTGGCTAATACGCCAGCAAAGTTGTCGTTGTACGAGCTCCTAAGGCTCTATAAGGATCTTCGTGTCGCATTAAGCAAAGTACTCCAAAATGCTGACACCTACTTAGCTCAGGTCAAGCCTCCAGGGGAAGACCCGCCAGCAGATCTACACGGCAGCGATGGCAAAGATGCAATGCCCAATATCATATTTGCTCCACAGGACATGTTGATCAAGTCCAACTTGCATGATCGCCCCTTGTACTACACTGGATACATGAGCGACATCAAGGTGGATCAGATGCATATCGACCCTGGCTCGTCAATAAGCATCATCCCGAAAAGCTTGCTCCAACTTCTTGGTATTCCTATGCATCGGCTAGCGGCGACCAACACTGCCATTAGCGGTTTTAACTCGGGAAGGAGCTATCCCCTAGAGAAGATCCGAGTGAAATGTCAGATTGGTGACATGAAGACGGAGGTTACCTGCTACGTCATAGAGGTAGACACGCCCTACAACATCCTCTTGGGGCGTCCGTGGATACATGACTATATGATCGTGCCATCCACCCTCCACCAGTGCTTCAAGTATGTCAGTAAGCATGTGTCACGCCCTAGAACCAGAATACTAGAGAGCGGGGGAATGACTCAGCCAGCTACGTATTACGGGTAGATGAATACCGTATAATACGATCAATGCTGTCTAACCAGACGAGAGGGTGCATACTACATGAAAGTCTTACTATGGTCACTTCACATTTATTGTCTCAATCGTTCAAACAAGAAACAGTAATAGAGAACATGTAAGATAAAGCAGTAAGGCATCCCAGACGCTCAGTCAAAATGTTCTTGATATCTGGCTTTACAAAATATAGCAAGATGATGTAGCAAAAATATACACAATTGTTATCAGCTGCAGCCTGACTTAGTTACAATTATGTAAAGGTAAGTACAACACAATCCGACTAACATGTCGGTGCCAAACGGCTAAGTATAAAGTAAATAACAAAATGAGCGGTGAAGTAAGGAACCCACTCGAGTCCTCCTGCGATCATTCCTCTAGTATTGACCATCTTGGAGGTGGAAGTAAGCTGAGTCCTCGTGAACCGGCTCTAAATCTGGCCATGCAAAACCAGAGAGGTTAGACCTCTAATAGCAAGTACCACAAGGAAGGACGATATGAAGGATTAAACCAGTAAGTAAGAGAATATAATAATAGATCTCTGCTTTCCACTAGGATTCACATAACATCACGACACTTCGAACCGACCTCCCAACCAAACAAGGATAGAAGTTGGCCCGTCATGTCCTGACATTCTGATCATCTCAGTTAGGCAACAGAGTAGGTACAGTACACAAACAAATCATCTTGAACGTCCAATCAACTCCTACGGCTTGCTATTGTGAGTCCCAAGTTATCCTGGACTTATGCAAATAGGGATTCCTCAGTTCTTACTATGTGCGAGCAAGGCTAGTCTATCCAGTCAATCAATTGCGCCAATCATGAATTAGACGAGTCCCAGCGGGACGCCCGTCATCAATATACAATATACAATAATAATATAAGCAGATACCGCTCCCTGCCCGTGTGGCAGGTTTACAGTATCTGTGGGAACCAGCCGGCCTGTCGGGCACTAATAGTCCCCAAGAGGGCTGCCATGTAAGAACTCAGGAATCCATTCTCTCCATGCCATCATTATTTTATTTGACTTAATAGTCTCTATGTTGAGTGAAGTTCCATGCCGTAGATCATGGTCATTCAAATGAGTACTTTCGTACGGGATACGATATGCGTAACTCTAGAACGATACCCGTACGGTTAGGTTCTAGGTCTTACATAGCGTAATACAACAATCAAATCTAACCACGGAGTAATCATGCCTTGACCATAAAGTACACATGCTGCTTTGTAGAAAAATAAATAAATTGAAGCCTGCACATGCCTGTATGTCAATATTCGGGATCGGCTAATCGATTATAATAGTTCATTACATGAACGTGTCTCATTCATTTAATTCAATAAGACGACTAGCCAGTCCCTTAGTTCCAACTAGGAACGCATGATCAATTTTAGTCAAGATAACCATTATTATCAATGGTGACGAGGCATAACAGTCAATTAATTTTAAATGGGATCGAGTCTATAACTCTCAGGGTTAAGTTCCAGCCTTACTAGTTATCCATAAACCAGTCAAGACACAAGGCACGTTCTACACAACCATATATATTAAAAATAATAATATGTTAAGATTATCGAGTTCATGCAAAAAGCATAAGGATATAATAGGAGAACTATCATGCCACCATTAAATGAATAAATTATAGAACAAATAGAAACACCCAGGTCAGGAAGTTACGCCAATAAGTCTATGCTAGGGCCAACAAGTCACGCCAACAAGTCTATGCTAAAGCCAACAAGTCACGCCACCAAGTCTATGCTAAGGCCAACAAGTCACGCCAACAAGTCTAGTAGGAGTGAGCGTGAAAAGTGGTTCACATTGGCACGCACAGCGTGAGCGTGAAGAGAAATTCACGCACGCACAGCGTGAGCATGAAAAAGTAATTCACGCACGCACAGCGTGAGCGTGGAAAAGTGAGCGTGGATAATGAGCGTGGAAAGTGAGCGTGGAAAATGAGCGTGAAAAGTGAGCGTGGAAAATGAGCGTGAAAAGTGAGCGTGGAAAATGAGCGTGAAAAGTGATAAGAAATTCACGCACGCACGCAAAGACGTGTGCGTAACTCAAATGTCACGCCGGCACGTAAAGACGTGTGCGTGACTAAAAATTTACGCACGCACGTAAGAACGTGTGCGTGACTAAAAATTCACGCACGCACCTAAAGACGTGTGCGTGACTAAAAATTCACGCTAACACGTAAAGACGTGAGCGTGACTCAAAATTCAAGCTGACACGTAAAGACGTGAGCGTGACTAAAAATTCACGCTGACACGTAAAGACGTGAGCGTGACTAAAAATTCACGCTGACACGTAAAGACGTGAGCTTGACTAAAAATTCACGCTGACACGTAAAGACGTGAGCGTGACTAAAAATTCACGCTAGCACGTAAGAACGTGAGCGTGACTAAAAATTTACGCTAGCACGTAAGAACGTGAGCGTGACTGAACCTTCGTTCCAAGCCAGAAATGAATTTCCCATGGTTCAGAATGGTGAAGAATGAGAAGCTCCACCACAAGAACTATCTATTTCGAAAGCACGCCAGGTTGGGAGATCAAAACCCATGGTCAACCGAAAACACAACAACTTAGATCTGGAAAAAACGAGCCAAGGAAATCAAAAATGCTAAGTAGTAAACTCTCTTAGAATCACAAGGGGAAGACAAATGAACCATAAAAATGGTTCTCCAAGTGGGAAGCAAGAAGCAAGATGTACTTGCCTGCTGTTGGTTGGTGGAGAGAGTGGAGAGGAAGAAGAAGAAGTAATGGTGAAGGAGAGTTATGAGGAGAGAGAAGGAGATAGGGGCTTTAAATAGAAAGGGTGGGGTAGGTGGGGGTTTGTAGGGGTTCGGTTCATGTGAACCACCATGAACCCCAGAAAAACCCTCCTAGGCCGAACCTAAAAGCAAGACTAAAAGCAGAGAATAACAGCAGGAAATAAAATACAGATAATTAATTAACATGAAATTAAAGAAATTTAAACACAGGATAATACATGATAAATATTGAATAAATATATATGAGTTGTACATGTATAAAAATATGCATTCTGGGAACGGGGAGTGACATCTCTACCCACCTTAGAAAAATTTCGTCCTCGGAATTTCAAATCCAAGCAGGTAGAAATATCGGAGCTAAACTAATACAAGCAATTCTAGTGATCAAGCAATCGTTTTTACCATATCAAAAGCAAGTACTATATATGTAAATTCATCAATCCACGATATCAAGTAGCTCTACCCATAAGGTGATAAGCATGAAGAATCAGGACAATCAAGGTATACAGAAAGAGATATACCTTGTGAGTCAAACAGGTGTGGATACCGTGATCGGATATCATCCTCACGTTCCCACGTTGACTCTCCCAAGGAGTGATGACCCCAAGCAACACAGACAAGACTAATTGTTCGGTACTTAAGTATCTTCTCTCTTCGGTCCAAAATGGACATAGGCTGTTCCTCGTAAGACAGGTTGGTACCAACAACCAGCTCAGAATGATCGGGGATATGGCTTGGGTCCGATACATACCTACGTAATTGAGATACATGAAAAACGTTGTGCACCTCTCGTAATGAAGGTGGGAGGGATAAACGATAAGCAACATCGCCTATCCGATCAAGGATAACAAATGGGCCCACGTACCGCGGACTCAATTGCCTGCGAACGCCAAATCTAATGACCCCACGAGTAGGTGAGATCCGCAAGAATACGTGGTCCTCAACAGAGAACTCTAACGACCTACGATGCTGGTCCGCCCAATGACGATGCCGGTCCTGTGCAACTCGAAGTCGCTCTCTAATTTCCTTAACCACTTCAACCGTCTGAATAATCATTTTTGGGCCTAACATCTTCCTCTCCCCGATATTATCCCATGCAAGCGGTGACCTGCACTTCTTACCATATAGTGCTTCAAATAGCGCCATCTGGATACTGGCTTGATAACTATTATTGTATGAGAACTCGACTAAGTGCAGGTGACTCTCCTAAGACCCTCCAAAATCTAGAGTGCAAGCTCGCAACATATCTTCTAAAGTCTGAATCGTTCTTTTTGATTGCCCGTCCGTCTGCGGATGGTAAGCCGTGCTAAATCTTAACTTGGTACCCAGACTATGATGTAAGCTCTTCCAGAAATGTGATGTAAAACGGGTATCTCGATCCGACACAATACTGACAGGGACTCCATGCTGCCTGACTATTTGTTGCATATACAACTCTGCCAACTTTTCTGTAGATTGCCCTACTCTGAAAGGAAGAAAGTGTGCTACCTTCGTAAGTCGATCCACTATTACCCAAATAACGTCCTTACCACTTGGTGATCTCGGTAAACCGGTCATAAAGTCCATTGTAATATGCTTCTATTTCCATTCCGGAATAGGAAGCGGTTGCAATAACCCAGCTGGTCTCTGCTGTTCTGCCTTCACTTGCTGACATACCAAGCAACGGGAAACAAATCTAGCTATCTCCCTCTTCATCCCGTTCCACCAGAAATGCTGCTTGATATCTTGGTACATCTTGGTCCCTCCAGGTGAATAGAATACTGAGAACTGTGAGCTTCTGCCATAACCTCCTGTCTGATATCTCCACTAGGCACACATAGACGTGATCCAAACCTAAGTGTACCATCTTCATGAATGCTCATCTCCTTCCTGAGTCCTGACTTACATTCTGCCCTAAGCTTCTGAATCCTTGGGTCTTGTGCCTGAGCTGCCTTGATCCTGCCTACCAAGTCGAATTGAACTTGCAGACTTGTTAGAACTCCTATATCACTAGGAAGTATAACTTCGATGCCCATCTCCTGAAGGTCTTCTAAGATATGCCTCTGTGTTGTTAATATAAATGCGCCGCCTCTCCTGCTAAGAGCGTCTGCTACTACATTAGCCTTGCCTGGATGATACTGAAGCTCCACGTCATAATCCTTAATCAACTCCAGCCATCTTCTCTGCCTCATGTTTAGTTCCTTCTGAGTAAAGATGTACTTCAGACTTTTATGGTCTGTGTACATGTCCACACGGTCACCATATAAGTAATACCTCCATAGCTTCAGAGCAAACACTACTGCCGCTAACTCCAAATCATGAGTTGGGTAATTCTTCTCGTGGTCCCGAAGCTGCCTAGATGCATATGCTATCACCTTCCCATGTTGCATAAGGACACATCCAAGTCCTTTACCTGACGCATCACAATAAACTGTAAAACCTTCGGGTCCAACTGGCAATGTAAGAATATGTGCTGATATCAACTTCTGCTTCAAAGTCTCGAATGATGCCTGACATTCTGCCGACCAAACGAATGGTACATTCTTCCGGGTCAAGCGGGTCATGGGTGCTGAAAGCCTTGCAAAGTTTGACACAAACCTTCTGTAATATCCTGCCAATCCCAAGAAGCTCCGCACATCTGCTACGGTCTTGGGTACTGGCCAACTTTCTACGGCTTCTACCTTCTTGGGATCTACTGCTACTCCAGCTTCTGATATGATGTGACCCAAAAATGAAATATGATCCGACCAAAACTCATATTTGCTGAGCTTGGCATACAACTGGTTCTCTCTCAGAACCTGTAACACTTTCCTGAGGTGGTCTTCATGCTCCTCTTCACTAGCAGAGTATACGAGTATGTCGTCAAGAAACACAACGACAAACTGGTCTAAGTATGGCATAAAGATGCGATTCATCAAATCCATGAATATTGCTGGAGCATTGGTCAAACCAAACGGTATTACTAAGAATTCATAATGTCCATACTTCGACCTGAATGCTGTCTTGGGAATATCTTCCTTCCGAACCCTCACCTGATGGTACCCTGAACGAAGATCTATCTTGGAGAAAACTCTAGCTTTGCTCAACTGATCAAATAAGTCGTCGATCCTGGGTAATGGGTACTGGTTCTTCACTGTTGCCGCGTTAAGCTTCCTGTAGTCAATACACAATCTGGATGACCCATCCTTCTTCCCCACAAGTACCACTGGTGCTGCCCACGGCGATATGCTAGTTTGGATGAACTTCTTCTCCTTCAGTTCCTCTATGTGCTGATATACCTTGGCCTACTCTGAATCGGCCATTCTGTAAACTCGATCTGATATCGGTTTAGTTCCAAGTGCCAATTCTATACTGAACTCAATATCTCTAACCGGTGGTAGACCTGGAAGTTCTTCAGGAAATACGTCTAGAAACTCTTCAACTACCTTCGGAACCTGAACTTCTTCCATTGCCGCTACTACTCCCTCCTCTAGTGGAGTTGCCCCTGATCTGACTAAGGTGAACCGCTTCATGCCTGGAATATTAAAATACACACTCCCTCTACGACAATCTATTGTCGCATGACTGTCTTTCAGCCAGTCCATGCCTAAGATAACGTCGAAATTTCCAACAGGAAATTCTATTAACCGGGCGGGTAAGGAATGCCCGCAAACTACAACGCTACATGCTAAAATAACTCTACTAACTCCAACGAGCCCATTACCAGTGAGTATATTCAACCTCCCCGACAATGCCTCGAACTCCATTCCTAGTCGTGCCGCAAATTGTGCAGATATAAATGAATGGGATGCTCCCGAATCAGACAATGCTACTGTGGGATACGAGGCGACGAGAATGTTACCTGCCACAACATCTCCAGATGCCAATGCCTCCTCCAAGGACAGAGTGAATGCTTGTCCTCGACCTCCTTGCTAGTTTTCATGCTGCGGCCTAGCCTGATGTTGTTGCTGGCCCCTGCCTTGATGATGTTGGGGTGGTCTATGCTGGTGTTGCTGCATCGGCGGCCCCTGCTGCCGAAACATCTGAGCCTACGGCATTAACGGACGCTGTGCCAACGGCCTTACTGCCACCGCTGGTCCTCGATACTGGCCTGCCCCTGGTGCTGGCAGAGCAGGAAACTGTTGCCCTGGTCCTTCTGACCTCGAATTCATGGGACATGTGGTAACCCGATGGTCTGGATTTCCACATATCAGACAGTCCATTTAATGTCCGACACACATCTCTAGTGTGCCCCATCTTCCCATAATAAGTACAGCCCGCCGGGGGTTGCTGGTTCTTCCTCTGTTGCTGCTGTCTTGGTGGTGCTGGTCCTCGTATCGCCACATCGTGGATACGAATGCCACTGGATGGTGCTGTTGTTCGGGGCGCTGCTTCCCCTCCTCCTTCAATCTGACTGTGGGACCTCTTCTGACCCCCAGTCCTTGTCGCAAGCCTCTGAATGGTGATTTCATGCCTTCGAGTTGCCGTCAATACTTCGTCAAAAGTTTGGTAATTGTGCCCCTCAATCAATTGAAAGAGTTCAAGATGAAACCCTTGCTGAAACCTCATGGCCCTCTGGTTCTCTGTTGCTACCATCTCCGGGGCGAATCTACTCAATCTGCAGAACTCCGCTGCATAAGCATCTACAGTCTTGCCGGCCTGCCTGAGGTTGATAAACTTCTGTTGTAGCTCAAACCGTGCCACAACTCCATAGTACTTGGTCTTGAATCTTATAGTGAAATCGTCCCAAGCCATAGTACGTCTGATGCCCACTTCCTCTGATTCCCACCAATCACGTGCGAGATCCTGAAGTAATAACTTCACTAGATCCACACGTTCTTCTGCCGGTACCTTAGTTGCTGTCAGAATAGCCTCAATATCCTTAAGCCATGCATCTGCTGAGATGGCATCCTCCGTGCCCTCGAAACGGCGGGGGTTGTACTTGCAAAACCTGGCTGATGCTCCTGAATCAGTCCTCACTCATCTTTCCAAAGCCGTCTATAATCCTTGGTTGAGCAACACATTCTACTCTTGTAGCTGAGTGTGCATGCGTTGCTGGGCCAACATCTGATGTTGCTGAGTAGCCATCATCCTTCTCATGATCTCCAAAAGGGCTGGTGTGTCTACTCCCACAGGGGTAGGTGGAACTGTTGGTGGTGGTGGAACATCCGGATACTGCGATCCAGCTGCTGTTTCCACTATCACTTCTTCTTGAATAGCCTCCTGAGGTGAGACTGGCCCTTGTTGCTGACCAACCTGGTCATGTTGCCCATGTTGCCCCTGCTGTTGTCCAGCTCTGACCGATGCGGACGAAGTGCCCCTAAGAAAAGGAACAAAAGAACAATCAAACGATCGGACAGAAAAGATCAATGAAGTCAAAGGATACCAGAATGTCAAGCTAGAGTCGAGAGTAACGAATCATGAGATCAAGGGGGAACATGTGTGATTGAGACATCCTATAAATCAAAACACCCCATAAGTCTGAAATCAGACCTGCATGGGCCACCACTAAAATCTTGTCACGCCCCAGAACCAGAATACTGGAGAGCGGGGGAATGACTCAGCCAGCTACGTATTACGGGTAGATGAATACCGTATAATACGATCAATGCTGTCTAACCAGAGGAGGGGGTGCATACTACATGAAAGTCTTACTATGGTCACTTCATATCTATTGTCTCAATCGTTCAAACAAGAAACAGTAATAGATAACATGTAAGATAAAGCAGTAAGGCGTCCCAAACGCTCAGTCAAAATGTTCTTGATATCTGGCTTTACAAAATATAGCCAGATGATGTAGCAAAAATATACACAATTGTTATCAGCTGCAGCCTGACTTAGTTACAATTATGTAAAGGTAAGTACAAGACAATCCGACTAACATGTCGGTGCCAAACGGCTAAGTATAAAGTAAATAACAAAACGAGCGGTGAAGTAAGGAACCCACTCGAGTCCTCCTGCGATCATTCCTCTAGTATTGACCATCTTGGAGGTGGAAGTAAGCTGAGTCCTCGTGAACCGGCTCTAAATCTGGCCATGCAAAACCAGAGAGATTAGACCTCTAATAGCAAGTACCACAAGGAAGGACGATATGAAGGATTAAACCAGTAAGTAAGAGAATATAATAATAGATCTCTGCTGTCCACTAGGATTCACATAACATCACGACACTTCGAACCGACCTCCCAACCAAACAAGGACAGAAGTTGGCCAGTCATGTCCTGACATTCTGATCATCTCAGTTAGGCAACAGAGTAGGTACAGTACACAAACAAATCATCTTGAACGGCCAATCAACTTCTATGGCTTGCTATTGTGAGTCCCAAGTTATCCTGGACTTATGCAAATAGGGATTCCTTAGTTCTTACTATGTGCGAGCAAGGCTAGTCTATCCAGTCAATCAATTACGCCAATCATGAATTAGACGAGTCCCAGCGGGACGCCCGTCATCAATATACAATATACAATAATAATATAAGCCGATACCGCTTTCTGCCCGTGTGGCAGGTTTACAGTATCTGTGGGAACCAGCCGGCCTGTCGGGCACTAATAGTCTCCAAGAGGGCTGCCATGTAAGAACTCGGGAATCCATTCTCTCCATGCCATCATTATTTTATTTGACTTAATAGTCTCTATGTTGAGTGAAGTTCCATGTCGTGGATCATGGTCATTCAAATGAGTACTTTCGTACGGGGTACGATATGCGCAACTCTACAACGATACCCGTGCGGTTAGGTTGTAGGTCTTACATAGCGTAATGCAACAATCAAATCTAACCACGGAGTAATCATGCCTTGACCATAAAGTACACATGCTGCTTTGTAGAAAAATAAATAAATTGAAGCTTGCACATGCCTGTATGTCAATATTCGGGATCGGCTAATCGATTACAATAGTTCATTACATGAACGTGTCTCATTTATTTAATTCAATAAGACGACTAGCCAGTCTCTTAGTTCCAACTAGGAACGCATGATCAATTTTAGTCAAGATAACCATCATTATCAATGGTGACGAGGCATGAAAGTCAATTAGTATTAAATGGGGTCGAGTCTATAACTCTCAGGGTTAAGTTCCAGCCTTACTGGGTATCCATAAACCAGTCAAGACACAAGGCACGTTCTACACAACCATATGTATTAAAAATAGTAACATGCTAAGATTATCGAGTTCATGCAAAAAGCATAAGGACATAATAGGAGAACTATCATGTCACCATTAAATGAATAAATTATAGAACAAATAGAAACACCCAGGTCAGGAAGTCACGCCAATAAGTCTATGCTAAGGCCAACAAGTCACGCCTACAAGTCATGCTAAAGCCAACAAGTCACGCCAACAAGTCTATGCTAAGGCCAACAAGTCACGCCAGCAAGTCTAGTAGGAGTGAGCGTGAAAAGTGGTTCACGTTGGCACGCACAGCGTGAGCGTTAAGGGAAATTCACGCACGCACAGCGTGAGCATGAAAAAGTTATTCACGCACGCACAGCGTGAGCGTGAAGTGAGCGTGGAAAAGTGAGCGTGGAAAATGAGCGTGAAAAGTGAGCGTGGAAAATGAGCGTGAAAAGTGAGCGTGGAAAATGAGCGTGAAAAGTGATAAGAAATTCACGCACGCACGCAAAGACGTGTGCGTAACTCAAATGTCACGCTGGCACGTAAAGACGTGTGCGTGACTAAAAATTCACGCACGCACGTAAGAACGTGTGCGTGACTAAAAATTCATGCACGCACCTAAAGCCGTGTGCGTGACTAAAAATTCACGCTAACTCGTAAAAACGTGAGCGTGACTCAAAATTCACGCTGACACGTAAAGACGTGAGCGTGACTAAAAATTTATGCTGACACGTAAAGACATGAGCGTGACTCAAAATTCACCCTGACACGTAAAGACGTGAGCGTGACTAAAAATTCACGCTGACACGTAAAGACGTGAGCGTGACTAAAAATTCACGCTAACACGTAAAGACGTGAGCGTGACAAAAAATTCACGCTAGCACGTAAGTACGTGAGCGTGACTAAAAATTCACGCTGACACGTAAAGACGTGAGCGTGACTAAAAATTCACGCTAGCACGTAAGAACGTGAGCGTGACTGAACCTTCGTTCCAAGCCAGAAATGAAGTTTCTATGGTTCAGAATGGTGAAGAATGAGAAGCTCCACCACGAGAACTATCTATTTCGAAAGCACGCCAGGTTGGGAGATAAAAACCCATGGTCAACCGAAAACACAACAACTTAGATCTGGAAGAAACGAGCCAAGGAAATCAAAAATGCTAAGTAGTAAACTCTCTTAGAATCACAAGGGAAAGACAAATGAACCATAAAAATGGTTCTCCAAGTGGGAAGCAAGAAGTAAGATGTACTTGCATGCTGTTGGTTAGTGGAGAGAGTGGTGAGGAAGAAGAAGAAGTAATGGTGAAGGAGAGTTATGAGGAGAGAGAAGGAGATGGGGGCTTTAAATAGAAAGGGTGGTGGTAGGTGGGGGTTCGGTTCATGTGAACCACCATGAACCCGAGAAAAACCCTCCTAGGCCGAACCTAAAAGCAAGACTAAAAGCAGAGAATAACAGCAGGAAATAAAATACAGATAATTAATTAACATGAAATTAATGGAATTTAAACACAGGATAATACATGATAAATATTAAATAAATATATATGAGTTGTACATGTATAAAAATACGTATTCTGGGAACGGAGAGTGACAGCATGGCTTCGGAAAGACTGAATTTGACAACATCGATCCCCTTAAAGGGGTTGAGCCTTATTATTCTTCGGAGGCTTGTCTATATGAAGAATCCAAGAAGTACATTACTAACAAACTGGAGGCCATCAGAGGGCCAGAGTAACCCTTTATAATTCATCTCCAGACCCGTAAACCAGGCAAAGTCGCACCCCTTGTCACAACTTTGCATAAAGAGGTGCCCGGTTCTCTCGTCCAATCTGCGCAGTCGGAACCAATGGTCATCTGGCTCCCAAAGTCAAGAGCCAAAGTCCGTCATAGTGCCGATGATGATCCGATTGCCAAAATCCATTTACAGGCAATCGAAAGACACAAAGTCCCTTGTCGAGCCAATTTTCACCCATCTTTCCAAGACGAGCCGACAACTAAGTGCCGATCCGACGTACTCAGGCAAGCTAATATCACAAGTCCAACCCTTGGTGGTCAAGTTGCCCAAAACGGCATCCCAACCATTGGGATCGCAGGGGGTAGCCGAAGTGGATGTAGAACTCCCCAAATACCTGGTGGCACAGACGGATAGTCCCTCCCCTGGTGATGTAATCTTTGTGGACAGAAGAGGCTGCCGATTAGAAAAAAATATAATAATATACTACCTTGAGAGTTGAGTTATGTACATCAGGTACCTCTGAACTTACACTCTGTTCTTCCCCCCGAGAGGACTCGCATTACATCTCGACGAGTGATAAGTCATGTATACTGATACCTCTGAATTTTCGCTTTGATGTTTCGACTACCATATATCACGTCCATATTACCTTTGTTGGATTTTGTTTCAAAATCTATTACCCGCACCATCAATGCGCAGAAGGGTAATAGGTCCATAAAACTTATTCTAATCTATTACTCGTACCATCGGTGCACAAAAAGGGTAATAGGTCCACAAAATTCCCCAACTGGAAAAGCAACCACATCCATATTGCCTCTGAGTTGTTTTCCCTTCCATCACAAACAAACCACCCAATACATAGAACTTCCACATTAATAGCACCTCTGAGTTGTTCTGTGTATCCCTATTAGGCCTACTCCTACCACGTCCTCATTACCTCTGAGTAGGGAGGCTCTACTTCAGACCCATATTCACCATGTCCTCATTATCTCTGAGTAAATATGTTAGTCTTCTTCCAACTTATTATCAGTACTCGCATCGTCAGTACACAAAAAGGGTAATAAGTCCATAAAAGTTATCATATTCTATTACTCGCACCATCGGTGTACCAAAGAGTAGTAGGTCCACAAAATATCATTCAAATCTATTTGCTCGCATTTTTAAATGCACAAAAGGGCAATAGGTCCACAAAAAGTCCCCCCAAGGGGATATCTTTTACATTCACAAAACTACATTAGAAAAAAAGGGAAAAGGGGGAAGGAAAATCTATTACTCATCAGTAACATATAGCTTGATGAGAATGCCTTCCAGCTGCGCAGTTGAGCGCTCAATTCTCAGTTTGACTCGACGTTCATCTTCCTGGGATAACCTTTCGACGTCCTCGAGATGCGCATGTGCCTGCCAATTTTCTTCTAACTTCTTCAGCGCTCCCTCTAGAGCAGTAGAGGCTCGTATGACTTCAGCACTCTCCTTGTGAATCTTCTCTCTCTCCTGACGAGTGGCTTGGAGCTCAGTCCCTAGAGAAGCCAGCCTGGCCTGGAGTTGGAGAAGCTGCTCATTAGTTTCAGCCATAGCACGACTGGTGATTTTCTCACGAGTCAAGCAGATCTCACCCTCCTGGCTCAGCCTGTCATATTTAAGAGACAACTTATTGAGGTCCTTCTCCAAGGTGGGCTTAGTCGTCGCCTGTAGGGCCTTCACCTTTTCTACGGCTGTTATAAGGAAAGCACGCTCCTGCTCCACCGCAGCAGACACATCAACTTGCCACAGCTTTTGCAACTAGGTGATGCACTGATCAGCCTCTGCCAGCTTGTGCTCTAGGAGGATGGATGCCCTTTCTCCACCCGGGAGCGTCTTCAGCAGTTCAATCTGACCACAGGCACAATGACGAGCTACGGCAAACGATGTTCCCCTCCTCAAAGCAGCCTCGACCTCCCATTTCAAATGGCGATAAAAGCTCTCAACTACGTCCCTTGACGACTCGCCAAATTCTCCAGAGAGGATGGTGTCGAAGGGATTGCACCTAATGAAGTTGAAGGCGTCTAGGAAGTAGGCACACTTGAGCTCGATGATCCTGTTAAAAGGGAAACAAACTCCGAGTGACGAGACTCCCGCACAACAGCAATCTCCTCTTCCGCAGCCCGAAGGAGCTGAAGGCTGGACAGGACAAAAAGTTCAAATTTCGGGGAAGAGGCAGTTCCAATCGAGCCCGCATTCGCCAAAGAGGTTGAAGGAGCCAGGACGTCTGTGCTCAATACGGTGGAAGGCCCCTCAACTCATGCCGATAGGGGAGAAGGAATGCTTCTTGGTTGTACTAGGTCATCCCTTGGATCCTCTGCTATTTCCTTCTCCGCGGCCATATCCACCACTGGTAGCGGAGAGGCAGGTCCTGTAGGTCCAGCACAACCAGCAAGCAGCTTGACACGAAGAAGATAAAAAAGAGAGAAAAAATCTCCTCATTGGTAAGAAAGCGATATAGGTTACCAGAAGTGAAGGGCAAAGGCTGAGGCTCGGCCGGAGTCCTCTCAGCTCCTTCCACCGTTTCCACAACTCTAGTGAGGTCAGCGGCGGCACCCGAACCATCAAGGCCTGTATTTTTCGCCCCTGTTGCTCCGGGTATAGACGTAATGATATCAACACCAGCTTGTGAGGACCCCGCAACTCCAGGGTCGGGACCCAAAGAGAAAACCGCATGGGCGACATCTGGTGATAATAGGTTTTCTTCCTCCGATACCTGTAAAGGAGAGACTTCAGATAACATCCCAAGGACAATATTGGGGCTTGTCGTGAAAGAACTTACCCCCATGTTGACTTCGGTGCCACTACCCGTTTCCTCGATACCAAGCCCACGGAACCTAGCCGCAACTCGCTTCTGGGAACAAGGTCTATCAGCGACAAAAGATTCAGGCCTGCTTCGTCTATACGGAGGATTCGACACAGATGAAGGCACACGCATAGCCAAAGGACTTGTAGACGGCTGGAGATCTTCAGAGTCATATTCCTCCTCCTCCGTGTTGTCAGAGTCAAAATCGGAAGCTTTCCTTTTTTCCTTTCCTCGTCCTTTTTCGGGAGTCCCTCAGTCGCTCCTCCAATTTTGTACCAACAATAAAACTGGTATGGGGATCAAAGTAGTTGGGAGGCACATTAACAGATACGTGACGAAGAGCCGCCATATATACGATATGTCCTAAAGTCTCGGCGTCAGGTGGGATGAAGCTGGCCTGGGTATAGATCGCCGAATAATAGTGCCAGGCCCGGATACCATCCAAGATGCTCCCCTCGAAACCCAAGCAAGGGTTAGGGCTATCCAAATATAATTGGCTATACCCAAATTGCCTAGAATACCGGCTAGGTATGTATGGCTCTAGGTATACAACATTGTGGTTGTGGTGCACCAAATGGGAGGGACGGATACTCTGCAACAAGCGAAATAATTTTTCAGACAAAGTCTGGGGCATAACAGCACTATCAAGGTGAACGCATCCTATCTCCTCCTCAGTAAAAGATGGAACTGACACAAAAAAGAGTATCTATCCACCCGTATGAGAGCGGCCTGACAATCGGGAAAGCTGGTACAGTTCCAAGGCATTTCGCGATGGTGGTAGATGAAGGCGTCGTCACTTATCGCATTGCCTTCCGGACCAGGTCACATCAGAGGGGGGCAATGTATTAACAACCACCCCATTAAATAATGATACGGCAGCTCGATTCTGTTGAAGGGTTTCGTAAGATCATGAGCGATGACTTTCGACATAAAGTTACGAAGACCCCTATGGATGCTGTATACCTTGGCAGGAAGTAGGGCCAACTTGCCCCAAAAAACCAGCTTTACCGCTGGAAGGATTAGGTTACGGCTAATCCTCTCAATCGTACTAGAGCCTGTCGAAACGATGCAAACCCTCAACCATATCATCAGGTATCCGACCAAGATGGACTTAGCAGACAGAGGCTAACTATCATGATAAAAATAGCTAAAAGTGTCACTCAGGCTCCCAAATCTGTCACCAGTAGCACGGGCCCTCTTAGTACTTTGCACCTGAGCATCCACCTGCTCCAGAGATTGGGGACTCCTAACAGCAACTCGACCAGACGCGCTAAGGCTAAAAAGATAACCAATCCAAGCCTTGATATGAGGAAGGTTCCTTCTGAACTATCATCCTTTTTCTTGGATATTTGTTGATAAGTGTTATGGTGGCATAGTACTTCCTGATATACGGTTAAGAATCCGGGATACTGCCGCTCTAGTTCCTCGAATTCTTTGTTTGTTGGGGTATACTCCTCATAAGCTT
Source organism: Iris pallida (assembly GCA_029216955.1). Taxonomy (NCBI): domain Eukaryota; kingdom Viridiplantae; phylum Streptophyta; class Magnoliopsida; order Asparagales; family Iridaceae; genus Iris; species Iris pallida. The sequence continues at coordinate 254,437 of JANAVB010029274.1, read as the reverse complement.
CGTTGCCCCAGAACAATTTGGACACACCATGTATCTCGTGAAGAGCAAGCCCCATCTCTCCACCTGGAGTAAAGAAGGTCCCCGTCTGGCAGTCATACATTTCAAGCAATGCCATAAATAATTTGGGTTCATAAACAAGCCATAGCAGGAGCCCCCTAATGGCGTAATAGAGGCCAATCCGTCGTAGGATGTCCTCATGCTCCGCCAGGATCCAAGAAGTCAGGTTAACCCATGGAGTGGAACGATGCTGCCAGTTCAGTAACGACAATCTCCTTGCAGGGTATGACCCTTTACGAGCAATCTGATTCAAAAAGGTGTCAGCCTCAAAGAAAAACATATTGGGCTTCAGTTCCTTGATGAGACTACCAAGAGCCAGTCCAATAACGAAGTAGCTCATTGATTCCTTTACTGTGACCACTGACCTCGTGGGGTTGTTAAAACGGATATGGCCCACAAAGATCCCCCGCTGATCCAAAGTTGGAGAACTCAACATCTTCCTCTCAAAAGGTACCATATTGAAACCAGATAAGGGAAAGTGGCGCTCCATTAAGGGTATGTGAATTGCTTTTCCCTGAAAATAGAAGTCCCAACTCTCAAAAGTCTCTATGATGCTTGGATCTAAAATAGTCAGGGCATCCCCGAATAAAAACATAGACTTCAGATGAATGCCATTCAATTACCCGGAGTTTATCATGCTAAGTAAGAAAAAGAAGGACTGGCTTCTGATCTCCTTCAGCCGGTCTTCAGGTGGATTTCGGGTAATCTGAGTCAACACATGTTCGACTATCTGGTCAAAACTCACACCCAACGCAGATTAGGCATATCCCATCAGGAGTTCCCCCGATGGAGCTATAGGCAAGTTTACTGCAAAAGACAGAGAAGAAAGGAGTTCATCCCTTCAGCCATGCGACCTAGCTAAAACAGAACCTATACGGCATAGTGGCTTAAAGAACATGAGACGCATGCGGCTAGATCATACAGTGCTCATACGACACAGTCGGGAGACACTTAGGCCGCTCAATCAAAAAGTGCTCATGCAGCTCAGTCATGAGGCTCTCATAAGGCACTTATGCGGCTCAGTAATGATGTACTTATGTGGCTCAGTCACGAAGTGCTCCTGCGGCTCAAAACATGAGACACCTATGCGGCTCAATCAGAAGACACTTATGCGGTACAGTTATGCAGTATTCATGCAGATCAGCCCTGGGTCACTTATGCGGTTCAGGTTCGAATGTACAACGCTTATGCGACCCAGCCCATACGGCCGTATCATACAGAACACATGTGGTCCAACTGAGATAGGACACGTATCGACCAAGCTTAAAGCACAGAAAGTGATATAGCACAGGCCCGCACATAAAACATACGACATGGCTATCGTCTTTCCACTGTCCTTACCTTTGATAGGGGGTGCATGTCGGAATAAATGGAAGGAGAGCCTGCCACTCTCAACGGAGAAGCAAGTCCCTTTCCTTTGGCTGCAGCACCATTCGACTTGGAAGCTTTTGGAGCCATTGAGACATGAAGACGTAGACGAAAGAGAAGAAGGTAAAAGAGAAATATTTTTCTTCAAAAAACCCCTATTTATAGAGTTTCTAAAAGAGTGCCGCTTTGATTCTCGAGATCATTAAAGATAATAATGACGTTTGGGGATCTTATCCCTCGTCACCACCAACTTTATCTCGAAAAAAGAACCTAAATCCAAAATCGAATCAAAAAAATTAAATACAGCAGTGACAGTTGGCAGGCTGATGGGGTCTCTCGGCGGCTCAAAGTTTTCCTGCGGCTAAAGATTTCCCTCCGGTTGGAGATTTTCCAGCGGCTCGAAAATCCCTGCGACTTGAAGACACCCTGTGGCTTGACATATCTCCATGCTTCTTATTCAAAGTATTCCAAATCTGTAATTTGAAAACTTTGAAGGGGGTCTTGTAGAAGCATAAAAAATATGGGATTCATGCGGATCATAATTTGCCGTATATGTACTTTGGGCCAAACAGGTCCACATAAAGGAAAGCCGTATGACAGGTTCAGTGCCTTATGCTGCCCGTCGACAACCGACTGCAGAAGAAAGATATGCGGCTAAGAGGATCAGCTCATCTGATAAAGATGACAAGTTCTGTCAAAACTGGTAAAAAAGCCAGCTTTGACACTTTGACAAAAAGATAAGACGTGAGACGTCACCAAAAAGTAGGGTTCATACGCTTTCATGCGGCCAGAAGGAGTGTCACATAAGCCGCATGAACCTTATGCGGATCAAACATATATGGCCCCAAAGTCTCCGAACTTCATGAGGCCAAGGGTGACTGTGACCTAAGCCGCATGAGCTTTATGCGGCCAAAATACAGAATCTATGTGGCTTAAATCCTTAAGCTATATGTGGGCTAAGGAAGTTTGCGACTTAGCCGCATGAGTCTTATGCGGCCCCACATTGTCAAAAACTGAGAGACTCATGCGGCTCAAAATGATTCCTACGACATGATACGTGGCAGGCTGACCAAGTCTTAACTGCCCAAATTTGCTGTAATAAAATCCCAATAAATCGACAGATGGTGGCCAAAGAGCGGGTCTTCACGTGCTAATTAGCCACGTAGCCACAGGCCATCTATGCGGCTCAACATACATACAACTATAAATAGCAGGGTGCCACACCCATGCAAAAGGCTGGCAACCTTCGAAAAGCAATTTCTTCAAGAGCTAAGAACTGCGTCAGATAGTCCAAAGAGTAAGGCAAAGTTGATAACACTTTCCCGAGCCTCTACCGTCACCCCCAGAATCAAAACTAAACAATTGTACTTAGATTATTTCCTATAATTTCTTTCTAGGCTTTTCTTTGAACAAGCGAGTTTGCAATCAATTTTAGTGTTCTGTAACACCTGTCATTGATTTTTTTAATGGAAAACAGGAGTCTTCATTCAAGGGCAGTCATTTACTTCTCCTGAAAAGAAGACTTAAAAGTCAAGCTATCTCCAATCGGAGGCGCAGGTACCCTACTGTGTTCATTTGCTTCCAAGGCGTAAACAGTACATCCCCCTCTCAGAAGCACAGACAGCTACTTCGATCCAAGTACTCAGCCCGTTCAACGGCCCCTTTTTTTCTCAGCATAGACTTGGAAGACACCGTTTGCCTCCAGCCCGACTACTACTCTAAAGCACAGTAAAATGGTCTATCTGAAGGTACAGCCTACTCGTCGCCATAAAGCACTGTGACTTGACCCAAAACACAGCCTACTTGTTGCCCCTAAAAGCACAGAGGCCCCGTTGTCTTCGAAACATAGTCCACTTGTGGCCCTAAAGCACAGAGGCTCCGTCACCTCCAGAAGCACAGTCTACTCATCGCCCCAGAAGCGCATCTAGCATTGCCTGAAGCACAGACAACATGGTCCTATCCAATCGGTTTGCTTAACCCGCCTCTCTCAAAGATAGGATTGGGATTGATCAAGTTGATAAATACGAATGTCTTATCAGATTGATTTAAATCTCGGGCAAAAATTACACAGAATCTAAATCTGAGATGAAATTCTAAGATTTGCTCGGCTACATCCGAACAAGCAAATCGGTACATGCCATGTGTCACCTTCTTCGGTTATTTTAGTAACCACCAAAGATCTCATTCTAGAGGAATCTCAACACCCGCCACATGTCAGCGCCATAGAAGCTTGTACCATACAAGGATGACAGATTCACTCATATCTCAAAACCCTAATGCACATCGCATATGTGCCCCTCTCCGCTATAAATAGGAGAGGTTATCCCCCAACAACATGATCGACAAGGAGAAGAAGATCCATAGAATTATCAAAATCTTAAACTTCGATGTCCTTTTGATCGGTAACCCTAGAGTTCCATCGAAGGCACCAGAAAGTCAGAGCAAGTCTCATATCATTATCGGATCGTCAACGGAGTAAAGGTGCCGCTACAGTGCACGATCTCCATCATCACACTTTCCCGAAAACTTTTGTACTTAGATTTCTTCGCATAAGAATCGATTGTACTCTTTTTTACGTTCAATATACAAAAAGTTTGTTCAACCTTTTGTCATATCGAACAAGATGGCGACTCTGGTGGGGACTACATTCTCCTCCAATAAGAAGGTGGCAACGCAATCCGATGATAACTTGCTGGAATCCTCTCAGAAGATGTTGGTCGTACGCTTTGACCATTAAGCTTTTGAAGATCTCCTTTCTGAAGAGAAGTCGAGCCCTTCAAAGCGGTTCATAAAACCGAAGAAGGCTCGACGGACTTGGGTGCCTAAGACGGCTGCAACGAGCAGCGCGATGGAGGGGACTGCGTCTCAGACCCCCCTCGTCGATAAAGCTTTGAAAATACCTTCGACCACTGATGTCAGGCCATCTTACTCAGATCCCATGCCCGGGAAACGCAGAGAAGATCAGGCTATCTTATGGCTAACATGACAAAGACGCAACGCCGAAAGGAGCAGATAACGGCGCGCCAACTCATGGAGGATGCTGTACCGGTAAAAACTTTTGTCTTCAATAGAATAAATGATCCATTAGGTATGGCCATGTTGGATCTCAAATACTATGCATTATCTAATCGTGGTAGGAGGAGATCCAAGACAGCACTCGCCCCATGCGATAAAAGTGCTACACCGATGGTGGCCGAAGACACGCGTTGACAGTAACGCCTGCAGCCAATGTAAAGCTACACAAGACCATCCTAGACTCTCCGAAGCCTCGTTCGGAGGAGCCCCGTTATCTCTTGAGCACCCACTTACACTACTCAAGGCTAGGGGTAAGTCATCAGCGACTCTTTGATCGAGGCATACTCGAACCTCACCCACAGAAATTCGAAGATAGAATACCTTCTCCATATCTCTTAGGCTGCGCACAGCGCTCATGTGTACATAAAGGAAGTAGAGGCATGAAGACTTTGTCTGCTCCCTGTGAGCGTTGGACGAGAGAAGAATCTGAGAAACAGTTGGTGTCTAAATTAAGACCCAACTGTACTAAGATAACCATCAACTGCTGCTGTTGTCAAGAAAATCCATCACCGCCAAAGAGGAGGTCCATCTTTCAAAGGCTGCAACCCAGAACTTGTGAAGAAAAAAAAGAGCTCCGCGTTGCTTCATGCAATGTTGCTCAGACCTTCTATCCCGAAAGAAGCTATCCAAGAAACCCTTTTTCTCGGTTAGCAAGTCCAAAAACCGGCCCGGGGGTAGCCAGCATGCTACGGTATTTAACAACCCTTCGTTTTAGCATGACGAAGAGACCTATGACACCGATACTTCTGCAGGCTCAAGCAGTCAGAAGATCAGGGGGTAAGAACAGTATCTGAGTCATAGGACGATTGCAACTTGCCAGTCTTCCCATAAGACGATAAGCCCCAACACTCCAAACCAGAAAGAGAAAGATCTACCGCCCCTTCTACTTACACACACATAGCATCTTTGCGCAGGGCGGCTGATGACAACGAAGAATCAAGCGGAAGTGCTGATCAGCAAAAATGTATTGGGGCTCTCGAAGGACGTCTTAACGCATTAAACATATCCATGCAAACATTAGCCTCTGTCATTCTGGATATCAAGGATAGATTGGTTCCAACTACCTCTACACCTGCGGCTCCGACGGTTCGTTATGGGTCTAGTACCTTGCCCGTCATAAACCAAGTCGTGCAACCGTCGACCACTTCGTTGACCATCAATCCATTGGTATCCAACGAAATACAGTAAGCACTCGAGGAGTTATACGCTCGCCATGATGCCAAAGAAAAGCGTGCCATACTTCAAAAGGTGGGCATTCGACAACCTTATCCTGCTGAGTGGGACAATATGGTTTATCCTCCCAAATATAAACCACAGACTATCACCCCTTATGATACTAAGGAGTCGTCCAGACGATATTTGAGGTAGTTTGCCTCAGTAACAGGATACCTGCCAAAGGACGACACCCTTCTCACCAGCATCTTCGTTGGAGCTCTACAGGGGGTAGCCTATGAATAGTTCTGTAGTTTGCCCGACAACTGTAATAAATGGTTTGAAGACTTGAAGAACATATTCTTGGAACGGTTCTATGAAGGAGGGCTAGACATGACGATGTCTACTCTCATGGACATCGTTTAGAAAGAAAAAGAGACCATACGAACGTACGTTGAATGCTTCCGCCAGGCTGCCTTAAGGCCACCTCCAGCCATGCCTGAGCCCATGCTTATGGATTCATGCTGCAAGAATATGGTCCCTGCCATCAAATTGTGGCACAGTGCTCCCTGCACCTAGTAGACTCCCTTCATTACTTAATCAGACATAGCTAAGAAGAAGGCACAAGACGTACAACTCCTGGGTCTGAACTTCCCTTCTATTAAAGATAAAGGGAAGTGAGTACAAGACGGTAAAGGCAAGCAAGCTATGGCCATTAATATTACAAAGGGTCCAGCGGTCGTGAGCTCCAAGCCAACCGAAGTGCAAAAGCAAAGAAAACCTACTCCTTCAATGATGAAGACACGCTCGAATTATTCGAGATGCTGACGAAGAGCGGCAGGCTGTAGCTTCCACCTCCCAAGCGTCCTGACGAAGTAGAAAAGGTGGATAATCCTAAGTACTTCCATTACCACCAGTACATCCACCACTCAACACGCGACTACTACGTGTTGAAAAGACAGATTCAATGTCTTATCGATGCCAAAGTAATCTTCCTCGACTATGAGGAAAAGACTATGATGGCCAACATGGTTACGATACAGATCGGGAGCTTCCCGATAGCCGAGAATCAAGACGGCATCGTCCCTATCCCAAAGACAATGATGAAAGTCGTCAACCTTCCGCCCGCCAGGGACAATGCTCAAGGTCTCATCCTCTTCATAATGCTGCAAGGCAAAGTGATATGGGTTCAGCCAGATCTCACTTCTGACATGATTACGCCAGCAGCACGGCCAACTAAAGGGAGGAAGGTCAGGATATATCGCATGGTCTCCTTCTCGACAGAAGACATCATGGTGACCACTCATTCGGCTCTCCACCAAGAGGAAAACCAGGCTCCTGAATAAGAGACTCCCCCACCTGCGATCCATTCTACTCCCGATATAGCACAAGCCGGACCTTCTCAACCTCCTGCTGCAGATAAGTAAAAACAGAAGGAGGTCTACTTCGACAAGCCTCTACGAAAGGACTCGGCAGTAGGTCCGATGAAGCCCTACAACTTTGATATACTGGCACAGCTGGCCAATACGCCGGTTCGGTTGTCACTCTTCGAGCTTTTTCGGCTCTCCAAAGCAACTCGGGACGCCCTCAGCGAGGCGGTGTAGAATACAGAGGCTTACCTCGCACAGGTGAAGCAGGCCAAGGAAAACCCTACGGTATGTCTATATTGCTATAGGATGGTCGAGGTGATTCCTAATATCACCTTCACGCAGCATGATATGCTGCTAAAGAACAACCGGCACAACCGACCCCTGTACTACACCGGATACGTAGGTGCCACAAAGGTCGATCGTATTAACATAGACCCGGGCTCATCGCTCAATATATCCCTCAAAGTCGACTCCAAACTCTAGGGATCCTGATGTACCACCTCACGGCATCAAACACCACCATCAGCGGCTTCAACACGGGAAAGAGTGAGCCTCTGGGCAAGATCCGATTGAAGTACCAAATAGGTGATCTTCATACTGAGGATACCTGTTACGTCATCGATGCAGACATAAACTATAACATATTGCTTGGATGGCCATGGATCCATGAGTACATGATCGTCCCATCCACCCTTCACCAGTGCATGAAGTACGTGGCCAGTGATGCGACTGTCAAGACGGAGTTTGATAACATCGACCCGTTCCGAGGTCTCGAAGCATACGGTACAGATGCCGATCTGTAAAAGCCACTCCCCTGGGACGACGAGTCCAACGATGTCGATGAAGAAGCAAAAGCTGCAGCCGATACGGAAGGACCCATAAGGGTTCGATTGAAAGGAAAGCCACCTAAGACCCCAGCCCCTATGGTTATCAAACTCCGGGGCAAGGCTCCAGCATGGCCACCTCCGATGACATCAGGCCAGGAGCCCCTACAAATAAAGCTCTTCCAAAAGGCCCTATCACCCTCTTCAAAGCCGCATGATACTCTGGTTGTGCCTCCCGCGGTAATCAAGATGAAGCAAAAATCTCTTCTGCCTCCTTCTGCAGCAGCTCTTGCCTATGAGGAATTATATGATGACGTCTGCGCCAATACCGAGTCACGGTCTTTAGATGATGTAATCCCTCAAAATAAAATTTTGTATTTTATTAATAGAAAGTTGTCTTCAAATTACTCATGTGCACATTGGAACACTAAGTACTTCTTAGATAACGCTCTATGTGCTCTATAAATGCACGTGATAACCGCCAACCTTGTAAACCGAGTTGTCCCCTCCAAAGGCTCTTACTTTCTAGTCCTGCCAAGGATCCAAAGGAGCAACCTATCGTCTTCGGTCGACTGAGACATCCGCAACGGCCGGCCCCAGGAGAACCGGAACCCGACGATGGCAAGATGCAGCTATACCGCTATGCTACTCAAGCCAAATATATCATCCAAAAGATAGGATATGACCTGAACAGCAACAAAGGGCTGAACTACGGCAAAGGTCGATGGCTTTCCTTATGAGTTTGTACTCCGAAGGGGAAGCCTCAAAACTACTAGCAACATACTTGCCCGGGGTTGGGGTATATTACTCCCACGACCACTCCAGACAGTTCAGAACAGAAGGCTCCACTACACTCGTATTCTTTTGACCCTTCAACCTGGGATTCTGATACCAGCATAGGTCGGGACCTCCAGAAGGTACTCTTCGACAATATGGTTTCCACAGACGATCCCGTAGAGAAAGAAGACCAAGCACTCGATTTCTTCGAAGAAGAATCCTGAGCTCAACACCTTGGCCCTCAGTGGGATTGGCATTTCAAACAGCAAGAGCCTTCCACCGAGGATGAGGTCGTCTAGTTCGACTTAGGGGATGAAACCTCCTCTAAACCCATCTTTATCAGCAACACCAATAGGAGCTCCTGCGCCCTCATGAGTGCTCGTAGATCCTGGTGAATACTTGTTCAATCCTTCTACACTAAATCCTATTAAGTAAAGCCCTCTACGTCGATATTACCTCTGGATCGCTTTCTTACACCCTGCTGTGCCACTTTTTAGAGCAAGGGTATTTTGGTAATTTATAAAATTAGAATTATTTTAAATTTTAATTAATTACTAATGTGCTAAGTGATATATTAGATCTAAACCTAGAATTGCCCTCATTTAGATGTTGATCATGAACCTAGATGCTTATTTAGTAGATTAGAATATGTTAACCAAGTTCTAGAATATCTAGATATTAGTCTAAGTTAGATATTTACTAGAAACCCTAATTTCCAATTGGGCCTTTACTAAAGAGGCTAGAATTACACTTGAGAAGGCATTTAATCACAATTCAACAAACCCTACCCTAGGAATAGCTCTTGGCCGGCCATAGCAAGTCCCTCTTGCCTATATAAGTCATCATTAGCCCCTGGCCTCTTTTTATTACAAGCCCTAACCCTAAAACTGGTATTCTTCCCCAAATTTGTTTCATTTCACCAAATCAACTCCAAATTGAACCAAATCAATTGTAACACACTCCCCTAGTGTAGAAGAGGTCTTTATTGGCTAGCCAGCAAGGATTGGGAGTAATTTGACCATTGGAGCTTGGTGGAGAACAAGATCTAGGGCTTTTTATTTAGATTCCATCTCTCAATAGGTAATGACCTCTAAACCTATTAATTTTCTGATTTCTCACCATAAATGCATTCATTTAGGGCCTTCCTTGCATTAGTTAAGTTTGGTTCGATTTCGTATCTATTTGGGGTATGTATCGTAAGAATATCGGAGGGGTATTCAAGGTGTTCGATAAAATGTCTCTTAGAATATTTTGTTCATGATTTTCTAAACTAATTACATAATTTTATAGCTAATTATGTGTAGATCATTTAGCAATTTGACTGAGTCAATTTTTAGGGGTTTTTGGTGTCAAAATTTGACTCAGGGACACGGGGACACTCACTGTACAGGTACTGGACAGTTCCCTGCTGCTGCGTGTCCAGTTCTTATTGGACATGATAGGATATGACACGCCACTTGATGGGTATATGGAGGCAATGTCTGACATGCCACGTGTGAAGTTTGGGCTAACATGGTTGGGTATTCGAGGAGATTTTCCTCTCGCAGTAGTTAGCCACCTCACGCACACAGGTAGTATCTTGTTTCTGATACGGGATAATTGACACGACATAAAACCTCGTGGATACGCCCTAGTTAGACACCAGGACACCCTGACACTTGGTCAATATGTTAACACACCTGTATGACCTAATTGTTGGACACATCGTATCCTAAGGGACTTGACACACACGTACACACACACACACATACTAGCCTAGTCTACACTAAGCAGACCTCATCCTTTGCCTGCAGCTCACTGGATCCCCCTTTCATGTCATATTATTATGTTGTATTGGATATAAGGTTTATTTGAGAGGTTTAGAGGGACTGGTAATATAGGTAATATAGGCGAAGTGGGGACAGATACCTGAGCATTAGGCAGATAGGGATAATATGTGTTAGAGGCTTGGTCATCTCTTTGTGAAGAGATTAGTGTTTTAGTGGTTAAGAGAGGTTTAGATAGAGTGTGAGTGCTAGTTAAGGATGTTAGTATCAAAGATTATATATTTGTATTCAGAGATTGGAATGAGTGAGAGGTTAGGCTTGGCTATGTGGTGTGTGTGTTTAGTTTAGATGGAGAATAGGGCTTGTGGGGTTTGTACTACAAGAGAGTGAGCATGGAGAATAGCTCATTGCTTGCCTTGGATTGGCTTGGCCATTGGATGGGCAATACCAGTATTAGGAAATAACATGGAGGTAGGTAGTTATGGCTTAGAGTATCCGAGTGTCAAAGGTTTGAGTTGCATATAGTTTGGTGCCTATATATATATGTTGATATATGTATGAAAGAGTAGAGGGGTATTAGGAGCACTTGGCCTTGCATTGATTTGGCATGGCCAGCAGCAGCAGTCATAGAACAGATTGTAGTTGCAGTAGTAATAGCAAGTGGAAGAGGCAGTAGCAGCCAACTGTAGCAGCAAGGTAGTGAATAGGTGCAGCAGGTAGCAAGGGTGTGTTATTCAGTATTTTCTGGAGTGTGTATGTGTTAGCAAGAAATGAACCACTTTAGAAGAGTATGGGGCTTATGTCCTAGTGAAGTGAAACATAAAAATGGTTATTGGAAAAGACACATATAGGTAGGCATGTGAGGTAGGCACAAGAGATGGTTTTCAGTACCAAGGTATTGTAATATAGAGGATAAATAAGCTTAAGAAGTATAAATTAACACATTTTGGGTATAGATACTATCAATAGGCAATGTTTAGCTTTATGAGTATTGGTATGTATATTTATGTTAAAGGTATGCATCAAGGTAACATATGGGATATAGTGTTATGTGAGTATATTCATATATTGATGTATATATATATATATATATATATATATATATATATATATATATATATATATATATATATATAATATATATATATATATATATGGATATTGGTATATGTATATATAAGGTTAAATTTAGGGTAGGGGTTTACCAGGGTAAAGGCCTTAAGAGAGACTACGGTATGTGGGTAATGACCTAAAAACATAGATAACATAGATGACTATGTAAGTATTGACTTGATTTGGGGTAACCTAACCTAGAATTGACCTAGATTGCATTCCTTCACTAGAAATCATGTTTAACACTCATTTTAAACACCATTTAACACTGAAACTCATATCTAGGTTCTTGTGACCCCATCTTGGACCACGAATCATATACGCTGCTCAGGACGACAGGCGAGTACATTCTCTTATAGTTTTCATATTTGATATATCCTGTGATGCATGTTATACTAGTTTTCTATCTTAATTTCTGATACGATGGACTCACGGATTGGTATTTTATAGATTCTTTGACTGGAGATACGTGGTTTCATGCCTATTGGCTTACTGGACTAATGTAATACTAGACTAATGCATCTATCTTGACTAATGAAATAGGTGTCGAAAAACCTGGATCCATGTATACTAGTCGGGCGGGGTAAAACCTAGGAGACATGTGAACATACCCATTCTATCCCATGGTCTTACTGGAATAATAGCGGTCACACACGGACGTGTATGGTTTGTCGGATATCTCTCCCTAGCCGTTCACATGTCAACTTGGTACTTTAAATCACTAGTCTTAATACTAATTCTCTGGATTGTCTGTTATATACCTTGCATGACAGGTTTACCCTTTATTATATATCTGCCTGTTTTTTGTATTACCCATGTTCTCTATATATATCTACTGTTCGATATTCACTTGTCTTTTACTTGTACATTGTCTCTATGACCTGATCATCAAGTCTTTCATTATTATTACATTCTCACAGCGCTTGTCAATTATTTTAAACTGTTAGAGGAGATGTGCTCGTTCCATCCTGACTGGATATGTTGATAAAATTTTACAGATGATATAGATGACTGTCCTACCTTTTACGAGGCATACGAGGATGGCACGCAGGAGTTTGAAGAGGATCCTACTCTGTAGATATTGCCCTAGTTATAGTTTAGAACTATTAGTTTTCATGTTGTATCGGATTCTTCCGATTGTTAGTTGAGACATATTTATATTCAGGACATGTACTTTTTGTAATGGACACCTAAACTTGTGTGATGTGATAACTCTACTATTTATTCAGTTTCTTTCTTTTATCTGATTCCATATCATGCTACATCTTCCTTAGACTTGTGATTGAGATTATATAGCTGAGATGTCATATTATACCTCTATGTGGAGATGACAGGTTATATGGTTCATATTATTAGTTGATAGATATTGTAGACGACCTATACAGCATTTTACCGCTGTCACTGCGGCATAGGCTGGACGTACCCACATTCTCGTGCCCCTAAACAGGGTGCGAGTTGTGACACATTTTTGTGGTGGCCCATGCAGGTCAGAGTCGCAACTAGTACGATTTCGTAGTGGTGCACGACTTAGAGTCCAGTTATGAGCCTGCTATTAGGATATGGGATTAGGCTGTATAGAGAGTTACTCAATCACACCTAGGAAACTTCCAAATCTTCCAATTTTAATAATTTATTACAAATTCTTTAAATTTAACTGTCCTTCCTTGATAATATTTTATCTTGTATCATATTGATCTTTTGTTCGAATTTGTCTCCAAGATGACAGTGACTCGAGCTCAGGTAGCTGGATCCAGTACAGCACCGGCGAGGTCCGATCCATCGTGACCTATTGCTCCGGATGAGGGTATTACAGTCCAGGAGGTTGTCCCTACTGTCCCTACTGTTCCTACCATCCAGGTGGGAGATGCAGCAGCACCTGAAGGTCATCCTCAGCAGATTTAGAGGCCTAGTATCGTCGTGCCAAAGACTCTACCACCTCCACCTGTACTACCGATAGACGCTATACAGATGTTCGCGCTTCTCCAGCCGATAATGGAGTTGCAGCAAGCACATACACAGGCGTCGCAGCATCAGGCAGAGGTCTTGAGGCAGAGCATGGAGAACGCTCATCAGTTGGCACTAGCAGCAGTCGAGAAGGTAGTTGTGGCTCTGGTTCAGGGCGCTCCTGCCAAGGAGCGGCATCAACATCAACCGAGGCCTGGTTCTGTGCTTGACTTCAAGAAGATGTACCTTCAAGAGTTCAAAGGAACCGGGGGCATCCTTTATACCGATGATTGGCTAGAGGACGTAGAGCGGAGCCAGGAGTTGGCAGAGATCCCGAAGAGGCTGCGGGTATCAGCAGCAGCGAGTCAGTTCTTCGACATCGCTTTGACCTGGTACCGCACGGACCCTCGTGCATCAGTGAGAGGACTGACCTGGAAGAAATTTTGTAGGCTATTCAAGGAGAAGTTTTTTCCTGATGTAGCTCTTAGTGCGTTGGAGGGCCAGTTTATAGGACTGGTCCAGGAGAACTCGTTAGTGAACGAGTATGCGGTAGAATTCTTTCACCTGAGCCGATTCGCCCCCGGCATGGTCAGGATGCGGGCGAGAAGGCCCGCAAGTTTAGTATGGGCCTGAACCACGTTGTTTTTTCTCGTACATCTGGACGTCACACGACGACCTTTGAGGAGTTACTGATGGATGCTCAGATTGCGGAAAAGGACTTCGGTCGCAGACCCAAGAGGGCCGATAACATCATGGATGGTACTAGTAGTAGTACGGGATCGGCTAAGCGTCCCCATATTTAGAAGGAGTACCATCAGCGAGCTGGAGCTCCCGTTCAGCAGCAGAGGCAGGGGATCGGGTTTCTCTTTGCAACTATTGTAAGAAGCATGTTCATTCATGGGATATCCGTAGGAAGAGACTGAAAGTGTGTTTATTTTGTAGGTCAGTTGCACACCAGATATGGGATTACCCTACTGCCCCCTATTTGGCTTAGTACAAGGCCAGGTAGGTGGAGTTAGGCCACCTTTAGCATCACATCATGCCTAGCACCAGAAGGGCAGGACTTTTGCGCTAGCGGTCGAGGAGCCCGACGTCACAGGTGACGGGTTAGCAGGTCTGTCTTTCCTGTCCTTCTTTTTCAATCTTGTTGTATGATTCTATTTGTACCTGTTAGGATATTTTGTGCTATGCTAGATAGTATAGTGACGCAGTTCGAGACTGATAACTCACGACCAGTAGGACCATGATTTGCATGTATTAAATATAATTTTCTTGACCTTGATTGTTTGGGAGTTTGACCTAGAAGGAGTATGACCATCTTAAATTTTAAGGACAAAATCTTTCTAGGGGGTAGATTTTTCACCACCACTTTTTAGAGCCAGGGTATTTTCGTAATTTATGAAATTAGAATTATTTTGAATTTTAATTAATTAATAATGTGCTAAGTGATATATTACATCTAAACCTAGAATTGCCCTAAGCTAGATGTTGATCATGAACCTAGAGGCTTAGTTAGTAGATTAGAATAAGTTAACCAAGTTCTAGAATATCTAGATATTAGCCTAAGTTAGATATTTACTAGAAACCCTAATTGCCAATTGGGCCTTTACTAAAGAGGCTAGAATTACACTTGAGAAGGCCTTTAATCACAATTGAACAAACCCTAACCCTAGGAATACCCCTTGGCTGGCTATAGCATGTCCCCTTTGCTTATATAAGTCATCATTAGCCCCTTGCCTCTTTTCATTACAAACCCTAACCCTAAAATTGGTGTTCTTTCCCAAATTTGCCCCTTTCACCAAATCTACTCCAAATTGAACCAAATCAATTACAATACACTCTCCTAGTATAGAAGAGGTCTTTATTGGCTAGCTAGCAAAGATTGGCAGCAATTTGACCATTGGAGCTTGGTGGAGATCTAGATCTAGGGCTTTTTATTGAGATTCGAACTCTCAATAGGTAATAACCTATAAACCTATTAATTTTTTGATTTCTCACCAAATATGCATTCATTTAGGGTCCCCCTAGCATTAGGTTAAGTTTGGTTCAATTTCGTGTCCCTTTAGAGTGTGTATCGTAAATGTATCAGAGGGGTATTCGAGGTGTTCGATGAAATATCTCTTAGAACATTTTATTCATAATTTTCTGAACTAATTACATAATTTTGTAGCTAATTATATGTAGATTATTTATCAATTTGACTGAGCCAATTTTTAGGGGTTTTTGGGGTCAAACTTTAACATAGGGACATGGGGCCACTCTCTGTACAGGCACAGTGCAGTACCCTGCTTCTGTGTGTCCAGTTCTCACTGGACACAACACGATATGATACGCCACTTGATGGGTATTTGGGGGCAATGTCTGACATGCCACGTGTGAAGTTTGGGCAGACATGGTTGGGTATTTGAGGAGATTTTCCTTTCGTAGTGGTCAGCTACCTTACGCACACACGCAGTATCTCATTTCTGATATGGGATGATTGACACAATACGACACTTCTTGGACACGTCCTAATTGGACATTAGGACACCCTGACACTTGGTCAATATGTTGAAACACCTGCATGACATAATTATTAGACACATCATATCCTAAGGGACTCGACACACACGTACACACACACTGGCCTGGTCTACACTGACCAGACCTTACCCCTTGTCTGTAGTGTACTGGACCCCCCTTTTATGTCAGATTGTTATGTTGCAATTGGATATAAGGTTTGGGGTTCTGGTTTGACAGGTTTAGAGGGACTAGTAATGTAGGTAATGTGGGCGGGGTGAGGACAGATACCTGAGCACTAGGCAGATAAAGAGGATATGTGTTAGAGGCTTGGCCATCTCTTTGTGTAGAGATTAGTGTTTAAGTGGTTAAGAGAGGTTTAGAGTGTGAGTGTTAGTTTAGGATGTTAGTATAAGAGATTATAAATCTGAGTTCAGAGGTTGGAATGAGTGAGAGGTTAGGCTTGGCTATATGGTGTGTGTGTTCAGTTTAGATGGAGAATGGGGCTTGTGGGGTCTGTACTGTCGAAGAGTGAACAGGGAGAATAGCTCATTACTTGCCATAGATTGGCTTGGCCATTCGGTAGGCAATACAAGTATTAGGCAATAACATGGAGGTAGGTAGTTATGGCTTAGAGTGTCCTACTGTTAAGGTTTGAGTTCCATATAATTTGGTGCCTATATATATATTGATATATGTATGAGAGAGCAGAGGGGTGTTAGGGGCACTTGGCCTTGCATTGCTTTGGTATGGCCAGTAGCAACAGTAGTAGAACAGATGGTAGTAGTAGTAATAATAGCAAGTGGAAGAGGCAGTAGCAGCCAACTGTAGGAGCAAGGTGGGGAATAGGTGCAGCAGGTAGAAAGGGTGTGTTATTTAGTATTTTTCAGAGTGTGTGTGTGTTAGCAAGAACTGAAACAGCTTAGAAGAGTGTAGGGGGTTATGTCCTAGTGATGTAAAACATAGAAATGGTTATTGGAAAAGACACATATGGGTAGGCATGTGAGGTAGGCACAAGAGATAGTTTTCAGTACCAAGTTATTGTTATATAGAGGATAGGTAACCTTGAGAAGTATAATTTAACAAATTTTGGGTATAGATACTATCAATAGGCAAAGTTTAGTTTCATGAGTATAGGTATGTATATTTATGTTAAAGGTATTCATCTAGGTAACATATGGGATATAGGGTTATGTGAGTATATTCATATATATAAATATATATATATATAAATATAAATATATATATATATATATTTATATATATATATATATATATATATATATATATATATGTATATATATATATATATATATATATATATATATATATATATATATTGGTAGATGTATATATAAGGCTTAGGGGTTTACCAGGGTAAAGGCCTTAAGAGAGTAAAAATGGTATGTGGGTAATGACATAAAAACATAGATAACATAGATGACTAGGTAAGTGTTGACTTGATTTGGGGTAACCTAACCTAGGATTGATCTAGATTGCATTCCTTCACTAGAAACCATGTTTAACACTCATTTTAAACACCATTTAACTCTGAAACTCATATCTAGGTTCACTACCAAAATAAGTCATATCAGCGACATATTTAGCGACTCCGTGAAATTTCTTCGCTAATTTTTAGGGTTTTAGCGACGTTAATAAAAGACGTCGCTGTTTGTCGCCAACAGCGACTAATAGCGACGTCTAGCGGCTACAATTTGTTAAATGAGAATAGGCGTCGCAAGTTCGTCGGTACACGTCGCTGATGTAGCGACCAGTAGCGATGTACTTTAAGTAGCGTCGCCGTTTCATAAATATCAGCGACATTTAGCGACGTCCTAAAAGACATCGCTAATCGTTTCATATAGCAAGGGTTTTGCTTTTCGATCTTTCACAAATTTCCCCCCCAAATATTTCGTGCCCTCCTCCTCCGCGACGCTCCTCCGGCGATTTCCCTCCTCCGGCCTCCTCCTCAGCGGCGCTCCTCCGGTGATCTCCCTTCTCCTTCTCCTTCTCCTCCTCCTCCTTCATAAGGTAGCTCCTCAGGTAACTCTCCCCCCCTGCTTCCCAGTTTCTCCTCGTCTTCTAGCTCTTTCTCTCTCGCTTCTAGTTCGTGTCCACGAGAGCGTGGACTCGTTTCTAGTTCGTGTGACACCTATTTTGTTGGTTTAGACACGTCGTGTCCCACTGTGTGGACACGAGACTCACAGTGTGACACCTATATACTGATACTGGGAGTTTTTTGGGCATATCAACTGTCAATTTGATGTTTTGCTTGGATTCGAATTCTAATTTAGGGTTCGAGCCGTATTTACTGATACTGGGAGTTTTTTTGGGGCTTTTTCAGGATTTTGAAATGATGAATAAATTGACTAATAATTATTATCGAGCTCTATAAAATTTCAGCTATGTCACGAAGGATGGATACTAATCCTGTGAATGAGTTTTCTCCTAAGTATTCTCGACAGTTGAGTATGATTTAGCTCACTGACATTACTGAAATATGGAATGATTAGTGTAGGATATGTTGGTCAGGTTTTGACAGAGTCAGCTATGTCACGAAGGATGGATACTAATCCTGAATACCATATTTTAAATCCTACAACGCTGCTTAGTTGAAAGTCTTAATTAGACTTTCTGTTCAGTACCCTTTGACTGCTTAGTTGAAAGTCTTAATTAGATTATCTGCCATTCGACCGGCGAGACAGAAATCTACGTATGACATTTGCTATCAGGAATTTGCATTAATCTATGGTACAACATCGTGATCAGGACATAGTCCCTGTAGCCATTCGACTGGCGAGGCAGAAACTATGTAGCCGTAGATAAAGTTGATTGTCCTCCGACCCCTATCCCTCAGCAATGATGATACGACAACCTATGACTACATATTTTAGTAGTAGATAATGTCTTAGTATTACATTATGTGGGTTCATCTTGATTCTGTTACATCCTTCAGATACTAGATTCGATAAGAACATATACTACACAATATGTACAGAATATAGATGATTCAAACTAATGTATGCTAGAATGCTTTTTGGATTGTGTTCTGAGCCATTCGCCCCCACACTTGGCAATTATGCAGAACCGTTTGTGGATATACAATCGTCATCCTGATGAATTATTATCTGTATCAAACTTTTCAGAATTATCTTAAAATGGATATGAATTACTATCTACGGAACCGTTTGTGGATGTACAATCGTCATCCTGATGACATGTGCGGTGTGCGGGATGAATTTATACACGGTGTGCAACAGTTCCTGCAGTTTGCCAAGGCGTTCCCTCGGTACATGGACCGTACAAAAATTAAGTGTCCATGTATGAGATGTCATAACTTGAAATATCATTCAGAAGTGGATGTGACATATCATTTGTATTCGAGGAGTTTCATGCCAAATTATTATCAGTGGACCGCACACGGAGAACTTGTGTCTTTAGCCTCCGAGCCGGAGCCTTATGTGGAGCCTTATGTAGATGTCTACGAGCATGCTGATTACGACCAAGGGTGGACGAACATGGTTTTCGATGCTACGGGGCCTAGTTTCGATCCGAACAATCAATATGCAGCTGAGGAGGCACCGAATGCCAATACTGCAAAGTTCATAGAGTTGCTGGAGAATGCAAGGACTCCTTTATATCCTGGTTGTGATGACCATTCACCGTTAGAGGTGGTTACAAGATTGTTGAGCATAAAATTAGATTTTAACATGTCTCAAGAATGCTACAACCGAATCCTGGAGTTAATTATAGATATGTTACCGGAGGGTGGCAAGTTACCTAAAGACTTCTACCGATCCAAGAGAATGGTGAGATCGCTCTGGATGGGGTATGAAAAAATTAATGCATGTCACAACGGATGCATGTTGTACTATAAGGACGACAAGGATGAAGATGCCTGCAGATTTTGTGGTGCCGATCGCTTCAAGGCAACTAGTACAACAAGGACTTCTGGTGCACGCAAGCCAACAGATTCGATACACTATTTGCCTTTGATGCCACGGTTGTAGAGGTTGTTTATGACAAAGGAGACAGCTGATAATATGAATTGGCACAAGCGGGAACAAATAGATGGAGTACTGGATCATCCATCCGACGGGGAAGCATGGAAGCACTTTGATCGAGTGTATCCCAATTTTGCTTCGGAGCTGCGTAATGTCAGATTGGGGCTTTCCTCTGACGGTTTTACCCCATTTGGACTTTCGGGCTCACAATATTCTTATTGGCCAGTGATTGTTACTCCGTACAACTTGTCGCCTTGGATGTGTATGAAGACTCCTTACATGTTCCTAACTGTTATTATTCCATGTCCGAAGAACCCGAAGAGGAACATCGATGTGTACTTACAGCCCTTGGTAGATGAGTTGAATCAGTTGTGGAAAGTAGGTGCAACCACATATGATGTTCCCAGAAAGCAGAACTTTCATATGAGGGCCGCACTAATGTGGACCATCAATGATTTTTCGGCCTATGGAATTTTATCGGGTTGGAGCACCCATAGTCGTCTCGCATGTCCGTATTGCATGGATCGCACTAAGGCTTTCCGTTTGAAACACGGAGGAAAACCGTGCTTCTTTGATTGTCATCGACAGTTCCTACCAAAGGATCATCCGTACCGGAGGAATATGAATGCTTTTTGTGCTGGCGTGGTAGAGAAGTCCATTCCACCGCCACGGTGGTCCGGGGACACGATATGGAAAGAAGTTAAAGAATTGTCAAGTGCTATTGAAGAGCCTACAGCGGGGTACAAGTGTGATGGATTTGGCCGCGCTCACAACTGGACAAGAGGAGTATATTCTGGGACCTACCATATTGGAGTGACCATCTGCTCAGACATAACCTGGATGTCATGCATATCGAGAAGAATATATTTGATAATATAATAAATACTGTGATGGACGTAAAGGGGAAGACGAAAGACAATCCCATGGCCAGGTTGGACTTAAAAGAAATATGCAGACGTCCAGAGTTGCATTTGATAAAGGAAGGCAGTGGGAAGTATAAGCAGCCCAGGGCTATTTTCTCACTGGACAAGGAGGACAAAGGTAAACTTTGTAGGTGGATCCAGGGCCTAAAATTTCCAGACGGGTACGTATCAAATTTGAGAAGATGTGTTGACCCGAAGGAGAACAAACTACAGGGTATGAAGAGCCGCAACTGTCACATTTTTATGGAGAGGTTAATCCCGATTGCATTTCGGGAATTCTTACCTCATGTCGTTTGGGATCCACTGACAGA
Source organism: Iris pallida (assembly GCA_029216955.1). Classification (NCBI taxonomy): domain Eukaryota; kingdom Viridiplantae; phylum Streptophyta; class Magnoliopsida; order Asparagales; family Iridaceae; genus Iris; species Iris pallida. The sequence continues at coordinate 233,254 of JANAVB010029274.1, read as the reverse complement.
GCTTAGCATATTCTTCAGAGATTTTTGTTCTAATAAGTTGCTCGTCGATCGGCTTGAAAAGCAGGAGAAGGACATTGCAGTAACATTGTGTAAGCTTGAGAGGGTGTTTCCTCCTGGATTCTTCGACTCTATGGAGCATTTGCTAATTTATCTTTCATATGAGGCACGTATTGGTGGGCCCGTCGGTTATCGGTGGATGTACCCGTTCGAGCGCCATCTAAACCACCTGAAGAGGAAGGTGAAAAATAAGGCACGGATCGAGGGTTCTATTTGTGAAGCCTATGTCCTTGAGGAGATTACAAACTTCTGTTCAATGTATTTCAAGCCTCATATTGCTACAAATAGAACAAGAGCTCCGAGGAACGACGATGGAGATATAGAATATAATGATGCATTATTAAAAGTCTTCAATGCTCTTGGAAAGCCTTCAGAAAAATTGAAAAAGAGATATTTGAATGATGAGGAACTAAAGGCGGCCCAGTTATATATATTACTCAACTGCGAGGAGGATGAAGTAGAAAAGCTAGAGTGGTAAGTGAAAATCTTCAATATTCCAGTCATCTATTTATTGATTCCGTTATTATAATTTAACGAGTATATCCCGATATTTATTGGTTTTCAGCAAATTTAATGATGAGGTGAGGTCAAGTAGACCATACATTGCAGATGAAGAAGTAGAAGAAGAAATGTGACTTCATTTTTCGTCTTGGTTGACTGCATATGTACGTAAGAAGCTAGTTAGAAGCTTCCTTCATTCACAACTGCATAAGAAATAACTTAACATTAAACTTAATTTTGTATCTTTTCGTGTTTAGGTCGATCGTCCGGACGTCATTCTTGAGAATGAATCTATTAGAACTCTTGCCAAGGGACCAATTTATGCCGTCAAAGTATGGCCAAGTTATTGCGTGAATGGGTTTAAGTTCAAGTCAACAAATGCTCTCATCAGAGATATCTTCCTGGATCTTGATTCCACAAAAAACGGTTGCTTATGTATCAAATCTACAAACTACAAAGATATCACTCCAGGCAATGATTTTTATGGCGTCTTACGGAAGATCGTAGAATTGACGTACAACTATGGCATAGAGCCTGCCAAGATCGTGTTGTTCAAAGTTGATTGGTTCGATCCTATACAAGATCAAGGATGGAAAACTGACAAGCATGGTCTTGTGGATATTAAATACCGTCGTCGATACCAAGGATACGAACTATTTATCCTAGCAAGTCAAGCTCAACTCGTATATTTTACAACATATCCTAGACGGGGAACAACGAGGTACGACTGGTGGGCAGTATGCAAGACTAAAGCCAGAAATACCTACAACATCGATGAAGTGGCGTATCAGGAGGATGAGCTGCCTCTTGTACCTAATACAATTGATGTCGACTCAGCAGAAGTTCCCCATTCAATATCTACTTGTGTAGAAGAGGTACAAGTATTCGAAGGGGAAGACGAAGGAGATGCTAGTGACAATGAGGAGGAAGAGGAAGAGGAAGAGGATGAGGAGGAGGAGGAGGCAAACGAAGAAGATGAATTTTCAGAGGATGATTGAGAAATTGTGATTTTGATGTATTCATACTTCTGTAATCTTAAATTATGAACTATGATCATTTTTGAAAACTTAAATTATGAATTCCAATGTATACAGATATTTCTAAACTGTCACTGTATTTATTTATATTTTCAATCATAAACCGTGATTTCGATGTATTCATATTTCTGTAGTCTTAAATTATGAACTCCAATGTTATTATCAGCATGGCAGGACGACGCGGAGGTACCTCAGGATGACGCGGAGATAGGCCAGGACGATCCGTGTCCTTAGGTGGGCAGAGAGCTCCGTTACAGAAGGATGGCTCTGGACCATCGTCTAACCCAAGCACTCCATTGTACCATACGGTCTCAGGTCCGGGTGGCAGTGCACCTGCGACAAGCAGTTCCAGGCTTGCTGATCATACTACTTTCCCTAGCCTTCCTAGCGCTGACAGCAGCATGGCGGGTGGGGAGCAGGTGGAGGAGGTAGTCCCTACTCCCGCCCGTCCCGCCCGGGCGGATCCATACTAGAGCGACCCTCCATGCGCACCTCAGGGCGAGACGAGGATGGAATTTGGGCCGACGTTCTTACGAAGTAAGTTAAATCAATATTTTATGCATGTCTGTATATCTATATATATTCATTAATACGTCGGTTATCGTTGTATACAGATATCGTCCCTCGTCGGTACAGAGAGCGTTGGGCACCTTTCTAAGGTCCAACTATGGGGGTCCGTGGATCAACTACTCGGATGCCTCGGAAGAGAGGAAGGCATTCTGGTTTGCCCACTTCAAGGTAACTAAAAATAGTTAATTTAGTATAATTAATATAATTTTAAGCATTTTTTAGAACTTATTATTTTATTTTGTAATTCTTGTAGAGGACTTATTTTTATCCACCACATCGGGCCGAGCAGATTGAGAGGCAGTTTCCTGCCGTCGCTGCCAAGTTGATCCGTGATGCAATTGACGATCAGAAAAAATGTCACCGCTCCGGAAAGCAGATTGCTGGTTGGATCACACCTGACCAGTGGACCACGATGAGGGCTCGATTTGAGGAGCCCGAGTACAAAGAGCGGTCGGAGAAGGCGAAGGCGGCTAGGACGATGGCCGGAAAGTGGTGTGGTGGATCGATTCCTATGACGGAGCATTTTCGTCGTCTGGTATGTAATTTATTGTAAAATATAAGATTTTATTGGTAGTAGGAGTATATAATTTTTTATTTTACTAAAGAATAAAATATAACAAACACGCAGGTGAAGAGGGGTGGGGACGCAAATATGGTGACCGTCTTCCTGGCCACCCATCGGAAGGACGGGAAGCTCATCGACGACCGGGCTACTCAGAGCTATGTAAGTACTAATTTAGATTTCGTTAATTTTTAACACAACTTGAAGAACATACAGATAACCATATACTTAATAATAATTAAATATTTTAGACGTTTATTAGGCTAATTTAGGTAAGACTTATGTATAGAGATGCACAATGATTTCTAGGAAAAGTATGTTAGGCTACGTGATGAGCGTGCGAGTGCTAGTGCACGGACAGAGGGAAGGGTTGGTACATCGTAACCCTCTCCACCTCAGTCGGAGGACGAGCTCTGGAAGACCGCTGTTGGTGGTCTTCAGAGGGCTACGTACTACGGTATGGGGTCCTACGGCATATTTGTTGCGACGCAGGCATCAGGGCTCCCTCTTCCAGTACGCATTCACAGCCGTCACAGGCCGAGTCGTCCCGAGTCGAGGAGACCATTGTCCGCCAGATTGCTGAGCTGTACGACGATATGCTGAGGAGGATTGCTGAGCAGCAAGGGCCTCAGGCGCAAGAGGATGTTGCGTCGGTCACCGCACACTTTGACGAACTCGAGCGCACCGTGCAGCAAGTACAGGGGACACAGGAGTCCATTCACGACACCGTTACCAGGATAGCGACTTGCATGGAGCAATGCAGCGCCAGACTCCGAGCCCCAGAGGAGACGCGGACGCACCCATCTTCAGCGGTTACACTGCCTCCTTCTCCAGCGGTTACATTGCCTCCTCCTTCATCGTCGTCGGTGGTTCTTACACCGGAGCAGTATGCTTACCTTCTTTCCCGGAGCGGTGATGCTTCTCCTGATCAGTCATAGTCGGCATATACATTATTGTGTGATGGCCCATTGTTGGGTCTTTTATGTGGTTATACATACATTATTCTTATGTGGACACATTATGTTTGACATTGTTACAAATTTTCATAAATCTGTGTTGATTGATGAGATTGTGTTTCAAACGTGTTCGTGATTGTGTGTATATGTGTTGTTTGATACTGTGGTCGTGATATACCGTCGTTGTTGTAGCAAATGGTGCTGCAAATTCTGCAAATTCTGTAAATGCTGCAAATGCTGTAATTTTTTTTATTTTTTTAATATTAGCGACGTTCAGCGACTATCAGCGACGTCCAGTGACGATATAAATGTCGCTAAGTAAGTCGCTAACTTTAATGAGTACCGTCGCTGATCGTCACTAAACGTCGCTACATAGAACGTCGCAAAACGTCGCTATATGTCGGAAATATGGTGACGTTAAAAAGTCACAGAACGTCGCCATTTGGCTCTAAAGCCAGGTCAGCATCGATGCATGTCAAGTCGCTCAACGTCGCTAGGATACGTCGGTAAATGATGATGTTTTACGTCGCTGGCAGTCGCTAAATTAGCGACGTGTCCGCGTCGCTAAAGTACGTCGCAATAGCGACGTATTGCAACGTTTTCTTGTTTAGCGACTAGGTTAATCACGACTACTTGAAAACGTCTCTAAATTCGTCGCTAATAGAAATTAGCGACGTATTTTCCCTATTTAGCGACGTCTTGACGCTTCGTTGATTTGACAGATTTTAGTAGTGGTTCTTGTGACTCCTTCTAGGGTCGTGAATCACATATACTGCTCTGGACGATAGGCGAGTACATTCTCTGATAGTTTTCATACATATATCCTGTTATACTAGTGTTCTATCTTGATTTCTGACATGATGGACTCACGGATTGGTATTTTATGGATTCTTTGACAGGAGATACATGGATTCATGCCTATTGGCTTACCGGACTAATGCATCTATCTTGACTAATGAAATGCGTGTCGAAAAACCTAGATCCATGTACACTAGTCGGGCAGGGAAATACCTAGAAGACATGTGAAGATACCCATTCTATCCCATGGTCTTACTGGAATAATAGCGGTCACACACGGACGTGTATGGTTTGTTGGATATCTCTCCCTAGCCGTTCACATGTCAACTTGGTATTTTAAATCACTAGTCTTAACACTGATTCTCAGGATTGTTTGTTATATACCTTGCATGACAGGTTTACCCTTTATTATATATCTGCCTGTTTTTCACATTACCCATGTTCTCTATATATATCTATTGTTCGATATTCACTTTGTATTTTACTTGTACATTGTCTCTATGACCTGATCATCAAGTCTTTCATTATTATTACATTCTTACAGCGCTTGTCAATTATTTTAAACTGTTAGAGGAGATGTGCTCGTTCCATCCTGACTGGATCTGTTGACAAAATTTTACAGATGATATAGATGACTGTCCTACCTTCTACGAGGCATACGAGGGTGGCAAGCTGGAGTTTAAGGAGGATCCTGCTTAGTAGATATTGCCCTAGTTATAGTTTAGAACTATTAGTTTTCATGTTGTATCAGATTTCTCTGATTGTTAGTTGAGACTGATTTATATTCCGGACATATACTTATTTATGATGGACACCTAAACTTGTGTGATGTGATAACTCTACTATTTTTTCAGATTCTTCCTTTTATTTGATTCCATATTGGGCTCCATCTTCCTTAGACTTGTGATTGAGCTTATATATTTGAGATGTAATATTATACCTCTGTGTGGATATGACAGGTTATATGATTCATATTGTTAGTTGATAGATATTGTAGACGACCTATACAACATTCTACCGTCGACACTGTGGCGTAGGTTGGACGTACCTACGTTCTCGTGACCCTAAACAGGGTGCGGGTCGTGACACTGTAACGCCCCAGTCCTAAAATACTTAGGACTAAGTACGTCGACATGCCAGCTGCATACATATGGAGTAAACTCTAATATATGGAACCATTATATATATACATGAGCTGTAAAATGCAGTAAACCACGATAATAATCTCATGCACAAATAAAGAAGGAAGGATTTATAAATCAACTCATAAATTGTCATTTACTATCGTTGGGCGGAGACAAATCCACTACCAACTAAAAAAAAGAAGAAATACATAAAAATGAATTCTTCAAGCGATGCGAAGGCGATCCAAGTGCAATCACATCGGAGGAAGAGAGTAAAACATGGCCTTGGCTAGAGCACCTGCAAAACATCACAAAGGCACACACCTGGAGAGATCACCAGGTCCTCAGAGGGATGTGACAAGATACAGGAAGAACATACCAAAAATGCTGAATATAAATTATGTCATAACGTCACAAAGTAAAAGTAATGTGTCCCAACCATAACACGGCCTAATATCCTATCATCAAAACAGTAGACTACCCCTACAACCAAATAAGGACAAGGCATAGTGCACTATTCCGCGATGTGACATTGCCCCGTGCCATGCCTAGAACAAAGTATGACATGACATTAACTAAGGTCACCTAACCAATCTAGTATACAATTTAGAAGACATCTCGATTTATGGGGATGTGAAGGCTGACTCCCTCCAGGACATGGTAACAACTCAAAACACGCAGACGTCAAGTACGAATACTATTAGCCGGCATAACTCAAGGCTAGCGGCCCATGTGACCCATCAGTCCATATAGCTCGAGGCTAGTGACCATCGTACCACGACTACCATAGTACGCAGTTACTACGGCTTTTGGTTTTTGGGTAGCCCATGCATCAAACTGCCTTCACCCTCCCAAGGGTCACTAACTAGGTCCACATGCATATTAGAAGACAAGCAAGAAAAATAACTGAAAGCAAAGCAAATAAACTTTAAAAAGCAAGTCATGGATCCAACTAAAAATAAATAGAAAATAAATATGAGTATTCAAATAAAGAAACATGCAACTAATTATAAACAGTAATTAAGGCAAGTTATCTTGCTTGGTTGACGCCTGAGGTGGTACGATAATTCGACAAGTCATGAATGTCCAATAGCCATGTTCGAGGTGTAGGGGTCCAAAGTTGCGGAAAAATAGGATTAATGAGATTAGTCATGATCGATGGGGATATCAAGAGAAAATTTTGGATTAAAAGATACTTATACTAGTTTTAGGAATATCACATAATAATTTGAAGATTAAATTTTTGTTAATAAAATATTTTATATAAACACCTAAAAATTAGGAACCATTTTTAGACAAGAAAACTCTAAGTTTGTAGCATATATAAAGACTATATTTCATCGTAATATCTAAATACTAGAGAAATTATTTTACAATTGGGAATCTACATTTTATGATAAAAATATATTTAAATAAACATTATATAATCTAGAGAAATTACTTTTTGTGTTAAACTACATTTTGTAAGATATATATACTAATAATAACAAGGGCAAAATATTTAATACCCATACTCATAGATATTTCCACATTAATTAAAAATACTAATAATTCTATGATAATTATTATAATAATTCCAATAATAATAATCATAACAAAAGTAATAATAATAATAATAATGACGATAATATATAATAATGTATAAAACAATATATACCCAAAAAAAGTGAGTTAGGAAAAAGTCAAACAAAACTAAAACCCAGACAAAAGAAACATACACAGCAGAAATAAAAATTAAATGCAGTGCTCCCTTCTTTGTGAAGGAATTTAAGAGAGAAAATAAAAATAAGCAAAAAGAATGGATGAGACGAGTCTGGGAGAAAATGAAGATATCTTACCGACGGAAAGTTTACGGGCGGCACGGCGGCAAGGGGCGCCGGCGGACAAGAGTTGTGCGGATGCTGGAAGGAGTCGATTTGCTGGCCGCACAGTGCTCAGCTAGGCGCGGACCAAGAAGGTGCCGGGAAGGAGATCTGACGGGCGTTCAGCTGGAGAAAACTAGTTGGGGCGTCTGTACACGAAGGGCGGCGCCACAGGTGGTGTAACACCCATATTCTGAATACGTATTTTGTCAAGCTTGCATGTATTTCAGACCTGTATTTATTTTCTCAGATTTTGGCATGTACTTGTAATTGGCTTGACTTGCATATTTTGGTTCTCGTAATTGGGTTTTACCTGGCTTGGTTTATTTTATGGAGGAGAATTGGTTTGATTTGGTTTGGTTTAACATGCATTGGAACACCTTAGCCTATGTTCAACCCTCATTCCACCACAACCCACCCTCTTTGTTATCCCCACCTAACACTCTCTCTCCTCATTACTTCCCTCCATTAATTTCTTCTTCTTGTTCCTTCCTCTACACAACACTCCACCCATAGGCAAGTGCACCTTGCCACCAAATAAGCACCACTTTTTATTTGTCCATTAGCTAGATTAGGCCATGGAGACAACATTAGAACTTGACATTTTGTGATTTGGAGTCTCCTTTGTTCTAGATCTAAGTTTCCTCTATTTTCGAATTTACATGGTTTTGATCTATTTTAGTTAGGTTTTTGTGGGTTTTGATGCTTCCATGTGGAAGAGAATTCAATTTTACTCAAGTTAGAACTTGGAAAATCTAGATTTGGCTTTGATTTGACCAAGATATGAAGAATGGAGTTTTGGGTGTTCTTGATGTTCCTCTCGGCCTGGAGAAGAAGATCTACAGTCTGCGCTCTTTAGCGCAGCACTGAACCGCGTAGCCTTCCCGCGTCGCGCTCTTTAGCGTTGGTCGCTGACTGCGCAGCCTGGCCGCTGCCCGATTGCGCAACCAACCCTGCGCCATCGACTCCTGTGCGCTTGACCCCTGCGCCATCCATTGCCTGCGCAGTCTAAGCCTGCGTAGTCTGCATCCTGCGCCATCTATTGCCTGCGCAGTCTAAGCCTGCGCAGTCTGCATCCTGCGCCATGTATTGCCTACGCAGTCTAAGCCTGCGCAGTCTGCATCCTGCGCCATCCATTGCCTGCGCAGTCTGTATCCTGTGCCATCCATTGCCTGTGCAGTCTAAGTCTGCGCACTTCGCAGCCTGCGCCAACCACTCCTGCGCCACCCCAACCCTGCGCAGCTGACACCCTGCACAATCCAACCCCCTGACCCCTTGCGCAATCTGTCCAACCATGGAGATTAGTTTTATTTTCCTTAAGCTTGGCTCTTCTATAGCCTTGTATATTGATATTTTATTAGATATTTTATGCCTATTTTATATCCTTACGCCTTTTGTCATGAACTTGATTTTACTTAATATGTTTGGAATGACTATTGTACATGGCATGGTATGACAAGGAACTAGCATAACACGATAGTGACCCGTAGTGGTGCACTCCTGACATGACCAACCTGACATGATAGTGGCCCGTCGTGGCGCACTCCTGACAAGTACCCTGACATGATTTATCTTGATGCTGTTGCGACGGCTAACTTGACTCGTATAATCAACTTGACACCGTGGGTGTTCCTGCTTGCTTGCTTGTACAATCCACTTGTCTTGTCTTGCATCATGTCTAGGACGTGACTCCCTGGTTCCTACGGTCAGGGATTTATACTGAATATGGATTAGGCTAATGACTAGATCAAACTATAGTTCATGGAGAATTTTCAGTCACAGGCAATCTCGTTATCTAGGCGCTCTTAATTGGACTTGTAGCTTGCCGACGAGTAGAGCACATTTCCAGCACATTGTCATGTGTTGCACCTCTAAGTCACCTAAGGGTATATCGTCTCCAGGGCGATGTACCCAACCATACCCTCAACCCGCGGAAGGATAACTGGATAGTCTGCAGGGCTTGGGACTGGAAAATTCTTCTTGCATCTTGTTAGTAATTAAGGCTTGTGACAACCCTAGTTAGTTAAGTAGTAAGCCGTAGTAATTGCTTGGCCGCTTGTGAATGGATGGAGTCCAGCCTTGTCTAAGTCTTGTCTAGTCCCTGTACCTGGCTACTCTTGTACATGCCTGTTCACTTATTATTAAACAATAAACGGATGGAGACAGAGTGCTATTCAGGCGAAGGATTACAACCCCGGTCCTTGTTTGGTTTAAGGGTTGTAACCCGACTCCCGGAATGGTTCCATGTCCCTAGCCGTTTATTGTCCTGTTGTACTCTTTATTACTTGTACTTTTTTTTTCATTTTCTTATGTTCTGATATGCTGGCTTTTGTTCTTATTTCGTGGCCTCCTTTGTGGCACTTGCTCTTTCTGGTGTTTGACCCAGCTGGTTTTGTGTGGCCAGATTTCGGAGCAGCTCCCGAGGATCTTCCGAACCTCCAGCCCGATGGTGGCGACTAGAAGGAACCCGGGCTACGAGTGGGTTTCCTATTTTGTTTCGCTCACTCTATTGTAAAGTTATTCTTTTGAGGCGTTTAGCCGACGAGCACCTGTTAGCTCGATGCACTTTACTTACTGTCTGCCTACGGGCTGTAAACATGATTGACAAATCCTAGGGTTGATCATGTATGACTTAACTCTTGCTAGTCCTAGCATTTTGTACGACTAGCTTCATGATCAGCTGATATGTAATATTTGGGACGCCTTTTATTGTATATTTGGTGGTCAAACATCTTGTGATTATATTACTTGCTTGTGATTGAGACAATAGGCTTGACCATAAGAGACCGTTGGCTTGTAGTAAACCCTCATATCTAGACAGCCGTGACCGTATAGTTGAGATGTATTCTATTTCAATATACGTAGCTGGCTATGTACGCCCTCGCTCTCCAGTATTCTGGTTCTGGGGCGTGACAGGTGGCGCGGGAGTCTCGGCCAGGTTAGGGCTTCCCCCTCTTCTGCATGAACGATGATGGTGGTGTTGTAGATTTTATCTGGCGGCGTCGGCCGATAGTGGCCGTGGCGGGCTGTTCGGAGATGGAAACGGAAGAGGGAAGGAGGGGGCGGATGCTCGTCGGTTAGAGCGCTCGGCGCGAGGGTCGGCTGCCGACCCCCGGAAGGCGAGGCGTTCGACGATTGAGGCGGGTGTTTCCACTCGTGGGCTGATCGACAGAGGTGCGCAGCGGCGACATGACTGCTGCGACGGTAGCTAAGCGACAAAAAGGTGAGCTTATTTGAGTGTTTCATGGAGGTGGCGATTTGCGGTCGTGGTGACGATGGGGAAAACGGTGGGTGTTTGGTTGCAGGTGATGGTGGAGGTCGAGGTGGTTTGGGTTGGTGCTGGCGTAGGGTGATGTTGGCCTTGGCCGCGACAGATTTGGAAGAGGTGGCAGAGGAGATAATGATGTGATGGTGGCGGGGATGAGATCGAGTTCTCTATGGTGTCGGGAGGCTTGGGGTAGATATGTGGTTGATGGGGCTTCGCATGATGGCCGGGAAGTGTGGTCGGAACGGATTGTTACAGAGGTGTGCACGATGGTGGTGTCGGAGTAGGGCTGTTGTGGCCGTGGGTGTGGTGATGGTGAGGTTCTGTTCGACAGAAGGATAGGGGAACGCTGGCGGCATTGGTGACGATGTGATAGCAGTCGACCGGGACCGGGGATGAGTGGTGCCATCGTGTCGGGTTGTCCAATACGATGTGGATAACTGTAATAAATAACTCGAATAAGAATATGTGGACACAGACACGAGGCACAATTTGGATGGAATTTAGAGTTGTGGAAATTTTGATGGAAAAAGAGCAGGGGTCTTCTCCTTATATAGGAAGTGGTGCTCCTAGTTCGATAGAGACTAGGATTGGTTTAAAACCCCAATAGATAAATCACGATTTAATTCCAATAGATCCAAAACTATTTCAATCACATCTGATTGAATTTATATCTAAGTAAATCATGTCTTAAATTTAAACTATCAATAAAAATCACTTAAAATTTTAAATCTCCATAATTAATTTAATATTTAATCAAACACATTTTAAAAATATATTTTTATAAATAATAAAATATAATAATAAAAAAATTTGAAAATTAAATATTTAAATTACAATTTTATAATGAAGTAAAACAATTAAAAAATAGTTTTCTAAAAACCAAAGTGGACATGAAATCAATTTCATGTCACTCGTACATAAAATATAGTTTTGTGCGATAAATTAATTAGCCATTTTATAATAGATAAATAAATAACGTTTTGTCAAATCTCGACGCGACGCATCTTATAATTTTAAGTAACTAGAAATATTTACCTTATACTTATTTTATAAATAAACTAAAGAAAATCTTTTGATAAAAATTTTGTGTATACAAATATATACTACCTTGCAAACTCGCACGCGACGTGCAAATACAAATAAAAATCAATGCCAATATTAATAAAAAAAAATGTAGGGGGTTTACATCCTACCTAACTTACAAGAATTTTGTCCTCGAAATTAAAATAAGTAGGGGGATTGAGAAGGTACAAGGGTATATCGATGAGGAACATTCATATCACGACGTTCAACACAAACATGCATTAGAAAATCGTGATTTCGATAACTACAGAAATAAATCACGAATTTTAATTTAGGGAGTGAATGATGGTCGCATGTTAACGCAAGAAGAGACAAAGATTAAGGGTCAATAAGGGGTGGTAAAATGATTTGAGATCAAGGATAGGTGGTTTCCTAGAGAGAAGATAATCGTCTAGGTCTAGAAGTACGGTTAAGGAAAAGGGTTCTAATACTTCCTAAGTTTCAAACAATTAAGAAAGTCATGATAATAGATTGGGAGTTGAAGGAAATGGCATGTAACTTGAGACAAGATTGAAGTCACCTAGGTTGGTAATGGCTAACTATCCTGGACTCACCTGGGTTGGTAATGGCTAAAATCCTGTTTCCATAGGACATTAGAGTTTACACTTGCCTACATCGAGTTCCCATGGCACATCACACACCTGGACTTACCTGGCCGGGTGTGAGATGGCTATCTATCAAGAGGAGTTACAACATGGGAACTCGATTGAGTGGCATAATCTTGACATGTATGTCATAGACTTAAAATGGGTCAAAATCATATATTGGATCCATGGTTTTAATCAATGTCGAGTCCCGAACTCAAGTTCGAAGTTAGGTCTAGAATTACGATAATCGATCGAATGTCCTAAATTGACCCGAAGTTGTTCGAAGTCAAAAGGATGTTAGGGGACAAGTTTCGATAGGACATGTTATACCAAATTGAAGGTCATCCTGCCTACTCTAAAACTCGTGAAGGACATTTCGAATGATTGGCATGTCTCGTGCTCCAAAAATCAAAGCTACGAAAAATTACGTCTATAGTCATATTGTTATAAAATTCTAGTTTAAAATTTAAATAACTATATTAAATAAATAGAAATAAAATTTAAAATAATTGTCCAAAAAATTAGGGGGCTTATAACCAACCCATCTTAGAAAATTTCGTCATTGAAATTAAAATAACACTACCATGCAAAAATCTCTATCATAAAATAATTGAACTAAAACTGGTCGGAATTCACAATTTGATGGGGATACCGTTTTGCATGGAACCTTCTTGCTCCCAAGTAGATTCTCCTAAAGAATGGTACTTCCATATAACTCGAACCAATCTAATCGTCTACCCTCTAAGCATTTTCTTACTAGTATCTAAGATACTAACTGACTGCTCCTTGTATAATAGACTAGGTCCTACTGTGATCTTAGAATGGTTGACCACATGACCGGGATCAGTCTTATACTTCTTCAACTGCGAGACATATGATACACCCTGCACTCTCTCTACGAATGGGGCAATGCGGAACGATATGTCACTTCTTCAATACACTCTATATGACCGATGTGTTATAATCCTATAGGTAAGACTTCTATCTTGGTTCCTATTACTTTATCTATAGAAAGTTCACAATTTCCCGCAACTCGCTAAATACCAACTCGCTAAATACTTAAACTATATACTATATTCCTATAAGTTATCTCACCAACTTCTGTAATAGTTTACTAGCAACCAACCCTTTTCTATCAATTACTTTATCTATAGAAAGTTCACAATTTCCCGCAACTCGCTAAATACTTAAACTATATACTATATTCCTATAAGTTATCTCACAAACTTCTATAATAGTTTACAAGCGACCAACCCTTTTCTCACCAACCTATATAATAGTTTTTCTGATCATGTATGCCAAGTTTGGTTCGATTCTGAGACAGTTGACCGGGTCGCCGTTTTACGGGCCCCATGATTCGACTCAACGGACGATTTTGTGCACAGTCCGCCGAAATCCAACTTTGTACATACGGTTGGGTTCATATCAAAAAACCGGACATGTAGACATATAGTTTGACGACTTTAGAGACCATAGACTTTGGCATGCTTTTCGGTACAAAGCGGGTCCAACGACGGACACCATTTTGATCCAAAATTACCGTTTTACCCCTGCGTCCAGAATTGGACTTAAGGACAGACAATTCTAGTTAATTTGACTATTCTAAAAATGTTGGTAATATTTATTTTAGCATCCGGAGACTCTTACATGTGTTGACTGTTGTGGCTCACTGAGTGGTATAGTATTATCGGTTTCACCAGCACAGGACCTCAGGCGAGTACATCTCGGATAGTTCTTATATTTGATTATCTCCATGAATCATGTACGTAGTAGTATTTTACATTAATATTCCATTGGTTCTTGACACGATGTTACACGAGATAGTAGTTATGGATTCTTTACATGTTGTTCGTGACCAATCTATTACCGTGTTCGTGACCTGTTTGGATCCATGAGTACTGGTCGAGCGGGGAAACACTCTAGACATGTAAACAAACCCAAAATTATTCTTGCCTAATAGCAGTCGCACACCTCACGTGTGGGGTACCGGATCTTATTCTTGCCTAATAGCAGTCGCACATTTCATGTACGGGGTGTCGGATTTATCCTTAGCCGTTTACATGTTGAAGTAGTATTTTAAATCACTAGATAGATACAGTGTCTGGTTCTACAGTATATATTGCTAGCTACAGGTCTTCTCTGTTTTAGTATTCACTTGTCATTTTCACCATGCTCAGTTTTTGCCATGATTCCATGTTTATCTTTTCGTCGTGTATTTCATTATTATTTACAGATTTATAGATTTCGTCATTTATTGAATATGTTGTGAGAATGTACTCCTTCTATTCCTGATTGGAAAATAACATTTTTCAGGTTTAGCCACGATCACTCTTAGCACTTGGAAGGCATGGGTATGTTGAGGTCAACCTAGATAGTTGAATTAGCTGTCTTTTCTATTTTGTGAGACATTGTATTTTCTAGCAAACGTGAAGTTGTGAAACCTTGTAATTTGTAAAATTGATTTAGTAATGTGAATGAGCAATATATGTTACATTTTGTGATTTTGAGCATCTTGGCCATAACAGCGTTCTACCGCCGACTCTGTGGCATAGGCTGGCTTGGACACGTCTCTTATCCGAAAAGCGGGTGCGGGTCGTGACACTATTACTTTATCTATAAAAAGTTCACAATTTCCCGCAACTCGCTAAATACATAAACTATATAATATATTCCTATAAGTTATCTCACCAACTTCTATAATAGTTTACTAGCGACCAACTCTTTTCTCACCAACCTATATAATAGTTTTTCTGGTCCTGTATGCCAAGTTTGGTCTGATTCTGAGACAGTTGACCGGATCGCCGTTTTACGGGCCCCACGATCCGACTCAACGGACGATTTTGTGCACGGCCCGTCAGAATCCAACTTTGGACATATGGTTGGATTCTTATCGAAAAACCGGACCTGTAGACATATAGTTTGACGAATCTATAGACCATAGAATTTGGCACATTTTTCGGTGCAAAGCGGGTCCAACGGCGGACACCGTTTTGACCCAAAATTACCGTTTTGCTCCTGTATCCAGAATTGCACTTAAGGACAGGCAATTCTAGCTAATTTGACTATTCTGAAAATGTTGGTAATATTTATTTCAGCATCCGAAGACTCTTGCATGTGTTGACTGTTGTGGCTCACTAAGTGGTATAGTATTATCGGTTTCACCAACACAGGACCTCAGGCGAGTACATCTCTGATAGTTTTCATATTTGATTATCTCTATGAATCATATACATAGTAGTGTTTTACATTGATATTCCATTGGTTCTTTACACGATGTTACACGAGATAGTAGTTATGGATTATTTACATATTGTTCGTGACCAATCTATTACCGTGTTCGTGACCTGTTTGGATCCATGAGTACTGGTCGGGCAGAAAAATACTCTAGACATGTAAACAAATCCAAAATTATTCTTGCCTAATAGCAGTCACACACTTTACTTGTGGGGTACCGGATCTTATTCTTTTCTAATAACAGTCGTACATTTCATGTACGGGGTGTCGGATTTACCCTTAGCCATTTACATGTCGAAGTAGTATTTTAAATCACTAGATAGATACAGTGTCTGGTTCTATAGTATATATTATTGGCTACAGGTCTTCTATGTTTTAGTACTCAATTGTCATTTTTACCATGCTTAGTTTTTGCCATGATTCCATGTTTATCTTTTCGTCGTGTATTTCATTACTATTTACAGATTTATGGATTTCATCATTTATTGAATCTGTTATGAGAATGTACTTGTTCCATTCCTGAGTGAAAACCAATATTTTTCAGGTTTAGCTGCAATCACTCTTAGCACTGGGAAGGCATGGGTATGCTGAGTTCAACCTAGATAGTTGAATTAGCTGCCTTTTCTATTTTATAAGACATTGTATTTTCTAGCAAACATGAAGTTGCGAAACCTTGTAATTTGTAAAATTGATTTAGTAATGTGAATGAGCAATATATGTTACATTTTATGATTTTGAGCATCTTGGCCGTGACAGCGTTCTACCGTCGACTCTACGGCGTAGGCTGGCTTGGACACGTCTCGTATCCGAAAAGCGGGTGTGGGTCGTAACACTATTACTTTATCTATAGAAAGTTCACAATTTCCCGTAACTCACTAAATACTTAAACTATATACTATATTCCTATAAGTTATCTCACCAACTTCTATAATAGTTTACTTACAACCAACTCTTTTCTACCTATATTCAATCTATGCAATTCTTGCAGTTATTTATTAATATTAAGACTTTTAGGAAATCAGTTTGTACCAAACTGGTCCGGACTGGACCCAAACCAAGCCCAAGCTCTAGTAGACATGTAGTGCAACCAACGACATCCTTGTAGTCATATATGTGTGTGTATATATATTGGTAGTTCATTTTTATATAGTCTCGTGAATAATTTCTATAAATTCTATATTAAATATAATATATGCATAATTTGCTATTTAAATTTATAATTACCTTGGAAGTAGGATAACATCCTCTTAAAATGTTATTTTGGATTTGAGATTTATTTAGGCTATAAATATACCTATGTATAAAAATATTCATAATAGGTGGACATAGTGCTTTGTATATATAACCAAATATTTGATATATATATATATATATATATATATATTTATATATATAAAATATATGTATATATATATATAATTATATATGTAGTTATATATGTATAGATATATATGTAGTGAAAGAATTATTATAAATACATATAAATATAGGTATAGTTAATGAGCATATGAGTTTATAAGTAAAATAAAAAAAATAAAAAAAAGAACAGAACACACCCCCCACAACGAGCCCACACCAGCCAAACCTTTCCCCTGCACAGTAGAAACTCCAGCCGAGCAAGCCCGACCCGACCCCTTTATATATTTCATCGAGAGAGATGGAGAGAATTACGAAACCAAAAACCCTAACCCAGCCCCTGGCGATCCCTTTGTCACGACCCGCACCCACTGTGAGGGTATGACTACGTAATAGCGCCCAGCCTACGCCATAGTGTCGGCGGTAGAACGCTGTTCTAGGTCACTATCTAACCAACAACTCACGCAATTATATAATATACTTGTCATAATCAACTCCAAACGGAGGACAAGTATAAGATATGGTACAAATCAATCACAGTCTAAGCACGATAAGATAACACAGAAATTGACTACAAATAGAAAGACAACTACAACTATTGAAATAATAACAATATCTCAACAATCTTAAATACAACACAAGTCTCAAATCAATACAACAAGTCCAAATAAGAACTAATGCAAGTCTAAAACTGTATCCCGATCACTGCTAAGTGTCGGGACCAAAGGTGCTAATCCATCGTCAGGTCCATAATGAGTAAGGCATGTGTCCTCAGGACAATCATCTGTAAAATTTCAACAGGTCCAGTCAGGACAGGAACGAGCACAATCTCATCTAGAAAACCCAAGTAAATGACAGTGAGCTATAAAGCAGTTATAGACAATTGTATTGATGAACATGGCAGTTTATATTCAGGTGATGGTATAGAGAGACAGATAAAGTACAAAAAAAGTAAAGTAACTAAAACAAGAGAAGAATCATGGCAACAAAGACTGTAAAATAGAATCTAGCTGAACTAGAGTAACATGGTATAAGTCTAGACAGTAAATGTAGACAAGTGTAAACTCTAATATAAGTCCAGTACAAGATGAATCTAATACAAGATGAATCTAGTACGAGACGATTCCAGACATAGTGATCAATGATTCCAGGGTGAGTCCAGCCTATACTCTAACAGTGTGTTTTAAAATATCGAGGTCGACATGTAAACGGTTATAGGTAGTCCGGCACATCACACACCTGGCCGGGTGTGAGATGGCTATCATTCCAGTTTGATTCCAGCATGTGGGGTGATTCCAGAATTGGGGTATGTCTACCTGTCTTACACAAGTATTTTCCCTTCTAGCAAGTACAAGTGAATCCAGAACACGACACGAGAATCGAGATGAGTCCAACCAAACATGATGATACCAGCAATGATTCCAGTAATAGAGGCCAGACAATATGGTATGTGTGTCGCATACATGAATCCTTCAATTTGGTATAACATGTCCTATCGAAACTTGTCCCGTAACATCCTTTTGACTTCGAACAACTTCGGGTCAATTTAGGACATTCGATCGATTATCGTAATTCTAGACCTAACTTCGAACTTGAGTTCGGGACTCGACATTGATTAAAACGATGGATCCAATATATGATTTTGACCCATTTTAAGTCTACGACACACATGCCAAGGGTATGCCACTCAATCGAGTTCCCATGTTGTAACTCCTCTTTCCAAAATTTCTTTTCTTTCAAATTTTTTGTTTAAAGAAAGAAAAATGTCATCTTTGAAAACGTAACACGTTATTTTGCTATTATTTTGTAATTTCAAAAATTAGCATTTATGGTCGAAAAACACTATTTTGTTTTAATAAATATATTTATCTTGAATTCTTTATTAGCAATATGAAATATGTCAATTTTTATTTTTGGAACTTTCAAATTCTATTGGCTTCAAAAATATTAAAAAAATCATATTTACTTTTTATCAATAAAAGGCTTGTTAAATTATTATTAAATAAAATTTTGTATTAATGAAAATATATTTTAATTTGTCTTGATAATAAGGAATATATCATAAATTATTTATGAATTAATTACTTGACAATGATTTGACTTTTAAATGTATAATTTACTTTATTGGATAAAGATTTGATATATGAATGTATACTATACGTCATTGGATGGCTTTCCAAATTGATATTCAATTATTTGTTTTTGGATTTAATCTATAAGAATCAAAATTATTTTGATGATATTATGGGGAGATTTAAATTAATATTGTTACCTACTTTCAAATTTTAATTGATCTAAATCTACTAATGAGTTTTGATTTAAATCTACTTATTTGGTTTAAATGTAAATGTAGACTTATCTATTGGAAATCTTTAATTCTAATCTTAATAGAATTTTTCCTAAACAAATTCCATCCTACAGGCAGTATATGTATATGACGCTCCCCTCTCCTCTCTAATCTTTCCGAATCCGCCTTCCTCCTCGTTCTCCTCCTCGACCCGCCGTTTCAACAACCAGCCAAGATCCCCCACCTTCATCACCATGAAGTTTCTCTCGATTGCCTCTTCCAAAGGCCACCCGACAGCAGCATCTCCTTCCCCTGCCCACACACAACCACCAGGACGCACCATCATGCAATCATTACCAATGTCGTGTCGTTGTGCTCGTGGTGCCAACATTTATCTTATTCCAATCATTACATTCCAGTAAAGAAATTTTCCGTGTCCAAGCAATCCGGACATTGACACCAAACAAGAAATCAAATCAAAGTCCTAAACCTAACCTCTATTCCGACCCGAGACCTCGCCGGCGGAGCCTCCCCGAGCGCTGCCTCTCGCGTTTTAGGGCCCAGTGGCACTGTCGTCCCCTGAATCCGTGGTCGGTAGGCGTCTCCTTCCTCCGATCGGTGAACGGAGCGCCGCCCATGGCCAGTACCGAACATCGAACGTGCTCTCCTCACTGTGCCACCACCCGACTCGTCAACGATGAGATCCCATACATGACCGGACCTCCTTCAGTCAGTGCCTTCCATGCAGAGACCAAGCCAGTGCGACCCTCCGCTCCACCGGTCGCCATCCCCGGCTAAGCAGCACGCCAGATCCGTAGCAGTTGTCACAGAAGTTCCACCGCTCTCGAGTGTTCCGACTACCGTGTGTCACCAGATCCGACCACGTCTGTTGTCCGGACACCGCACAGCGCCGCGCAAGAGCCAGCGCCACCGCAGACGTGCAGCCCGCACGTCGATGCCACCTCGCGTCTCCTCCGTACGCCGAGTGCTCCACCACCACGAGCACGTCGCCTATATCTTTCGGCAGCTCAGGCCAGCGTCTCGACGCTGCCATCTTCTGTGCGAGTCGTTCGTGCGTGCAGAACTCCGACCTCCGCCTCCTTGGTGAGCAACCCCTCTCCAACACTCTTTCCCCTCTTTGTTTCCATTCCCCTTTCTTTATAAAGGAAGCTTTGGGAACAGAGCTTATGTTTGTATATGTGTATAGCTAATGTTTGTTTATACATTCTCTAACTATTGCTGGGAACAGAGCTTATGTTTGTATTATTATTATTACCATTAGTACTAGATGTAATGTTGTCTAATATAGATTTCCAAATTATAATATTTTTGAGAATTTTAGATATGGTTTTGACTTTTTAAAAAAATGTATATAGATTTAGCCTTTCTAGTTATTTCTCCAAAAATAGTTTTTACTAAAAATATATATTTGACAAGAATTAAAATTTTAGCCTAAAATGACTATTTAGATTTTTCCAAAGTATTTGTTAGAGACATTTTGCTAGTAAGATATAGTTTCCAATAATCTTTGTTATGCCAATTCTTCGACACTATTATAATACTTTTCTAAGATTATAGTTTTGGTTAAAATAATAATAATAGTAATTTTCTAAACTTTTCTTTTGTTATTTGGAATATTTCTTAGTGAGGGTGTGGTTCTCAAATATAACAAATATTTTCTAAAATATATATACCCCTTCTAGCTATTTTCAACAATATAAAATAATTGGTTATAAGCAAAAATATGGTTATACTCTTTTATGGTATAGTTTTTAACCTAAAGGCCATATTTGACAGAATTAGGAACTTAGATCAAAAAGGGTTTTCTATATTTTCCAAATTAGTTATCTAAATATATTGACTAATACGAATATAGTTTTCTAGAATTATTGACTAAAGTTATATATTATTATATCCCCTTTGAGTCTATCTCAACAGTGACTAGTCATATGTCCCTATTTTCTGTGATTCTAACTTCGTCATATCGACCATAGGCAAATCGGTCTGTCCCGGACCTAATGACACGGTCTGTTCTATCATTAGAGGCCGTCTTGCATACTTACGACATCCGTGACTATTCTGTACCCAACAGGATTATCGGTATCACCATCAAAGGACCACAGACAAGTGCACTTTTTGATTGCTTTCGATTCATAGTAGTTTCCATTTCATGTTTATACATATGCTCCCTTGCTTGATGACACATTGTCACACGGATTAGTTTCATGGATTTGTTATACTTCGTGACTGTCTTTTACATGATTACCATGCTTACGACAGGATTCCATGAGTACTAGCTGGACAGAGAAATATCTTAGTAGACATGTGGACTACCCAGAAATATCCCCAAAATGTCTATTCTTGACAGATAGCAGCTGCACACGACACGTACAGGGTGCCGAATTTGCCCTTTAGCCATTCACATGTCGAACAAGATACTTTAAAACACATAAATAGTTGTCTTTTACTCGTTTTGCCTGGTTTGTTCACCACTTGCCATGACATTCTAGTTACATGTTTCTCTAGTTGATATATCTTGTTGTGGAGTTACCTACTTGCTTTCTAGACATGCCATGGCATCCGTTACTTGATAGTTTCATCTCACATATGTTATTTTCATGTCTTGTGAATTCTATTATGTTTTTGCATTGCCGTCGGTTTGTGTGCTTGTTCCATTCCTGACTGGAAACCAACATTTTTTAGGTTAGCTGTGGCTTCACTTAGCATTGGGAGATACGGGTGTACTTGTAGGCAGAAACCTAGAAATTAGATAGATGTGGTATCAATTTCATTAATTGTAAGAACCTTGTATTTTTTTAAAATATAAATGTTGTAATCAATTTAGAAATGTGAATGAGCAATAAAGTTTATTTTGATCATTTATTTATTGCGGGCATGACCGCGTTCTATCGTCGACTCTGCGGCGTAGGCTGGCTTGGACACACTCGTATCTCAAAAAGCGGATGCGTGTCGTGACAAGTTTTTGTGGTGGCCCATGCAGGTTAGACTTCACAATAATTATGCGAACTCATGGTAGTACCTATGGTAATCGTACTACTGCGAGCCTGCGACTAGGAAATGCTCATTCATAATTAGAACTAATTTAATTTTAGGATGACTAGGACTAGGAAACCCTTATTCAATTGACTATTGGGTAGTTAAGATTACTAAATAGGCTATATGAATTAGACAAGGATTCATTGAATCCCAAACCCTATTCGATAAACTTGAGGGGTTACCTAGAAAGATATATTGTGCATTTGATATGATGATATGAGCTAAGGTGGGTAGACTAATCGTTTGGTAAACTAAGCCTTTCTAATATTCTATTTTTAGTCTGGATCATTTGTACTATTTTATTTTCTTTCCTCTACTCCTCATCGTCATATAATAAAATTCGTATTGCTTATTTAACACTCTTGGGCTATAAGGATATTTTTCTTTAATTCAATTATCCATATATTTACTTTGAGTTAGTTATTCAGGATATACATGTTTTCCCTAGATCTTTGAATTTAGAGAAACAAAAATTAGATTTTATAATTCCCCTTGTATTTCTCTTACCTTTGATCGTTTTCTTCCTAATCAATCGCACGACTTTCAAAACTGATATCTTCGTTTAAGGGCAGATACTTATATTTTCTACCATAATCAACTTGTTGAACATCTAAAAAAACTCCTTTAAAATTCTTATGGATATAGTGAAAGAATATTCATTGACTCACGTTGGCAAGATAGCAGCACACTGTCTCTATTTACTCGAATTATCGGGACTGCGGGTTCACTGCAGCCAGCAGCATACTGGCGTGGCATGGTTCCTAAGTTAAAATAATTTCGAGTAAGAGTAAATTATTTAATATTATTAAAATTATGCCTTGTTGTCCTATTTAACCTTTTAATTGTTATGTCAATATTGGATAGAGTCAATAGAGTATTCGATACCATATCATTATTTAAGTTATGATACCAAGGGTTTACTGCAGTCAGATGTATACTGGCGGGGTATAAATTCTTGGCAAAATGACTTCACGTATACATATGGTTTTCGAAATATTATAGAAGATTAAATCCTTTTTGGCATGTGACTTGATTTCCATGGTTCATAACTCCATGAACCCTCAATTAAAATTTGATTAGTTCTTATCTTTTCATTTCTTAAACCCTTCCTTTTTAGTACTTTGTTGTATCATTATTAATTTTCCTAGAAATCAACTAAACCTATTTAAATTACTTTCGCTAGATTTATAATCATACTTAGATTATGATTCGATCGTGCTAAAACCAATTTCGACTTGGATCATCCTTAACAACTTTTGATCGCAACTAGATTATTTGATTATATTTTGTTCATGTCAATTCGCATATTTTTCTAGATTTAGAGTATGTAATCGCGCCTAAATAATTTTTTGTTACTCATGCATAATGACTTTTTCTTGTTCAGCTAATCTCAATTCGGCTATACCCTTGGCATGTGTGTCGTAGACTTAAAGTGGAATGTGTGTCGCATACACCTGGATTCATCTTGTATTAGAGGCCAGACAATATGGTATGTGTGTCGCATACATGAATCCATGTAGAACGATATATAAAAAGGCGAACCAAAGTGCACTAGGTTGATCAGACCATCATGTACCGGTTCTGATTAGACAACGTGTCAGTGAGTGCGCGCTCAATAGCATGCGTCTTGAACAACTTTGATAACGGTTAAACATGCAAAACTAGGCTATAGTAGCAACATTTAGTCAAGATGGTAAAAATATAGGCACGTGAGATTATGATTGAAAGAGAGTAGAATTAGTTCGAACTTCTTAAGAATCTAGGTATCTATATTGTCATCCAATGGTCTACTTGTCTAAGACTTGGTTTAGGTCATAAGGATGGTTAGGTCGTAGGGCATTCTATCCAACTTACAAGAGTTAAACTAATAGTGTTTTGAAACATGTCTAGCTAGTAGGGGTCACCTTTCCAACCTCTAGCAAGCATAAAGGGAAGATAAGAATAATGATAGAAGAAATCAAGCAAGATGCAAATCGATGAGTCAAACGGTAGTTCAAAAAATAGAATCAAGGAAAGAGGTCAAGTATGTGGATGAGATCCTAGACACTGATCATATATGCAGGCTTTCTTGGTACGGTAATGTAATCAAACAATTTATCTTGACCTGCATGGGCCACCACAAAAATATGTAACACCCCAGTCCCAAAATACTTAGGACTAAGTACGTCGACATGCCAGCTCCATACATACGGAGTAAACTCTGATATATGGAACCATCGTATGTATACATAAAATGCAGTAAACCACGATACTGATCTCATCGAAGAAAGAATTTATAAATCAACTCATAAATTATCATTTACAATCGTTGGGCAAAGATAAATCCACTACCAACTAAAAAGAGAGAAAATACATAAAAATGAATTCTTCGAGCGATGCGAAGGCGATTCAAGTGCAATCACCTTGGAGGAAGAGAGTAAACCATGGCCTTGGCTAGAGCACCTGCGAAACATCACAAAGGCACACACCTGGAGAGATCACCAGGTCCTCAGAGGGACATAACAAGATATAGGAAGATCATGCCATAAATACTGAATATAAATTATGTCATAACGTCACAAAGTAAAAGTAATGTGTCCCAACCATAACACGGCCCAATATCCTATCATCAAAACAGTTGACTACCCCTATAACCAAACAAGGACATGAGTAGCGCACTATTCCGTAATATGACTTTGCCCCATGCCATGACTAGAACGAAGCGTGACATGTCATTAACTAAGGTCACCTAACCAATCTAGTATGCAATTTAGAAGACATCTCGATGTATGGGCAGGTAAAGGCTGACTGCCCCCAGAATAAGGTAATAACTTACAACACGCACACGTCAAGTACCAATACTATCAGCCGACATAACTCAAGGCTAGCGGCCCACGTGACCCATCAGTCCATATAGCTCGAGGCTAGTGACCATCGCGACACAACTACCATAGTACGCAGTTACTACGACTTTTGGTTTCTTGGTAGCCCATACATCAAACTGTCTTCACCCTCCCAAGGGTCACTAACTAGGTCCACATGCATATTTGAAGACAAGCAAGAAAAATAACTGAAAGCAAAGCAAATAAACTATAAAAAGCAAGTCATGGATCCAGCTGAGAATAAACAGGAAATAAATATGTAGTAATCAAATAAAAAAATATGCAACTAATTATAAACAATAATTAAGGCAAGGTATCTTGCCTGGTTGACGCCTGAGGTGGTGCGATAATCCGAAAACCATGAATGTCCAATAGCCATGTTCGAGGTGTAGGGGTCCGAAGTTGCAGGAAAATAGGATTAATGATATTAGTCATAATCGATGGGGATATCAAGAAAGAATTTTGGAGTAAAAGATACTTACACTAGTTTTAGAAATATCTCATAATAATTTGAAGACTAAATTTTTGTTAATAAAATATGGGTTTTTTGAGCAAATAACCCTGTCAATAACTTGTATTTGAGTGGTAACCCCACTTTTTTTATAATTCAGGAAATAACCCTATTTTGGACGGAATGATAACATCCGTTAAAGTTATACATATATTAACAGATATTTTGTTAACAGAATGTTAACATCCGTCCAAAATAGGGTTATTTCCTAAATTATAAATAAAGTGGGGTTACCACTCAAATACAAGTTATTGACAGGGTTATTTGCTCAAAAAACCCTTAAAATATTTTATATAGACACCTAAATCAGGAACCGTTTTTAGACAAGAAAACTCTATGTTTGTAGCATATATAAAGACTATATTTCATCGTAATATCTAAATACTAGAGAAATTATTTTACAATTGGGAATCTATATTTTATGATAAAAATATATTTAAATAAACATTATATAATCTAGAGAAATTACTTTTTGTGTTAAACTACATTTTGTAAGATATAAAAGTCTGGGATGAAATAGCATATATATATATATATATATATATATATATATATATATATTTAAAAAATATATATATATATATTTTAAAGAAGACTGCTTTATAGAAGTATCAAGCGCAAAATGCCGAAGCCTATACAAAAGAGCGCGACTCGCGCTAGCGGAAAAAAAAGAAAAAGTAAAAATCTAGTCTGGGCCGCGCCGGAAGTGAGATTAATGCAACCTCTCCCAAAAACTGCTCAAGGAGTGAGAGCAACGAGAGCTGACTTTGCTGATTTGTCTGAGAACCTCTCAAAAAAGCTGTAAGGCTCTGAGTTGGTGCCCTTCATATCAGTGCTTGTTCCTGTTCTTCGATAAAACCCAAATGCAGACGGCCACAATGATCTGGTGCCCATGTGAAATGCTCCAGTAGGCGAGGAGATCGTTGAAGCCCCCGGCGTGTTGGTGCGGATAGCATCTTCTAGAAAGGTAGGACCAGACCTGATTGGCGAGATCGCTAGAGCATAAAATGTGATATGCTGATTTCGCCTTCGGAGAGGAACAACAGTGGCATTTAGATGCAAGGTTGTAACCGAGTGAAGTGAGGGAGTCATCAGTGGGAAGTTTTCTTCTCTGTGCTCTCCAAATTAGGATCGACCATTTGTTGGCAATACAGGACTGCCAGTAAGGGGCGGTAAAAGGGGAAGGCTCGCCTACTCCTCTGGCCGTAATTCTAGCCGAAGCAAGAGTGAAATTGCCTCCGGCCGTCTGGGACCACCTCAAAGTGCCGTCGACTTGGACCATCAAAGGTTCAACGATGTTGCGGTCTCGTAGTATGTGACACCAGTTAGCCGATGCTCTGCTGTTGGCGGTCACGGCCGTAGGGTTAGTATGTTGGATGTATCTTGCTTTCATGAACCTAACCCAGATCGTGTTCTCCGTGCGAACCTTCCACCACAACTTCATGAAGCAGGCCGCCATGATGTGCGCTAATCTGCTGAAACCTAGACAGTCTTCGTTGGTTGGTTTGGCCATGGTGTCCAAGTGGTGTTTGTCTTTGTCGTCGCTGTGTCCCCAAAAGAAATTAGAGAGAAGAGACTCTATGGATGTTAAAACCTTCTTTGGGGGTGAGCAAACCAGCGTGTAGATAGTGATGGAAGAAATCACGTGCTTGATCAGAATCATCTTGCCCCCCGGGGATAGAGTAGCATTGTGCCATCCTTCGATAATAATTCTGACCTTTCTGACAAGACCTTCAAAGATACCCGAATTAGATTTGCCGTAAACTAGCGGGCATCCGAGGTATGTGAATGGAGGATACGCGGTGGCGAAAGATGTGAGATTGGTGAAAGCTGCATAGTGGTTTCTATCGGCTTCGTGATGGATGTAGATGACGCTTTTGTTGGGGTTCACACGTTGCCCTGAGCATCTAGTGTATTGCTCTATTACGTTATGAACCGCCTCTACCGACCCGATGTCTCCTGCCGAGAAGATAAGAATGTCATCCGCATAAGCTTGATGTGTGATCAAGGGATAGCCAGTGGTGGTATGGAAGTGATAGAATATGGAGGTATTGGCTAGGCTGTTCGGATTTCTGCTAAGGGCCTCGGCCGCAATGATGAAGATGGTGGCGGAAAGAGGGTCCCCCTGCCTTACCTCGCGGCTCGATCTGAAGAAACTGGCTGCTTTCCTGTTGATGATGGTTGAGAACCAGGAATTGTTGATTGATCTGAAGATGATGTCTATCCACGATTCGGAGAAACCGAATGCCTTGAGCACCCAGAACAAAAATTGCCAGTACAGGCGATCGTATGCATTCTCCATGTCCAGCTTGATGGCCACATTGCCTCCCTTGGACAGGAATTTCATACACGTGATCATCTCTTGTACTAGAAGGATGTTGTCTGTGATGTTGCACCCTTGGACGAAGCCATTTTGCTCTTCTGAGATGATCTTGGGGAGGAGGGTAGACATGCGAGTCGCTATGATCTTGGAGATTATTTTATTGGTGACTGTGCAGAGGCTGATGGGGCAAAATTCTTTGAAAGTCTCTGGGTTGTCTTTCTTAGGGATGAGAATTAGGTTGGCACACGAGATGGATTTAGGGTATCTCGCTCCT
Source organism: Iris pallida (assembly GCA_029216955.1). NCBI lineage: Eukaryota > Viridiplantae > Streptophyta > Magnoliopsida > Asparagales > Iridaceae > Iris > Iris pallida. The sequence goes on along the minus strand of JANAVB010029274.1, from coordinate 204,946 downwards.
TGAAAGAAGGCAATGGCCGCTTCTAGGAAGTCAACGGCGATGATGTCCCAGTAGGAGTGGAAGAACACACCGGAGAAACCGTCGGGGCCGGGGGCACTGTGCTCGTTAAGGGCCCACACTGCCGCTTTGACTTCATCCGCAGTCGGGATGGCCTGAAGCTGATCATTCTCTCTCTCGCTGATCATTTGAGGAATCTTGCACAGGAGTTCGTTGTCTTTGAGGATAGGGTCTTTGGTGAATAATCTGGTGTAGTAGTTGGCGGCGGCTTCCTGAATGCTCCTTTGATCTTTCAGGACACGGCCGTCGGTATCCGAGATTTGGTGCAGATTCAGTTTTTATCTCCGACCTTCAACATATATATATATTTTTACTAATAATAACAATGGCAAAATATTTAATACCCGTGCTCATAAATATTTCTACAGTAATTAAAAATACTAATAATTCTATGATAATAATTATAATAATTCCAATAATAATAATCATAATAAAATTTTTAATAATAATAATGATAATAATATATAACAATGTATAAAATAATATATACCAAAAAAAGTGAGATAGGAAAAAGTCAAACAAAACTAAAACCCAAACAAAAAAAACACACACAGCAGCAATAAAAATTAAATGCAGTGCTCCCTTCTTTGTGAAGGAATTTAAGAGAGAAAATGAAAAGAAGCAAAAAGAAAGGGTGAGACGAGTCTGGAAGAAAATGAGGATATCTCACCGGCGGGAAGTTTACGGACGGTACGGCGGCCAAGGGTCGCCAGCGGACGAGAGTTGTACGGACGCTGGAAGGAGTCAATTTGTTGGCCGTGCAGTACGAAGGTGTCGGGGAAGGAGATCCGGCGGGCGGTCAGCTGGAGAAAACTGGTCGGGACATTTGTGCACGGAGAGCGGCACCGGAGGTGGCGCGGGAGTCTCGACCAGGTTTGGTCTTCCTCCTCTTGTTCATGAACGATGATGGTGGTGTTGTGGATTTTATGTGGCAGCGCCTGCCGATAGTGGCCGTGGCGGGCTGTTCGGAGATGGAAACGAAAGAGAGAAGGCGAGAGCGGATGCTCGTCGGTTGGAGCGCTCGTCGCGAGGGTCGGCTGCCGGCCCCCGGAAGGTAAGGCGTTCGACGGCTGAGGCGGGGGTTTCTGCTCGCGGGCTGATCTACAGAGGTGCACGGCGGCGACTTGGCCGCTGCGACGGTGGCTCGACGATAAAAAAACGTGAGCTTATTTGGGTGTTTTATGGAGGTGGCAATTTGTGGTCGTAGTGACGATGGGGAAAACGGTGGGTGTTTGGTTGCAGGTGATGGCGGATGTCGAGGTGGTTCGGGTTGGTGCTGGCGTAGGGTGATGTTGGCCTTGGCCGCAGCAGAGTCGGAAGAGGTGGCGGAGGAGATAATGACATGATGGTGGCGGGGATGAGATCGGGTTCTGTATGGTGTCGGAAGGCTTGGGGTGGATGTGTGGATGATGGGGCTTCGTATGGTGGCCGGGAGATATGGTCGGGACGGATTGCTGCAGAGGTGTACATGATGGTGGTGTCGGAGTAGGGCTGTTGTGGCCCTGGGTGTGGTGATGGTGAGGTTCTGTTCGACGGAAGGATAGGGGAACGCTGGCGGCATTGGTGACGATGGGATAGCAGTCGGCCGGGGCCGGGGATGAGTGGTGCCGTCGTGTCGGGGCTGTCTAATACGATGTGGATAACTGTAATAAATAACTGGAATAAGAATATGTGGACAGACACGATGTACAATTTGGATGGAATTTAGAGTTGTAGAAATTTTGATGGAAAAAGAGAAGGGGGCTTCTACTTATATAGGAGGTGGTGCTCCTAGTTGGATAGAGACTATGATTGGTTTAAAGCCCCAATAGATAAATCATGATTTGATTCCAATAGATTCAAAACTATTTCAATCACATCCGATTGAATTTATATCTAAGTAAATCCTATCTTAAATTTAAACTATCAATAAAAATCATTTTAAATTTCGAATCTCCATAATTAATTTAATATTTAATCAAACACATTTTAAAAATATATTTTTATAAATAATAAAATATAATAATACAATTTGAAAATTAAATATTTAAATAATATTTTTATAATGAATTAAAACAATTACAAAATAGTTTTCTAAAAACCAAAGTGGACATGAAATCAATTTTATGTCACTCGCACATAAAATATAGTTTTGTACGATAAATTAATTAGCCTTTTTATAATAGTTAAATAAATAACGTTTTGTCAAATCTCGACGCGACGCATCTTATAATTTTAGGCAACTAGAAATATTTGCCTTATACTTATTTTGTAAAATAAACTAAAGAAAATCTTTTGATAAAACTTTTGTGTATAAAAATATATATTACCTCGCAAATTCGTACTACGTACAAATACGAAAAAAGTCAATGCCAATATTAATAAAAAAATATAGGGAAAATTTAGGGGGTTTACAGACACCATGTCCATATCACCTTTGAGTAGTTGTATTTTTCGTGAAAACTCGGTGTCATCATGACCACATAGAAAATATTTCACGTCCATATCACCTCTGAAGTTTCCTTCTATAACCGTGTCCACCATGTCCATATTACCTCTGAGTAGTCACCCCCGTTACGATAACCCCAAATTGGCATAACTCCCTAGAATACATCCATGTCCATATTACCTTTAAACTGTTATTCTAGTAGAAGGATGCTTGCCATGTCCATATTACCTCTGAGTAAAGCACCCTTTCCATGACAATCCTCCACAGTTTCATTTATATAACCCTTCACGTCCATATTACCTCTGAGTTATTCTATACCCCCGTAGATTCTATCATTACCATGTCCATATCACCTCTGAGTAAGAAACGTTTCTCCACAAAGATTCAGTGTTTGCCATGTCCATATTACCTTTGAGTAAACACCCTGTCCCCAATAAAGTCGTTCCCTTGTGGGAATTCTTATCCTTATACAGATTTCAGAAACATGAATAAGAACAGAGAAAGGAAAGCAAGGAAATTTTCATATGTGATTGAAACATATTTCTATTATAAATGAGATCCTCTCACACACAGAGAGAAAAAAAAATTAGAACTAAGAAAATTTAGTTCGAAGCTCCTCTAAGTGGCCTCTCAAGTGGTCTCTCCGGCCGTCGACTAATGCCGAGACCCTTCGCTCAACCTCCTGACGTTGGGCATCTTCATCTCCAACGGAAGACAGGGCTTGATTCGCAAGGACCAATTCGGCCTGGCAATTTCCAATGTCCTTCACCTGGGCCCAAGTTGCAAGACCGACTGCACCGCATAGGCTATTACTGGCCCACTATAATGGCGGACATTGTGGAATATACGAAGAAGTGTCGGGCATGTCAGTTGCATGCAGACTTCATTCACCGACCATCGGAGCATCTACACCCTACTGTGGCCCCCTAGCGATTTGAAGCATGGGGAATGGATATCGTTGGGCCAATCAGCCCGCCTTCCTCTAAAGGATATCGGTTTATCCTTGCCATCACAGACTACTTCTCCAAGTGGGTAGAAGCAATGTCATTGGCAGAAGTAAAACCATTGAACGTGATCAGCTTCATCAAGCACCACGTCATCTACCGGTTTGGGGTCCCTAGAAGAATTGTCCATGACAATGGCCCCCAGTTCGTGAGCCACGCCTTCCAGCAATTTTGTGACAAGAACCGAATACAGAACGTGGCATCAACGACCTATATCCCAGTGGCTAATGGATTGGCCGAAGTATTCAACAAAACTATCGTCAAACTTTTCAAGAAAGTCGTGTCCTCTAATAAACGCGACTGGAACAAAAAATTAGAAGAATGCCTATGTGCATACCGTATGACCGTACGGACACCAATGAGCAACACACCGTTCGTCCTGGTCTACGGATGTAAAGCGATGCTCCCCTTGGAGAATTAAATCTTGTCCTTACAGGTAGTTATCACCAATCAGCTAACTGACGAAGATAACCAGCGCAGACGGTTACAAGAGTTGGAAGAGTTGGATGAAAAATGCTTGCTAGCACAGCAAAGAATCGAGCTTTACCAAGCTCGTATTTCTTGGGCCTTCAACAGAAGAGTCCGAGAAAGATCACACCAAGTAGGTGACCTCGTCTTAGCAGTGCGAAGGCCGATGTTGATGACTCACAAGACGGCTGGGAAGTTCGAGCCCAAGTGGGAAGGATCATTCGTCATAGAAACGGTATACTCCAGCGGTGCTTATCGACTAGCCAAACCCAATGGTGACATGCTAATGATGCCCATAAATGGTAAGTTCCTAAAGAAGTTTATGCCTGAAGATGAAACCGACATAGGCTCCCGCATCCTCTAAGAGTGCCTATGGGTTCTGGTAAGGGGATTCTTTTCTTCTATATCTTCCCTCCAGTAGATGAAGCACTTCACGTCCATATTACCTCTAGATTGCTCCTCTATACCCCGACGATGCGGCTACCACGTTCATATTACCTTTGAGTAGTCGTTCTCTCCATATTGATAATATTATGGCTATCTAGAAAATAGTTCACGTTCATACTACCTCTGAATTGTTGTTCTATATTCCAGCGAAGATTAGGACTACCATGTTCATATTACCTCTGGTTAGGCGTGTCTTCTATAATGACCCCCCTTATGTTGAAGAAAAAATGAGGAAACAGAAGAGTTTTTGTACAGAAACATGTAGCTATAAAGACCTATTACAGACTCTTCGTGGTTACATACACAGAGACAAGAATCTGAAACATCACCAAGCACGTACGCTCATGCCATATGCTCATGCTTCTGTTCAAAGTACCCCGAGCTTGACCCAAGTTCAGGACACTTTGAAGGGGGTCTTGTAGAAGTATGAAAAATCTCAGATGATAATATTCCTCTACTACAGCACAGATGATACAAAGGCACATACCAAGTATTACAGAAGATACAAAAAGAAGTTCTGTTATTATTATGCCTACAAAGATCTAGTACAGATTCATCAAGGCTATACGTAAAGGACTAATCCTACTTCTTCTACAAAGGATCGATCACAGGTTCAGCAGACCCTAGAGGAGTCTATAATAGACTTAGTCTTCATCAAAGTGCAGGCGTCTTTCTTCTTGGTACGCATACTAGAAGATTGATCTCCATCAAGGCACATTCTGACTTTCTTGTATGCATAACCCTCCAAATGTACGTCAATTGCTCGTCCAAAGCAAGCAACTTCCTGAAGCAGTTATTGGCCCAAATTCCTTGAAGGCGCAGTAGGTCGTAATACCCAGAACAAGCAGAGCAGAGTACAACCTGTAGTGCTTCAGGCTGACAACCGGACGAAACTCGGTCGTTAGGACCTCCAAGACGTCGCCCAGAGTCAAACTCCTTAGGGAGGATATTTAGATACTTCTCAAGAGTGATGATGGATCCTTCTACAGAGAGTTCTTCTACAAGAACATGGCCCCTTCAAACGAGAGAAGCCCCAAACAACAGCCGACTTATGCAAGGCTAGCGGCCGTCTGAAGCTAAATCTAGATCAAACATGGTGGTGAAGGATGCTAGGAAGAAGATAGTGACTCTTCAGAGGAATACTTCCCCTTTTATAGGACCGGGAGTGGTCCAAACTATAGGCCACTTGGCCGACGATCAAAATTCTCTCATTAATAGAATAAGCCTAGGACTCGGCACAATGAATCTTAATTAACAGGCCCATTCAAGTGAGTCTCCAAACTGTTCAAATGCTCCTTGGAATTCCTTAATTAACGGTGGTAATTAAGAAGGAGTCTGCATTCAAGGGTAGTCATTTACTTCTTCTGAAAAGAAGACTTAAAAGCCAAGTTGTCTCCAACCAGAGGTGCAGGCACCCTACTGTGTTCCTTTGCTTCCAAGGTGCAGACAGTACATCCCCCTCTCAGAAGCACAGACAGCTACTTCGATCCAAGTACCAGGCCCGTTCAACGGCCCCTTTTTCTCAGCAAAGACTTAGGAGGCACCGTTTGCCTCCAGCACAAGCCCGACTGCTACTCTAAGGCACAGTAAAATAGTCTATCTGAAGGCACAACCTACTCGTCGCCCTAAAGCAAAGCAACTTTATCGAAAATATGGCCTACTTCTTGCCCCTAAAAGCACAGAGGCCCCGTTGTCTTCGAAACATAGTCCACTTGTCGCCCTAAAGCACAGAGGCTCCGTCTTCTCCAGAAGCACAGTCTACTCGTCGCCCCAGAAGTGCAGCCAGCTTTTTCTGAAGTACAGATGGTATGGTCCTACCCAATTGGTTTACTTAAACAGCCTCTCTCAAATATGGGATTGGGATTGATCAATGTGATAAATACAAATATCTTATCAGATTGATTTAAATTTTGGATGAAGATTACATATAATCCAAATCTGAGATGAAATTCTAAGATTTGTTCTGCTACATCCGAACAAGCAAATCGACACACGCCACGTGTCACCTCCTTCGGTTATTTTGATAACCACCATAGATCTCGTTTGATGGAAATCTCAACACTTGTGTCACGACCCGCACCCTAGAGTTAGGAAACGAGAACGTAACAATGCCCAGCCTGCGCCACGGTGTCGGCGGTAGAACGCTGTCCTAGGTCTCAATGCATCTAACAGTATAAGACGAAACAGTTTATACTCCCCGAATGGGGGTGACATAGCAGAATGTAAACTCAATCACATCTAAGGTAGAGCATAAAGCAAGATAGATAAAACATAAAATCGAAAAGAGATACAACAGATAGAAGTCTAAGTGTCTAAGATACAAACTCAGAATACATCTCAAAACTCAAATACAGTAATCCATAAATACAACTCAAGATGACTGAAAATAAACTATAAGCAAAAACCCTAGCTATCTATGCAACCTCTACTGTCTCCTTTAGGCTAGCAGGCAACCTCCAGGCTATCTGTAAAATTTATCAACGGGTCCAGTCAGGACTGGAGCGAGCTCAGTACATCTCAACAGATCATAGCAGGTTAGAAAATATAATCATGCAGTAAAGTAAGATACAGGATCTGAAGGAAATACAGTATGTAAACAGAGAAAGAGAACTGTAATAGAAATATCTACTATAAGTAGAGAGCTAACAGTGGCTAGTGAGTCAGAGTACAATATAAACATGTGAATGGCATAGGCGATTCTGGGAACCATACTATAGAGTGATTCTGGGAACTGCACTACTTGGATATTATTCACATGTTTACTTCTACTCCCCCGTACCCCCAATCAATACACAAGGATCCAACTAGGTTATGTTATGATTCCATGCAAAGGCCCACAAGGGGTGATACATGGATAGCCCATAAATGGGTGATTCTGGGAATGCCCACAATGAGGTGATTCTGGGAATGCCCATAAATGGGGGATTCTTGGAAGACTCTGTGATCATGAGAGTACGTGTCACAAGTGATCGAAGAACCGTGAAGCATAGTGATACACCATGTAAGTAAAATGCACATAACATGTAGTATACGATGCTTCCTGAGGGAATAACATCTCAAGAAAGGATCCATATAGTACTAATCTGTGTTACCAACGTGACAACATCAAGTATAGTAATCTAAAGCAGGAAAATAATTCTAACAGGATATGAAATGATCAGTGAATGTACTCGCCTGATATCTGAATGTCCAAGATAAAGATACTATCCTAGGAGAGGTGTCTGGCTCCTAATTAGAACAACACAAGTCACAACATGTCCAGAAGGGTAATATAAAATACTACAATGTATTCTACAAGAATCTAGGTCAAACTAGGCCAAAGTCAACCCTTGGTCAACTCTGGTCAACTGCACTAGTGAAACTAGGTCATGTCCTAACCCAGCAAGTCTTACTAGGCCTAACCAAGACTATCCTAGCAAGCACACATCAATACAAGGCTATACAAGCCAACATACACCCAACTCTATATAGCATGCAATTATTCAATACTCAAATAGGCAAGAATTCACATTGGATATACACTAGGTAATCTATTACTTTGAGCTATATATGTCTACACATATATACATATGCATATATTGGTATTCAACATTAGGTCTACAATCATGGCATTTTAAATAGTTATATAAACTTATATATTACAACACAATATGCTAACATATATATAATATACATACATAGCTAAGTTAACTATATTCATAAATACTTATTTAAGAGGCTATATGTGTGTATGTGAACATGGCAAAGGGGCAAGTGAGGGTTAAATGGGCATACATAGTGTATACATATCATAGAGTGTCAAAGTGTAAGTGAACAAAGTGTCAAGTGTGATAGTGTCAATATAGTGTAAGGGGGTACATGAGGTAATACAGGATTTGTGTTAACATAGAACATTACATCTCATTAACTTGTATATTACATACATTACATCTATTATTACATTACATTCATGCTTGCATTCATTCATCATTCATTTATTCTCTTGCACTACAATATGCACCATACATTACATACATATGGAACCTACATATTCATTACAAGCCGTACTTATACATGCTTACATTGGATAGGATACTTACACCTCATATATTATTTATTTAACCATTTACTCATGCTTGCATTCTCTATTTAGCTACATAATGTATATACATTAACATGGGTTAAAATCAAATAGAACATTATATTACACACAAGGGTGCACAAAATGCATATGCCGAATAGTAACTCCTACTAATAATCAATACTGTACCATCTCAGTATGAATTAAAATATAGAATTAAAGTATGTTATAGATTTATGTTTTAGCTTTCCGAAACTTCAAACGGATCGCGTTTTCGTTTCTTGAAACTCCCGGAATCGCGAAAACACCGAGAACGCGTTTGTCTTTCGTACAGCTGACACTCAAATAATTCTCCAGAAAGTTACAGAAAGAATTAGGCCTATTAATACATGTTTTTGGAAATCTAACTTCAATATGCTTCTTTTAAAAAAAAATGGGAGATTAAACCGAACTTTGAGCTAGAAGTTATGACATTTCTAAGTTAGGGCTGAAATTAAAAACGTGGATAAAAATTATGACGGATTTAGATAGTTTGAGCTAAAAGAATACATAATATATATCCTAATTATCCACAACAATAATGACAATAATAATATGAGGAACCACACTCACAAACTTGATTATATAATCATCATGAACCATTTATTACATATATAAATATAGATACACTCTCATTACAATATATATATATATATATATATATATATATATATATATATATATATATATATATATATATATATATATATATACATACACAAATCTATATATGTAACATGAACACATCTATAAGAGATACATGAATGAAATGTAAAGTACTCAAGAACACATCTCTACATATTCAAATCTGAGATTTAATATATGAATTAATTCATTTAATCAATATTTTAAATATAAAGTGTGTCCAAGTTTGGGGGTTTTCCCCATGAACACAAGACACAACAATAATACAATAGAAATCCCTAAAGGACACATAATGGACACAAGAGGACACAAAATAGGGACACAACAATGGGGGTCATTCCTATGGTTAAAACTTTCCTAAATGCAAAATGGATAAATAAAAGAGAAGGAAATATTACCTAAAGGAGAGAAAATCCAAGGAGAAAGGCTTCTTCCTTGGGAGAGCTTGAGAGCACTTGGGGAAGAAGACTTCTCAAAGAAAGGAAATGAGATGGGAGTCCTATTAGGGCCGGCCACAATGGTTATCCCCCCCCCCTCATTGAATATTACAAGTTTGCCCCTCCCTTAGTTACAAGTGTTTAAAACAATTTTGGTTAGGGTTTGGGGGTAAAAGGGTCAAAATAAAAACTCTAAATGGTTAACCTAATAGTTAGGATTATGACTAATCTTTCTAACATGACTAATTAAAATGTGGGCCATGGCTAACTAATGCATGGGTTCAACTAGAGTCTAAGTTACCCCGGGTCCCCGTTACAAGTCGGATTGAGATGAAATTCGAACCCGACTCAAATAATCCCAAAACAATATCATAAATAATAAAATAATATCAAAATAATTCAAAGAGGTCAAATGCAAAATATCCTTAGGCCAGAAATGATATTAAAATATCATAATCACATGGTTAGGCTCTAGGTCAAACAGTCTCTAGGGTTTCACTAGCAAAACGTCAAAACCACAAGTCATTGATTTAAATGATTTAAAATCACCAAAAATCATATCATGAATTAAATATCATTATTAAAATAATTATAAACACAAAATTTTGAAATTACCCTCATTTGGAAAACTGGGTGCTACAACTCTACCCACCTTAGAAAATTTTTGTCCTCGAAATTTAAGATCGATAGTACTCCTTCTAGAGCCTCTAACCTACCCAATATCTAAGGTAACACTTTCTAACACTGGAATAATAAACGGACATCTAAATAGTGTCAATCTAGGAATACCTCCAACACTACTCTGCTGTACGGCGGTAATGGAACTTCAATAAAATATGGACTGGAACCTATATCCAAGGGACTGTACCTATTTTAAAGTGGTCTTAACTAAGGATGAAAAGGAACTGATCATAGGCTATAGGTATGCTCAAACTATTATCTTCCTATTAACCATCTATTAATATATTCTATTACCATAGGAACGATGCATTACTAAGACATATAGGCCCCTATCTCTCATAACACATTTATACTCACCAAAAGACTAGTACATCCTATCAAGGCTGATACTATAATCTCTCATAAGTCTCATAAGCTACATGTTTATAGATATACATCCCCACATCAAGGACTAACCTATATATATCTACAATTGATACTAATGGGGTGATGTACCTATTTCCCAACAATCAAGGTCTAAATTTTTTTTATCTAATTCATGCAATTTAAAGGAATAGTTTACAAGGTCAGGACATACTGTAGCAGTTGGAAGTCTCACCTAGGTACACTAATCATTCTAGGTCAAAACAGTACTATGGTATCAACACACAAATAATCTAGGGTGTCCTAATTGGGAAGGTAAGGGAACAACAATCATCAAGGTTGTAGGGCTGTCTACCATCCTATATAAAAATTGGTCATTAACAAGCAATTAAGAAATTATTAAAAGGTTACTATTCCATAAAATGGCAAAAATTAAAAATTTTGGCACAACAAATCACGAATAGATTTTTGTCTTGACACGATCTAAGTTGATCAATTTCGGGATAAAACGAGATTTGGGCAAGAAGGGAAATCAATGAAATCAAAGTATGAGCACGAGCATCCAATGATGGAGGTTCAGGTCATGATTAAATTTAATTCGACTGAGTACGAATACGAGGTTCATAGGCGATAAAAAGATTTCAAGAAAAATTGTCAAGGTTGTCACGAATGAGACTCTAGGGTCAAGTTTAACTATGTCTCCATTCTCGTAGATTAATACATGAAAAAGCAAACCAAAGTGCAATAGGTTGATCAGACCATCATGTACCGGATCTGATTAGACAATATGTTTGTGGGTGGCCACCCAATAAAATATGTCATGACCAAGCTCGAAAATAGATAAGCTTGCAAAACTAAGGCTAATTTAGCAGCACAAGATATAAGGGTGGTAATGATGAAAGGAATTACATAGTCCAAGTTTCTTAACCAACGGGTCAAGTAATCAGATAAGGTACAAGGTTAAGCATCTAAGGAAACAAGCAGAACACCATCACATGTCGAGTCGAAAGAATTGAGTCAAGGCTGGATTTCTAATTGAAATAAGAAGAAATTTAGTATAATGGCAGAGGTTATAGTTTAGCCAGTTGACCAGAAAATTATATCAAGAAAATAGAGTATAAGAAGACAGGTTTTAGTGGGACATGATATACCTACACGAAGGTGAGCTCGTCTAGATCTTGCATATAAGATTTGTTGGAGGGTAACAGCTAGTATTAAATTTCGAATATCAAAGTCCCGATAAGGAACGTCAAGGATCTCATTTAGAAAGTGGGAGTTCAAGAGGTGGTAATTAATGCACAAAAATAATAAAGATCGAGTTAGTCATCTGCTTCTGATACTCTTAAGTTCATCTGGTCATAACTTGCCAATCATATCTTTACCTCACCAGTCTCCATATAAAAATTTAACCTTTACTTAAACCCTTACCATGACTACCGTAGGCAATTCCCAATTTCCAAACACCACTCTTGAAGCACAGCCCTCACATTTAGGAATCAACTTTAACCATTTATTTAAATTTCTAAGTTCTTTCACCTTGTCTTAAATTTGACCAAAAATCTCTAAATCCCGTTTACGAATTCCTTGAACTTGTTCAAATTGTTCTCCTCATATTATTTAATTTAAATCTCTAGGCCTTACAAAACTTATCTTCCATCATAAAATCAACTTCCGTATTTTCTTCGACATACACCCTTGAATATTATTCTCCTAAAAATATTTCACAACAATCTCTAAACTTCTATAACTTTGTGTTCTCTCTATCCCTAGTCATTTCCTCGCAACATCTTGTTTAATATCCTTATTAAACACAATTAACTTCTCTTTTCCATTACTAACCTTCTACATAGCCTCAGAGTAAAAGTTTTCCCCGGAATCAATAACCAAGATTTTCTAAGTTCTTAAAACTAGGTTGACCTCTGATATCCTCATTAGTTTTGAATACACCTATAAACTATCTCATAACCCCAAAATTTGTCTAAATGTAATTATTTCCAGATTGGCAGTATACATCTCTTTATTCTATTCGAGACCGTTACCACATTTCTACTCAAGTTTCCATATGGAACACTCTACATTTGATTTCCTTTAGATCATCATAAAATAACCAGTTACGTCTTCTCTGAGCTACATAATTTACGTCACTTCCTTAGCCTTCCCTATGTAAAAGATACGAAGATTCAAAGGTTTTGAAGTACATCTGGTAGGGACGATAAGATATGGGTAATTAATGTAATGAGACAGAGTTTAAGATAAGAGGTAAATAAAAATGCAAGGGAATAATGGCGAGAAAGAATAATGAAGATATGTTCCTTCTCATCGGTTCAAACGAGAGGAACCCTTCAAGCTTAAATTCAATAGCAAAGAATGAGGGTGAATTCAAACAAGAGGAAAAGGAATTTCAATTGAAGTTCAAAATGAGTTTCTCAGGGGTCGTCCCAGAAATCTCTCAAAGAATCCTAAGTGTGATTGAGTACCTTGGATTTGAAAATATTAATCTAAATACAAAATTAAATCAACAACTACAAAATTTTATCAAAATCATCAACTAATACCAGGATTCAAAGTTCTACAATGAATCCACAAAATCAAATTCAAATCAAGGAAAAAGGTGAATCAAAACAAGGAAAAGGAGTTTAAATCGGAATTCAAAATGAGATTCTCAAGGGTCATCCCAGGAATCTCTCAAGGAATCCTAACAGTGATTGAGTATCCTCTCATCCTAACATCTTAATTTATATATCCTATAGCAGGCTCGTAGTAGTACAACTAAGTCGTTGTGCTACTACGAAATCGCACTAATGCGAATCTCGACCTGCATGGGCCACCACTAAAAACGTGTCATGACCCGCACCCTAGAGTTAGGGCACGAAAACGTAACAACGCTCAGCCTACGCCGCAGTATCGATGGTAGAACGCTGTCCTAGGTCTCAATGCATCTAACAGTATAAGACGAAACAGTTTATACTCCCCTAATAGGGGTGACATAGCAGAATGTAAACTCAATCACATCTAAGGTAGAGCATAAAGGAAGATAGATAAAACATGAAATCGAAAAGAGATACAACAGATAGAAGTCTATGTGTCTAAGATACAAACTCAAAATACATCTCAAAACTCAAATACAGTAATCCATAAATACAACTCAAGATGACTGAAAATAAACTATAAGCAAAAACCCTAGCTATCTATGCAACCTCTACTGTCTCCTCTAGGCTAGCAGGCAACCTCCAAGCTATCTATAAAATTTATCAGCGGGTCCAGTCAGGACTGGAGCGAGCATAGTACATCTCAATAGATCATAGCAGGTTAGAAAATATAATCATGCAGTAAAGTAAGATACAGGATCTGAAGGAAATACAGTATGTAAACAGAGAAAGAGAACTATAATAGAAATATCTACTATAAGTAGAGAGCTAACAGTGGCTAGTGAGTCAGAGTATAATATAAACATGTGAATGGCATAGAAGATTCTGGGAACTATACTATGAAGTGATTCTGGGAACTGCACTACTTGGATATTATTCACATGTTTACTTCCACTCCCCCGTACCCCCAATCAATACACAAGGATCCAACCAGGTTATGTTATGATTCCATGCAAAGGCCCACAAGGGTGATACATGGATAGCCCATAAATGGGTGATTCTAGGAATGCCCACAATGGGGTGATTCTAGGAATGCCCATAAATGGGTGATTCTGGGAAGACTCTGTGATCATGAGAGTACATATCACAAGTGATCGAAGAACCGTGAAGCATAGTGATACACCATGTAAGTGAAACACACATAACATGTAGTATACGATGCTCCCTGAGGGAATAACATCTCAAAAAAGGATCCATATAGTACTAATCCGTGTTACCAACGTGACAGCATCAAGTATAGTAATCTAAAGCAGGAAAAAAATTCTAACAGGATATGAAATGATCAGTTAATATACTCGCCTGATATCTGAATGTCCAAGGTAAAGATACTGTCCGAGGTGTCACGCCCCAGAACCAGAATACTGGAGAGCGGGGGCGGACATAGCCAGCTACGTATGATGAAATAGAATCCATCTCACCATACGGTCACGGCTGTCTAGATATGTGAGGGTTTATCTACAAGCCATCAGTCTCTTAAGGTCATAAAATAGCCTATTGTCTCAATCTCAACCAACTAATAATAATTACAAGATGTCAGATCTCCAAATATACAATTGTAAGGCGTCCCAAACATTACATATCCAGATGATCATGAAGCTAATCGTTACAAAATGTGAGGACTTGCAAGAGTTCAGTCATACATGATCAACCCCTGGGGCTTGTCAATCATGTTACAGCCCGTAGGCAGACAGTAAGTAAGTACAATCGAGCTAACACTTGCTCGTCCGCTAAACGCCTCAAAAGAATAATTTATAATATTACAGTGGGAGAACAAAAGAAACCCACTCGATGCCCTGGTTACGCCTGGTGACCACCATCGGGCTGGAAAGCAGGGAGATCCTTTGGTGCTGCTCCGGTATCTGGCCATACAAAACCAGCTGGGTCAGACCCCAGAAAGAGCAAGTGCCACAAAGGAGGCTTCACTTAGGGACTAAAACCAGCAAATCATTAGCATTCAACATGTAAGAAAACAATAAGTAACACAGATTGGGGTTCGTGCACTACCAATGCACTTGTCCCAATCAGAGAAAATAATTAAGAGAAGCATCATGTTAAATAAAATATAGCTGGACAATATATATGAAAAGAAGACAATGATGAAAGTGACAATGAAGGGTACAATTAGGATAGTACAATCTGGAGTGACAATAGTATTCAAGCATTATAGTGACAATCTGGAGTGACAATCATTCAATCATGCTGGTACAATCTTGTAATCGATCACTTCTAGACAATACTAAACTGGACTAGACTCCATCCAATCAATCACGGCCAATCATTGCCTACGGCTTTCTACATTAACTAACTAGGGTTATCACAATCCTAGTTACAAGCAAGATGCAATGAGATGCTCCAAGTAGTCACAGGCCCTGCAGCTACCCAGGTTATCCAGGCAATCATTATAGTGACAATCCAGAGAGTTCAATCATTAAAGTGTCAATGGAGGGAGAGTGCAAGACAATAGAGTTCAATCATTTAAGTGACAATCGAGAGTGCCCCACATGACAGTGGGCTGGAAATGTGCCCTACTCGTCGGCAGGCTACAAGTCCAAACATTTACGGCCGGAATAACGGGGTCGCCTGTAACTGGGGAACATCTCTTCATGACTAGTAGATTATTCTAGTTATTAACCTTAGTTTATTTCAATATGTACCCCTGACCGTGGTACTCAGGGGTCCATGTCCTAGAAATGATACGAGACAAGACTGGTTCATTTATACAAGCACAATCGCGCATGGTGTCAAGTCATTATACAGGTCATGTCATGTCAAGTAGCCGCCGCAACGGCTTATCGAGATATAACATGTCAGGTTATCCGGTCAAGTATACTAGTCAGGAGTGCGCCACGACGGGCCACTATCATGTCATGTCAGGTTACGGGTCGAGAGCGCACCACTACGGGTCATCATCAAGTCAGGTTGTCATATCAAGTCTATCATGTCAAGCCAATCATGTCAAGTTATCATTCCAAACATATTAAATAAATTCGTGATTATCAAGTTCATGACAAAAGGCGTAAGGATATAAAATGGGCATAAAATATCTAATAAAATATCCATATACAGGACTAATATGAATCACCGGTTACAAGTCAAGTGTGCATCCCATCAGGTCACTATCAAGAAGATCAGAAAGTACCCGGATCATAAATCACAGAAATCAGAAACCATATTAGTCATAAGCAATTCATCAAAAACTGTGCCAGGTCGTGTTGGGTCAAGCAATCGTGTCATGTGAAACAAGATCTCAAAACTCCAATCCATAGAAGAGAAGCCAAGCCTAGAGGATTAAAACAAAATCAACATGGACAATGGATTGCACAGGGGTTAGAGTGCGCAAGGGATGAACTGCACGAGAGTTGGATCGCGCAGGGGCTGGACTGCGCTGGGTCAAGCGCGCAGGGAAATAGATTGCGCTAGGTCAGATTGTGCAGAAGATGAACTGCGCAAGAGCTGAGCCGCGCTGAGTCGGGTTGCGCAGGGATCGGATTATGTACACACTGGATTGCGTACACACTGGATTGCGCAGGGGGATAGATTGCGCAGGGGGTGGATTGCGCCAGCACTAAAGAGTGCTGGGCTAACTGGATTGTGCCAGCACCAAAAGGCGCTGGGCCAACTGGATTGCGCTGGCACTAAAGAGCGCTGGACTGGATTGCGCTCGGGAACAGGGGTCTTCTTCCCCAACCCGAGAGAAAAGCCATGGAACTCAAAAATTCCAAGGACCACAACTAGGTCAAAACAAGTCCAAATCCAACTTTGCAAGGGTCTAAATTGTGTAAAATTCAATTCTCTTCAACATGGAACAATCAAAACATGAAAATAAAGAAGTTTTATAGATCAAATCCACCAAAATCCGAAAATACTTCAAACCTAGATCTACAAAATTCCAAGCTCCAAATGGAGAAAATCCAAGTTCTAATGTTGCTCAAAATGAGCTAATAAAGCTATTAGACAAATAAAATGTAGCCCTCAAGTGATAGCAAGATGCACTTGCCTAGGCTGGTGGTGGTGGTGGAGAGGAAGAAGCTTGAGGAAGAAGATGAAAAAAAAATAAGGAGAGAGAGAGAAGTTTGATATTTATGGGAGGGGGTGGTTCACCATGTCAAACCAAAATAAACCGAACCAAGCCAAGCCAAGTCATGTTGAACCAAGTCAAGGCCAATAACTCTCTCTAGCAATTTAAACCAAATGAACCATGAAATAAACCCAAGCTTCACTAATCCAAAATAATAAACCAATGAACCATTAAAACCAATTGAACTGTTAATGCCAATAAAAATCAAGCCAATGCAAAATAAACCAAGGTAACTAATCATGACTAAAATAAAATAAAATATGGGTCTAAAATACGTATACGTACACTAAATACATATCACGAATTTGGGACATTACACGAGGAGAGGTGTCTGGCTCCTAATTAGAACAGCACAAGTCACAACATGTCCAAAAGGGTAATATAAAGCACTACAATGTATTCTACATAAATCTAGGTCAAACTAGGCCAAAGACAACCCTTGGTCAGCTCTGGTCAACTGCACTAGTCAAACTAGGTCATGTCCTAACCCAGCAAGTCTTACTAGGCCTAACCAAGACTATCCTAGCAAGCACACATCAATACAAGGCTATACAAGCCAACATACACCCAACTCTATATAGCATGCAATTATTCAATACTCAAATAGGCAAGAATTCACATTGGATATACACTAGGTAATCTATTACTTTGAGCTATATATATCTACACATATATACACATACATATATTGGTATTCAACATTAGGTCTATAATCATGGCATTTCAAGTGGTTATATAAACTTATATATTACAACACAATATGCTAACATATATATAATATACATACATAGCTAAGTTAATTATATTCATAAATACTTATTTAAGAGGCTATGTGTGTGTATGTGAACATGGCAAAGGGACAAGTGAGGGTTAAATGGGCATACATAGTGTATACATATCAAAGAGTGTCAAAGTGTAAGTGAACAAAGTGTCAAGTGTGATAGTGTCAACATAGTGTAAGGGGGTACATGAGGTAATATAAGATTTGTGTTAACATAGAACATTACATCTCATTAACTTGTATATTATATACATTACATCTATTATTATATTACATTCATGCTTGCATTCATTTATCATTCATTTATTCTCTTGCACTACTATATGCACCATACATTACATACATATGGAACCTACATATTCATTACAAGCCGTACTTATACATGCTTATATTAGATAGGATACTTATACCTCATACATCATTTATTTAACCATTTACTCATGCTTGCATTCTTTATTTAATTACATAATGTATATACATTAACATGGGTTAAAATCAAATAGAATATTATATTACACACAAGGGTGCACAAAATGCATATGCCGAATAGTAACTCCTACTAATAAACAATACTGTACCATCTCAGCATGAATTAAAATCTAGGATTAAAGTATGTTATAGGTCTATGTGTTAGCTTTCCGAAACTTCAAACGGATCGCGTTTTCGTTTTCGGAAACTCCCGGAATCGCAAAAACACCGAGAACGCGTTTGTCTTTCATACAGCTGACACTCAAATAATTCTCCAGAAAGTTACAAAACAAATTAGGCCTATTAATACATGTTTTTGGAAAGCTAACTTCAATACGCTTCTTTTAAAAAAATGGGAGATTAAATCGAACTTTGAGCTAGAAGTTATGACATTTCTAAGTTAGGGCTGAAATTAAAAACGTGTATAAAAATTATGACGGATTTAGATAGTTTGAGCCAAAAGAATACATAATATATATCCTAATTATCGACAACAATAATGACAATAATAATATGAGGAACCACACTCACAAACTTGATTATATAATCATCATGAACCATTTATTACATATATAAATATAGATACACTCTCATTACAATATATATATATATATATATATATATATATATATATATATATATATATATATATATATATATATTTTTTTTTTATATATATATATATATATATATATATATATATATGTATATATATATATATATATATATATATATATATATATACATACACAAATCTATATATGTAACATGAACACATCTGTAAGAGATACATGAATGAAATGTAAAGTACTCAAGAACACATCTCTACATATTCAAATCTGATATTTAATATGAATTAATTCATTTAATCAATATTTTAAATATAAAGTGTGTCCAAGTTTGGGGGTTTTTCCCATGAACACAAGACATAACAATAATACAATATAAATCTCTAAAGGACACATAATGGATACAAGAGGACACAAAATAGGGAAACAACAATGGAGGTCATTCCTATGGTTAAAACTTTCCTAAATGCAAAATGGAGAAATAAAAGAGAAGAAAATATTACCTAAAGGAGAGAAAATCTAAGGAGAAAGGCTTCTTCCTTGGGAGAGCTTGAGAGCACTTGGGGAAGAAGACTTCTCAAAGAAAATAAATGAGATGGGAGTCCTATTAGGGCCGGCCACAATGGTTATCCCCCCCCCCTCATTGAATATTACAAGTTTGCCCCTCCCTTAGTTACAAGTGTTTAAAACAATTTTGGTTAGGATTTGGGGGTAAAAGGGTCAAAATAAAAACTCTAAATGGTTAACCTAATAATTAGGATTATGACTAATCTTTCTAACATGACTAATTAAAATGTGGGCCATGGCTAACTAATGCATGGGTCCAACTAGAGTCTAAGTTACCCCGGGTCCCCGTTACAAGTCGGATTGAGATAAAATTCGAACCCGACTCAAATAATCCCAAAACAATATCATAAATAATAAAATAATATCAAAATAATTCAAAGAGGTCAAATGCAAAATATCCTTAGGCCAAAAATGATATTAAAATATCATAATCACATGGTTAGGCTCTAGGTCAAACAGTCTCTAGGGTTTCGCTAGCAAAACGTCAAAACCACAAGTCATTGATTTAAATAATTTTAAAATTATTTAAAATCACCAAAAATCATATCATGAATTAAATATCATTATTAAAATAATTATAAACACAAAATTTTGAAATTACCCTCATTTGGAAAACTGGGTGCTACAACCTGCCACATGTCAGCGCCACAGAAGCCCGTACCGTGCGAGGATGACAAATTCCTTCGTATCTTAAAATCCTAATGCACATCGTATATGTGCCCCTCTCCTCTATAAATAGGATAGGTTATCCCCCAACAACATGATCGACATGAAGAAGAAGATCCACAGAATTATCAAAATCTTCAACTTCGGCGTCCTTCTGATCGGTAACCTTAGAGTTCCATCGAAGGCACCAGAAAGTCAAAGCAAGTCATATATCATCATCGGATCGTCAACAGAGTAAAGGAGCCGCTACAGTGCTCAATCTCCACCGTCACACTTTCTCAAAAAATTTTGTACTTAGATTTTATTGCATAAGAATTGATTGTACTCTTTTTTACGTTCAATAAAAAGTTTGTTCAACCTTTTGTCATGTTGAACAGAGCAGTATGAAAATTTTCATGAACAGATCCGACTTTTGGAAGAAAAGTTGACAACCGCAGAGGGTGAGCTGGAGAAAGCAAAGGAACAGCAGATGTCCCTTCGCCAACAATCTGAGGCTATGGCCCAAGATAATGAGAACGTCGGTGCTCATTAGGAAGAGCTGGAGAGTGCCTACGAAAATGTGTTCCAATTTAAAGAAGAGACAGCCAGGCATCAAGAGACAGAGCACCGGACCAAAGAATCTGTCGAACCCAGGATCGCCTTCATGAAAAATTGAATCGGTGACCTTTCGTGCTGGTTGTCTTAGACAGAACAACCGTTTTGTTTTCTCTTTTTGTTCCCCTCTTTAGAGAGGCTTTCTCTTGCTTTGCTTTATTAGAACTTATTTTTCCTATGAAAGAAATAAAAGTCTTGATTTTGTTTCTTTATTTGACCATTTGTTATGAACTTTTACAGTTGTAAAAGTCCAATCAGAGGTAGCTTTAACATGACATGATGGAAGTAACTCCCATGGGGATATCTTTGCAGAAAATGTTTACCTAGAGGTAATATGGACCTGGTAAACATTAACTTTATGACAGGGTTAATTTTCTCAGAGGTTGTACGAACATGGAGAGACCATACTCTGTAGGTACATAAAAAAATAATTTAGAGGTTATGTAAACGTAGATATTTTTATGTGGGGTTTGGTAGTGACACAAGAATGGCTAACATAGAAATGTTCACTCAGAGGTAATATGGACATGGTGAAACATAATATTTTACTCCGAGGTTTAAACAAACATAGCAAAATATAACTGTGGAGAGCGTTTCAGGGTAATATAAACATGATCACTTTCTGAGGATTAGAAATAAACGCTTGAAACTAGACATAATATTTCTTTAGAAATCTGTCATTGATTGGCATCATTAGCAAATCGCCACTAGGCTTGGCAAGCCGGTAAACACTGTTGGAGTAGACCGTCTCTATGACAAATGGGCCCTCCCACTTGGGTTCAAACTTGCCGGGTGACTTGTGAGTCATGATCATTGGCCTTTGAAATGATAGCACATGGTCGCCAACTTGAAACGTCCTTTCCTTGACCCTTTTGTTGAAGGCACCGAAAATCTGAGCTTGATACAGCTAAATACGTTGCTGAGCCAGTAAATGCTTTTCATCTAATGCTTCCAACTCTTGCAGCCGACGACATTGGTTGTGTTCGTCTGTCAACTGGTTGGTGATGGCTACCCATAGAGATGGAAACTAAATTTCTAGGGCTAATACCGTTTTGCTCCCGTAGATAAGAAAGAATGGCGTATTGCCAGTGGGTGTCCGAACGGTTATACGGTAAGCCCATAGACATTTTCCTAGCTTTCCATTCCAGTCACATTTATTAGATGATACAACTTTCTTTAGTAGCTTAATGATTGTCTTGTTGGATGCTTCGGCTAGCACATTCACTGCGGGATTGTAGGTTGTCAATGCTACATTTTTTATCTGATTTTTATCACAAAATCGATGGAAGGCAAGGCTCACAAATTAGGGGCCATTGTCATGAATGATCCTTCGAGGTACTCCAAAATAGTAGATAACGTGGTGCTTAACGAAGCTGATCATGTTTGAGGTTTTCACCTCTTCTAGCGGTATTACCTCCGCCCACTTAGAAAAGTAGTCGGTAATAGCGAGGATGAATCGATGTCCCTTCAAGGATGGGGGACTAATCGGCCCTACGATATCCATTCCCCTTGCTTTAAATGGCCAGGCGGCCATGGTAGGGTGTTGGAACTCAGAGGGTTGATAGATGAAGTCAGGATATAGTTGTCACACTCAACATTTTTTAGCGTAATCAACAACATCCACCATCATACTGGGCTAATAGTAGCCCATACACCGTAGCCGATCCTGTAACTTAGGACCGGGTTGATGAGCTCCGCAAGTGCCATCGTGCACCTCTTAGAAGCCTTTTTTTGCCTCGGTATTAGATAAACACCTAAGAAGGAGTCCGTCGTATGAACGATGATACATTATTTTAGTGGCTGTGTCATAGTAGAACCAGAGCGGCCGTCTTTTGATAGAAGTGGCTTCCTTCGAGTCCTCGGGTAGGATCCCATAGACCGCATAATCTATGAACAGGAATCGCCCATCCCGAATGTCAATATTAGCGTCTGTCTGTACAGAGTAGCTCAGACACATATAGAAGTTATTCTTTGGGCAGATCAGTTCTAGACTTATCACTGTGACGGAGTACTAGGTTCCGACAGGTGCTGCTAAAGAATTAGCAAGACCAACGAGGGAATCTACCTCTAATTCTGCAATCGAGGTACATGTTCTATAAATAACCATGTAATGGTAGAGATGATGTCGATTACCGCTTGATGGTAAGGGACCAGATCCTTATGCTAAACCTCGTATTGACCTCTCATCTAATATATTATCAGCTTTGCGTCACCATAAGCCTCTCGGTAGTCGACTCCCAACTGCTTAGCGAGCTGGATTCCAATGATAAGGGCATTATACTCGACAATATTATCGGTTCATGATCTCATGAGAGAATATGCACATTGAATGACTAGGCCTCCAGGAGTGACCAAGACCACTCCTACTCCTGCAACGATCATGCCTTTAGGGCCTGTTCTTGAAGCATCGTCAAAGAACATTCACCAAACGAGATTTTTTGTGGCCACATTAGATTCTAAGACCTCGTTTGGAATTCCATTATATAGTTTTGAGGTTTCTGGAACAGGATGTGCAGCCAAAAATTGGCCAATACTTGTCCCTTCACTACCTTCTATGGGATGAATACCATGTCATAGGGCGATAGTAGGATTGCCCATGTGGCTAATCGTGAGTTTAGCGCTCCTGGCTTCGTCATGAGTACTCTGAGGGGGTTGATCCTAGAGATGACATGGATTGTTTGTCCAGCTATATAGTGGTGCATATTTTGAATAACAAAGACTAGAGCGAGATACTCTTTCTGAACAGGATTATACCGATGTTCGGTACCAATCATTATACTGCACATATTGTTGATTACTTGTTCGTAGCATTTGCTACTTTTTTGGGCTAACAAGGGGCACCGAAAGAATGGTCTATGGCCCGGACGTATGGTAAAAAGGGCTTTTCCACTATCAGGGCCACTAGGACTAGGGGCTAGTGTGATATTACTTCATGTCATCAAATGCTTGTTGGTATTCCTTAGTCCAGATATAAGAAACTTCCTTTTTCATCAGTTTAGGAAAGGATTGGCATTGCCCAGAAAGATTTGCGATGAATCTTCGGATGCATGCCAAACGTCCTTGCAGGCCTCGAAGCTTATGAAGGTTCTTCGGAGGGGCCATAGCCAGGATAGCCTTGGTCTTTTCAGGGTCAATGTGAATACCCTTGGCTGTAACGAGCCCAAGAACTGATCGCTTGAAACACCCAGGAAAGACTTGGTTGGGTTCAACTTTAGCTGATATGCCCGCATTAAATCGAACACCGTCCGTAGGTCCTCCAAATAGTTGGCCTTTCTTCAGCTTTTAACGACAATGTCATCAATAAAACATTCTACCATTATTCAGAGGTGTTTGCAAAATATAGTACATATAGCCTGCTGATATATCGTACTATTATTTTTCAAACCGAAAGGCATTATTGTGTAACAGTAGATTCCTTTTGGAATTCGGAATGAATTGTGCTTCTCGTCGTCAGGGAATATTTTGATCTAATTATAACCCAAAAATTCGTCCATAAAAGACATATGTTCGAAGTTGTAGGTATTATCGATCATTACGTCCGTGATTGGGAGGGGGAACTCGTCTTTTAGACAGACTGAGTTGAGATCCCTAATATCTATTCAGACTCGAACCTTTTTACTCTTCTTGGTGACAAGAACAACATTGGCTACCCAATCTGGGTGTTGTTTCTTGCGAATGAAGCCACTAGTGATGAGCTTATTCACCTCGGTTTCAATAGCGACCATCACATCAGGGCAAAAATGTCGCTATTACTGTTTGACTAGTTTGGCATCGGGTCGAATGTTAAGTCTATGCATTGCAACATATAGATCTAGTTTGGGCATATCCTCATAACTCCAGGCGAAGACGTCGATGTACTCTTGGATAAGTTGTATCAGAGATTTTCAATCTTCCCCTGTCAGACTTTTGCTAATAAATATGGGCTTATAAGAAGGCTCATCTTCTAAGTCAATTTGAACGACCTCGTCTTCAGCGGGAGGTTCTCGTTGTTCAAAGTGCCACTCCTATTGAGATCCTAGGCGTTGAGCCCAAGGTCCTTCTTCGAAGAATTCCAGTATTTGGTCTTCACCCTCGACTAGGGGATTTGCAGAAACTATATTGATTGACAATACCTTCTTGAAAGCTTGGCCGATACTGGTATCAGAGTCCCAAGATGAAGAATCGAATGAGTGAGAGTGTATCATGACTTCAGGTTCCGATTTCTTTGGAGTTGTTGTGGGCGTAACATAACATAACCCCCGGCAGTATGCTGGTAGTAATCTTGGGGCTTTCCTTTTTGAGCAGGGAGTCATAAAGAAAGGTGTCAGCCCTTGCCGTAGTTTAGACCTTTGCTACTGGTCAAGTCATATCCCATCTTTTGGATGAGATGTTTGGCTTGAGCAGTATAACGGTAGATTTGAATCTTGCCGTTGTCGGTTTCTAGCTCGGCTGGAGTAAGTCTTTGGGGATGTTCAACCCGACCGAAGATGATATGTAACACCCAGTTTTCCAAATAAGGGTATTTTTTAAAATTGGTGATTATAATCACTTAATTATGATATTTAAATTATATTATAATTTTTGGTAATTTTTAATCAATTTAAAACTATTTAAAATGTTGAATGGTGATTTTGATGGTTAAACTTGTTAAACCCTAGTTTTGCTAAGCCTAGAGACTAACCATGACCAAGGAAGCCTAGTCATGTGATTAGAATGTCATATTACTACTTTTTAGCCTAGGGGTACTTTGGTAATTTTGATAATTTTATGAAATTGTAATTTATATTAGTTAAATATTGTGCTAATCTTTTAGTTATGCCTTAACCTAGAAGTTTAACCTAACCTAGATTAGTCTTGAGGTTAGAACATTCCTACTAAGTGTCAAGGTTAGTAATATATAGATATTATTCTAGTAAGATATTTTTCTTAGGATATTTATGAAAAAGAAAGCCTAGAACCAATAGGAAGGCTTGGAATTGGGTAGAATGATCCTAGCCACTCATCTATACTTAAACAAACCCTAATTCCCTTAGATGACCAGCCATACAAGCCCCCTTCCTATAAAGTATCATATAGTAGCCATTGCCTTCTTTTTTTAAAAGCCTAGAAGAATCCTACTTTGTTCTTCCCTAAAACTCTCCCAATTAATCCAAATTGAGCCCAAATTGAGTCAAATCAATTGCATCATCATCCCCAACATTAGAGGAGACTTGTGGGTACTTGCTAGCAAGGTTCGAGGACGCCTGAACCGTAGCAAATCTAGGAAGACTTCGAATCGAGGCTCTTTACATTGAGTTTGAACACTCAATAGGTAAAACCCTACAAACCCTATTAAATTCCTGATTTCTTTATAAAAATACATCCATTTAGGGTCTCCCTAGGTGTAGCCCAAGTTTGGTAGGATCTCGTGTCCATTTCATGTCCATATCGGACACGTATCGGTGTATTTAAATGCGTGTTCGATGAAATATCACATAGAAATAAATTTTAGTATTTTGTAAAACTAATTACACATTTGTGTAGCCCTTGGCATATTGATCACGAATCTATCACACTGAGCACGTTTTCGAGTCGTGTCCGTGTCCAAAATGGATACGAATACGCTGCACAACACTGTGGTCGAGTGCCCTGCTGCTCGATCACGTTTTCTTCGTGTCTATGTCACTTAGACACGTGCAATTTGACACACAGCTAGGGGACATGACTGACATCACACCCATAAAGTTTTACGGGTTCTCGATATGTGTGTACGAAGAAAATTAACCTGCACTGATTTTGTACAGTGCTGTGTATACCAGTTTTGAGCCACTGATACGCGCTTCGCGCGTGGACACGCAACCTCGTAGATACTGTGCAGGCACCTAGACACATACCCTGACACCCCAACTAGCTACTGACACAAGCTTGACTCGTCTCGAGATCTGTGTCGTGTCCAATCGGACACGACATGGTTGCACGAGACAGCCTCTATGCTGTTTTTATTACTGTGTCGACCCACTATTTGGACATGATTTCGATCCAATGTTGACATGTGGACACGTCTGAGTGTCACACACATGACCCCCCTTGACATGTGTATTTGGTTTGATATTTGCATGAGTGTAGGTTTGATTTTGATTATAGTTGTACGTATACAATTGGGTTATGTTAAGTTAACCGAAATTTGGTAAAAACTGGAAATTGAGTTCAGTTTGGGTTTAAGATGGTCTTAACTGGAATTTAGATTGAATGTTAGGAAATCTAGGATGTATTGGATTGGTTTTGACATGTGTTCCAATTTTGAACATGAGCATGAAAACTGGAAATGTGAGGTTGGGATCGAGTTCAGGTTTTGATGATACAGGTAGGAGTTCTTCTTTAGTTCAATATGCTGATTTTGAGTGATATCTGATGTAGATATCGAATTTTGACATCTGAATTAGGTTGATATCTGGGTTAGATGTTATCTCAGGTTTTCCTAAGATGACCTTACTAAGTATTAGTTAGGTCCTGGGTGGTTAATGTTGAGCTGGAGTTTGGACTGAGTTCATATATGTTGAGTGTGACTGAGATTTTGGTTGTTAGAAGTTAACTAGGATTTAGGTTATGAGGAAACCTAAGATTCACATGTAACTGTCAACTGTTTACTTTGGTTCATAGTTTTGGCACTGCTGTGGTTTGCCTTGGCAATTTGGCCATCAGGATTTGGCCAAGAGAGGGTTAAGTGAAGGTTAGTCTTCACTGTTTTATAATGTTTACAACATTCAAATTGATGTTAGAGCCTTTGGAGGTTGTCCTGCAATAGGCAGGACAATAAGTGTTTTAGCCTAGCAATTCAAGTGTGGCAATTATCAGGTTAGGTTGTGTGTGTCAGTGAAATAGACTGGAGTATAGATGTTGTGGTCCTATAGCAACCATGAGAGGGACGTGGGACCTTAGAAGTAGGGTTAGTATCCAATAGGATGTTATATAGTTCAGTCATACCAATATGGAGAGGGTGCTTGTGTGTGAGAGTGAATATGTGTCATAAAGTTTGACTAGGCTAGGGTATCATATATGAATGAGTTAGTTAGTGTGTGTGACTTGTGGGTGTGTGCTAGGTGAGGTTTGAGTGTCCTTGAGTGAGTGTTTAGAGTTGAGGGTTAGTTAGTAGGATGGATATGGTTGGGGATAAGTTAGGAAGGCTTACCCCTTGTATGACTTGGATAGCCTATATGTATAGGTATACACATATTAGATAACCTTGTGTTGTATATTATATATATTATGTATATGGGTAACTTGATTTTGAGTTGGCAATATGTATAGAAGGCTATATAGAGAGATTTTGTAAATAGGTCACCTTCGTATCCTAACCTAGCTAGACAAGTCTAAATAAGCAGGATAAGGACCAAATGACTTGGATATAGGTTAGTACAACCAAGAAATAGCTACTAGGACTAGTTTGACTAATGTTGACCCAAGTTGACTTAATTGACCTAGCCTGACTAGAGTTTGACATAGTTGACTATGATTGACTTAGTTGACCAACCCTAAAGTTGACCATTAACCAAATTGACCCTTGATAGCCTAAGTTTGACCAGTTGACCAAGATAGCCTTCTTGTTAACCTAGTTTGACTAGAGGTTGACTTGGTTTGACCCAGAGTTGACCAAGTTTGACTTTGACCTAGATTGGCTTAGAAATTATGTAGATTATATCGTAAATTTTATTTATCTTATTTTAAACACATTATAACCTGTACTGCTCTATTTAGGACATTGTGACTCCGGTGCAAACATCTGATATTATACTACTCTTTTCAGACTGACAGGCGAGTACATTCTCTGATAGTTCTTTCATTTAATTGTCGATTACTGTACTTCAGTTCTAGTTAGTTCTATTTGATTCTCTGTTACAAATACGATTTGATATTTCTGGATCCATTTTATGCGACACTCATTTATTCATGTTTGGCCTCCATTTCTGGAACCACTACTGGAATTACCTACTGGAATCACCTGTTGGAATTACCTACTGGAATCACCTTGGAATCACTTGCTGGTATCATTCATGTTCTGGCTGGACTTGTACTATTTTTGTGTCGGGTTATGGATTCACTTGTACTTGTTGGGCGGGGAAATATTGGAGTAGACATGTGAACATTCCTAAATACTGGAACAACTCCCTTAGAATTATACTGGAATGATAGCCATCCCACACTTGGTCGAGTGTGCGATGTGCCGTATTACCTACAGCCGTTTACATGTCGATCTCGATATTTTAAAAGACACTGTTAGAGTATTGTCTGGACTCACCCTGGAATCATTGATCATTGTCGGGACTCATCTTGTACTGGATTCATCTTGTATTAGATTTATATTGTCTGGACTCACACTGGGATTACACTTGACTCATATTATACTGTCTGGACTTATATCATGTTACTCTAGTTCAGTTAGATCATATTTTACAGTCTTTATTGCCATGCTTCTACTCTTGTTTAGTTACCTTACTTTTCTTGTATCTTAACTGTTTCTCTACATCACTACCTGTATAAACTGCCATGTTCATCAATATAACTGTCTATAACTGCTTTATAGTTCTTTGTCATTTACTTAGGATTTGTTGATGAGTTGTGCTCGTTCCTGTCCTGACTGGACCTGTTGAAAATATTACAGATGCTTACCCTGAGGACATTTGCCCTACTTGCCTTGGAGCAGGAGATGGCTTAGCTACCTTTGGCCCCGACACTCAGGAGTGATCGGGAGACGAGCTAGTAGACTGGTTTAGTTTTCATGTTTTAGAACTTGAATTGTAATAATTCGAGATGTGAGTTTGTTTAAGATATTATTATTTAGTAGTTTATATTTGTTGTTGTTTTAGTCTTAGTTATAAACTTTTGTGTTATCATATCGTGCTTAGACTGTGATTGAGATTTCATAATATTTATACTTGTCCTCCGTTCGGAGTTGAGATTTGACATGTACATTATATAATTGCGTAAGTTTTTGATTAGATAGTAACCTAGGACAGCGTTCTACCACCAACACTGTGGCGTAGGCTGGACGTACCCACTTCTCGTGCCCCTACAATGGGTGCGGGTCGTGACACGTTTTTAGTGGTGGCCCTTGCAGGTCGAGTTTATGTAATGGTATTCGAAATAGAGTATCACTACAGCCTGCGATAGGAACTAAGGAATAGGCTTTAGTTGAGAGAGTACTCAATCACAGTTAGGACTACTTGAGAAGATTCCTGGAATGACCCTTGAGAATCTCATTATAAACGATCTCGAAATTCGATTCTGACAGTATCTGTCTATTTTCCTTATTCGTTGTTGAAATTGATTCTTGGTATTTATTATTGACTTGATTTTCTACCAAGATGAACATTATGGGCTTGGTTGCATCAGTCATAGAATTTAGAGTCTTCTACAGCCATATTAGCTGGTTTGGCGATGAGATAGAGTCTGATTTTGGATGTATTTCTCGGGTGTAGAAATTTAAAGTTTTTGCAGCCAAGCTAGCGGCAATGCAAAAATTTTAAACACCATGATTCTAGAGGTATGTACCTTAGTTGCGGACTCTATGGATTATCGCTGTAGTACTTACTGGTGTAACGAGGATTCTGGTAACATGGTTCTAGATAGACGGGTATGATTATCAGATTTCAGAATAGATACTATATAGATGGTGCCCTAGTATGATGGAATGGAATATCAGTGTGGATGTTACTTTAGTATCATAGATTAGATAGAGGGAGCTAGCCACCTATAGCGCAGCACCGTGCCCCGTACCATCAGAGGGATATACCCCAAAGGGACAGGGCTTTTGTGCTGACAGTCGAGTAGATCGACGCTATGGGTGACGGGTTAGCAGGTCTGTCTTTCCTGTCCTTCTTTTCACCTTCATGTGTGATTCCATTAGTACCTGCCAGGATATGCTTGTGATATGTTAGATAGCGTAGTTACCCTGATCAAGACTGTGAAATCATGACCAGTAGGATTGTGTTGCATGTTATCTTTCAACCTTGTTTGATTGAGGGTTTGACCTAGGAGGAGTACGATCATCTTAATTTCGAGGATGAAATTCTTCTAAGGGGGGTAGACTTGTAACACCCAGTTTTCCAAATGAGGGTATTTTTTTAAAATTTGTGATTATAATCTTTTAATTATGATATTTAAATCATATTGTGATTTTTGGTGTTTTTTAATCAATTTAAAACTATTTAAACTGTTGAATGGTGATTTTGATGGTTAAACTAGTTAAACCCTAGTTTTGCTAAGCCTAGAGACTAACCATGACCAAGGAAGCCTAGTCATGTGATTAGTATGTCATATTACTACTTTTAAGCCTAGGGGTATTTTGGTTATTTTGACAATTTTATGAAATTGTAATTTATATTAATTAAATATTGTGCTAATCTTTTAGTTAAGCCTTAACCTAGAAGTTTAACCTAACCTAGATTAGTCTTGAGGTTAGAACATTCCTACTAAGTGTCAAGGTTAGTAATATCTAGATATTATTCTAGTAAGATATTTTCCTTAGGATATTTGTGAAAAAGAAAGCCTAGAACCAATAGGAAGGCTTGGAATTGGGTGGAATGATCCTAGCCACTCATCTAAAACAAACCCTAATTCCCTTAGATGAGCAGCCATACAAGCCCCCCTCCTATGAAGTATCATCTAGTAGCCATTGCCTTCTTTTTTTTAAAACATAGAAGAACCCTACTTTGTTCTTCCTTAAACCTCTCCCAATTAATCCAAATTGAGTCCAAATTGAGTCAAATCAATTGCAACATCATCCCCAACATTAGAGGAGACTTGTGGGTACTTGCTAGCAAGGTTCGAGGACGTTTTAACCATAGCAAATCGAGGAAGATGTCGAATCGAGGCTCTTTACATTGAGTTTGAACCCTCAATAGGTAAAATCCTACAAACCCCAGTAAATTCCTGATTTCTTTATGTCACGACCCGCACCCTAGAGTAAGGGCACAAGACTTGGGTACATCCAGCCTACGCCGTAGTGTCGGTGGTAGAACGCTGTCCTAGGTCACAACATCTAACAGTTGAAGGTAATAGCAGTTATACTCCCTGAATGGGGGTGACATAACAGAAATATAACTCAACCACAGCTAAGGTAGGTAAGATGGAATGATAATGAAAGATAAAAGATGATAATATCCAGGAAAGAACATCATAGAGATACAACCAGAATTCTAAGTGTCTAAAATAAATACATATCTCAGAATATCTCAAAATCTAATACAGTAATCCAGGTAAAGTAAAGACAGTCCTAGTCTAAGGGAGTGTCATCTACTGCTAGTGGATCCTGCTGCTGGTCCAAGTCCAGGCACTCGTCTAGTGTAGCACCGTAGTAAGTAGGGTAGAACGCCTCAGCCTCGTCCTCTGTAATATTTCAACAGGTTCAGTCAGGACAGGAGCGAGCACAGTACATCTCAACAAATCATAGCAGGTCAGGATATATAATCATGCTAGAGAGTAAGATACAAGAAACTGAAGAATAATATGGTAAACAGGAAAGACTGTAAATAAATAGCTACAGTATATAGAGAAATGATAGTGTCTAGTGATTCAGAGCACAAGATGGTTATGTAAACGGCACGATGTTATACACGAGTAATCTACAGAGGTTGTACACGAGTAATCTACTAGATTGAATACATAACCACTTCTACTCCCCCGCCCCAATCAATACACAAGGATCTGGCTCAGTTATGTTATTGCACACGAAGTATAGTCGCACACGAGATCATGTGAATACATGAATATACACGATTTCACACGATTTGCACACGAATGTCACGAATACAAGGAGTATACGATGTTCACGAAAAAGTACACGAACATGAAATACCCGATGTATCCGCTAAGGGGATAACATCGCCCATCAAGATCCATATAGTACTATTCCGGGTTTCCAACGTGTCAGCATCATGTAAAGTAATCTAAAGCAGGAAATATACTCCTAATGCAGGATATGAAATGATCAGAGAATGTACTCGCCTGTAACTGGTGAATCTGAGAGAATATAGACTGTCCAATGAGTGGTGTCTGTCTCCTATAGAACAGTACAAGTCACTATGAGTCTATAATGATAATACGATGTAAATTAATGCATTCTACATGAAACTAGGTCAATCTAGACCAAAGTCAACTCTTGGTCAACTCTGGTCAACCCTAGAAGTCAAACAAGGTCAACCAAGCCAACCTAAGTCAAACTAGTCTAATCTAGGTCTAGCAAGTTATTCTAGGTTCTAACAAGTCTACTCTCGGTTCCAACTAGGCATACCATGTCAAACATACCAATCACATAATATCATATATACAATACATTATGTCCTATGGTATCCCATGCTCTATGACATATCATATCACAACATCCCATATATCATGACATGTCATATCCCATATATACATATACATTCATTTGACATATGGTATCCAAAATCTATATGTATCTAATATATATATAATCGTACACACACTCATATATATATAGAAACTTGTATCTATATCTATATCTCAAACATATAGGTAAATAGGAAATAGTGATAAGGAAAACACAAGAGTATATAATGTGTGAGATAGATTAGAAGATAGGACAATAAACATTCAATTTTAGGTTAACAGGTTGCACAGGAACCAATTCGGTTATCACAGTTTGCAAGGGGTTCTCAGGTTTATACCTAATCAGGAAACTAAATTAGTACACAAAAAACAACTCCCATTCTCAGGATTTAAAATCCCAGGTTTTCAAAGAATTCAAACTCAGTTAAACATATAACTGGAATGCTATCCATAATAGTTTAAAGAGGACAACATTGAAACAATTATGAAGAAACTCAGATTTCTGAAATGAAAGGGAACCAATCAGGTTTCAGCCATATATCATACAAGAATCTCAGATTTTATTTATTGAACCAAACAGTTTAAACAAACTCATATATATACACATTGATACCATTTAACAGTTCCTAATGTCAGTTTAACACATATAAACAGTGATACCAATCTCAGGTTTTACGAAAAGCAATGAACATTCAATTTCAGTGAGGGGACTCAGTTTTTAGTCAATTCAAAGAAAGGAAATCAATTTACAAATCAATTCAATACCTCCTTAAACTCATTCTCAATTATCCCATTCAACCCATACCTAAGGATCACAATATCAATTCCCATATCAGAGATAAATTCCCAGGTTACACATAAACCCCAAATCAGTTCATAATATATTGACAGTTGCATTGAACCAAACCATAGCCTAATTCCTCATTCCCTATTCAAAAGCCTATAATCGAATGAAAAAGCTTAGCCAACATGTATTATGAAATGTGGGAATCATCATTAGTTGAAAACAACAACAAACAGGGAAAAATAGATGGTTTGAATTAGCTGGAACCAGGGTATCAGAATATTGTATCAGGAATAACAAGAACCTAAGTTCAAAAGCATATTCCTTATCCCAAAAACCTAAGTTAATCATGTAATAATTATAATAGAGGTTATAAACATTCCTAGGATCTATTTAATAAATAATAACACAATTTAGAACTATTTAAATCGAATTAAAACAGAACCAAACACCCTGTACATTGAACTGCACAGTGCAGTGCACGTGCACATGTAAATACGTGTCCGACACGACACGAGGACTCGTAAAACTTTACGAGCCTTGGTCAGTCATGGACACAACGTATGTGTTGAGTTTCATGGGTCGAGCGCTGTATGCAACGAGCAGTTCCGCTCGAGTAGCAGGGGATGCTCCTGCCCGTGCGCGCGTGTGCACGACCGCGTGTCCACGCGCTCGTGTCGACCCGACCTGACACAAAAACGTGCTCAGTGTCCAAGAAATGCATAAGCGAGACTAAAATGGATTTTCCTATTCAAATACAATTCGTAAAATCGATCGAAATGCCCTTTGAGGCATTTCGTCGAACACCATCCTAACCACACTGGTACGTGTCCGATACGGACACGAAATGGGTCCAAATTCTAGGGTTAGCCTATCCTACTGTTAGGTTAGGGCTAGGGCATTCCTAAAATGCAAACAAACAGAAATTTCATGGATTAGAATGGGTTTTACCTATTGATGAACAAAGCTCTCAAAAATCCAATGAAAATGACTCCTCAAGCCACCAAAAATTCTCCAAATTGTGTTCTTCCTGCAAATACTCATCAATAACAGCAAGAATACTAATATTAGTTCCTATTGCAATTTGTTTGAAGGAATTTGGAGTAGAAATGGATTTTTTTAAGAATTTACAAGGATGGGGACTCACCTCTTCCAAATGGCAATGTTTCCTAAAGAGGCAACCCTAATTTCAAGGTGATATAAATCGGGGGGAACACACTATGGCCGGTCAGATTTTTAGGGTTAGGGTTTGGTTCAAAGAGTGTGGGCCTATGGGCCATTAAGCCTATTAGTCATAAAATGACTTATGATTTCACAAGCCATTACTTAATCAATCTAGCTCCTAATTTCTCCAAATAAATTCCAATGAGCTAAACCTCACTAACTTAAGTCAACCTAGGTTTTCATATCCTAATTACAAGGTCATGACCTAGGTTAGCCACTAGGTTAGTCTCCAAGGTCAACATAAGTCAAAGTCACTAAAACACCAAAATCAACAATTCTAAAATCACTTAAAAATCACATTAATTATAAATAATAATAATAATTCAAATTAAATTCTAAAATTTTGAAAATGACCAAAATACCCTCAAGCTAGAAAAGTGGTAGTGACAAATCTACCCCCCTTAAAATAATTTTGTCTTCGAAATTTAAAGGCGAAACTAACTGCTAAGAAGGATAGAAAAGTATACCTCAAGGTCCAAAAAGATAGGGGTACCGCTCGCGCATCTCATCCTCCCGCTCCCAGGTAGACTCTCCTGGAGAATGATGCCTCCATGCGACGCGTACCAAGGGTATCACCTGGTTTCTCAATACCTTCTCCCGGCGATCCAAAACCTCCACAGGCTGCTCTGGATAACTGAGAGTAGGTCCAACCTCTATCTCCGAGTGATAGAGCACATGGCTAGGGTCAGCCACGTACCGTCTCAACTGTGATACGTGGAATACGTTGTGGATGCCCACTAGTACAGGTGGCAAGTCTAGCCTGTATGCCACGTCACCGACTCTCCCACTGATAACGAAAGCGCCGATGAAGCGCGGGCTAAGCTTTCCACCTCCACCAAAACGTATCGTACCAGGAGTCGGAGATATCCGCAGAAAAATCATGTCTCCAACCTAATCACAAGCAAGGTATCAAGTTACTAAAAATCAAACACGATCAATCAAATAAAACAAAACAAAATACAACCTACTTCTAATCCTATCTCTAAATCTGTACCTCAAACTCCAGCGGCCTCCGGTGGCTATCGACACAGTGCCGATGTCTGTCCTGCGCCATGCAAAGTCTGTCCCTGATGAGCTTCACCTTCTTGGCTGCATCAACAACCATCTCTGGTCCCAGTAAAGCTCACTCTCCAACATCATCCCAAGATAAGGGTGTACGACACCTACGCCCGTACAGAGCCTCAAACGGTGACATCTCAATGCTGGCCTGATAAATGTTGTTGTAAGCAAACTCCACCAAATGCAGGTGATCCTCCCAGGAACCTCCAAAATCCAGGACGCACATCCGCAACATATCCTCAAGGGTCTGAATAGTCCTCTCTGACTGTCAGTCCGTCTGGGGGTGGTATGCGGTACTAAACTTGAGCTGAGTGCCCAAGCTAGTCTGCAGACTCCTCCAGAAATGGGAAGTAAAGCGACTATCCCAATCTGAGACTATGCTGACGGGAACTCCGTAAATCCTGACTATCTGTCTTATATACAGCTCCGCAAGACTCTCTGTAGACGTACCCACCTTGAATGGCAAGAAGTGGGCCGATTTGGTCAACCTGTCAACGATGACCGAAGTCTTTCCCTCCTGGCGTACGCGGCAACCCCGATACAAAATCCATGGTAATATGTTCCCACTTCCACTCTGGAATGGACAACGGCTGCAAAAGTCCTCCGGGCCTCTGCCTCTCTGCCTTGACCTGCTGACAGATCAAGCATCTAGCTACGAAGTGGGACACCTCCTTCTTCATCCCGTACCACCAGACATGCTCTCGCAGATCCCTGTACATCTTGTTGGCACCGGGATGTATAGAGTACTGCGATCTGTGAGCCTCCTGTATAACCTGCTCTCTGAGCTCCCCGCTGGGCACACATAACCGGGAACCGTGCCTCAGGGCACCATCCTTTGCAAGTGAGAACTCAACATCCTCCACTCCCGTACTGATCTGCTCTCGGATACACCGCAGAGCCACATCATCGAACTGTGTCGCCTTGATCCTGTCTATCAAGTCCGACTGTATCTGAAGGCCCCATAACTGCATCTGCACCCCTGGCAAAATCACCTCTATCCCAAGGCTCTCCAAGTCTGCAAGTAGGTGCCGATCCATAGTCAAACACATGGCTGTCGGATACCGACTCAAGGCATCGGCAACCACGTTGGCCTTCCCTGGGTGATACTGGAGTACGATGTCAAAGTCCTTCATCAACTCAAGCCACCTGCGCTGCCTCATGTTGAGCTCCTTCTGTGTAAACACATACTTCAAGCTCTTGTGATCTGTGAAAATCTCCACCCTCTCGCCATACAGATAGTGCTTCCACAACTTCAAAGCAAAAATCACCGCCGCCAGCTCCAGGTCATGGGTAGGGTAGTTCTTCTCATGGGGACGCAATTGCCTGGAAGCATAGGCAATCACCTTCCCATGCTGCTGCAAGACGCAACCCAGCCCCTTCCCTGAAGCATCAATATAAATAGTGAATCCACCTGATCCTGAAGGCAATGTCAGAATCGGAGCTGTCGTAAGCTGCTTCTTCAACTCATCAAAAGCTGCCTGACACTCCTCTGACCAAACAAACACAGTATCCTTCCGGGTCAACCGTGTCAATGGCTCTGCAACCCGGGAGAAATCCTGCAAAAATCTCCTATAATATCCTGCCAGCCCCAGGAAACTCCTGATCTCTGCCACTGAAGTCGGTGCTGTCCAAGCCTCAACTGCTACAATCTTCTTGGGGTCAACTGAGATACTATCTCCAGTCACCACATGTCCCAAGAAGTCCACCCGGTCCAAAAAAACTCACACTTGGAGAGTTTCCCATAAAGCTGCTCCCGCCTGAGAGTCTCTAGCACTATCCGCAGATGCTCCTCGTGCTCCTCCTCTGTCTTGGAATATATCAAGATATCATCGATGAACAACACCACGAACTTGTCCAAGTACTGGTGGAACACCTTGTTCATTAGATTCATAAACACTGCTGGTGTATTGGTTAGCCCAAACGGCATAACTAAAAACTCAAACTGCCCGTACCACGTCTTAAAAGCGGTCTTGGGGATATCCTCCCTCTTCACCTACACCTGGTGATAACCCGACCTCAAATCAATCTTGGAGAACAACCGAGCTCCGCTCAACTGATCAAATAGATCATCGATCCGCGGCAGTGGGTATCTGTTCTTGATTGTCAGGTTGTTAAGTGCCCTGTAGTCGATACACATCCGTACCGACCCATCCTTCTTGGGTACGAAGAGTACCGGTACACCCCAAGGTGAAAAACTCGAGCGAATGAAGCCCTTGTCCTGCAGCTCATCCACCTGCTTCTTCAGCTCCACTAACTCGCTGTTGTTCACTCGATAGACATGCTGGAAGATCGGTTCCGCACCGGGAACCAAGTCTATCGAGAACTCTACATCTCTGTCCGATGGAAGCCCTGGCAACTCCTCTGGAAATATGTCCCTAAACTCTGTGATCAAGGGATGCGGAGCCACCTGCTCCTCGACTGATGCTCCACAGAAGACTCCACCGTCCTGCTCTGTCTGCCGTCGGGTGTACTCAAACTCTGGCTCTCCAGGCGCCCCGAACAAAACTCTACCCCCACAACAATCAATACGGGCGTGGTGTCTACTCAGCCAGTCCATACCTAATACAATGTCGTAGTTCGGTATTGGCATGACTAGTAGACTCACCCCTAACTCTCGGCCTCCCAATATGACACTCCGCCCTCTGCAAACATCACTCACGAGGATGACCCCACCCCCGGTCGTGATCTTGCAGGTCCTAGGCAATGATTCAGAAACCAAACTGTGTCTAATGGCATACGATACTGACATAAAGCTGTAGGAAGCCCCGGAATCAAAGAGTGCAAATGCTGGAAGGGAATCTAGAAGAACCGAACCTGCTATCAGCTCTCCGATGGCCTCGGCATCCTCAGCTGCCATGGCAAAAGCTCGCCCCTGCTGTCCACCTCGTACCTGCTGCTGGTGCTGCTGGAACCTCTGCTGCTGGGTCTGCAGGGCTGGTCCCCTCTGCTGGCCTGCTGGAGCCTTGGCTGCCCCAGTTCCTCCTGGTACCGGACGCATCGACACAACTGGACACTCTTGCATCTGATGGTCTGCTGATCCACACATCAGACATCTGCCGAGTCTCTTCCTGTACTCGTCTTACTTGTGTCCAGGCTTCTTGCAGAAAGAACAACT
Source organism: Iris pallida (assembly GCA_029216955.1). Taxonomy (NCBI): domain Eukaryota; kingdom Viridiplantae; phylum Streptophyta; class Magnoliopsida; order Asparagales; family Iridaceae; genus Iris; species Iris pallida. Next base: position 165,458 of record JANAVB010029274.1, on the reverse strand, counting down.
AATAGCCTGCTGCCTGGGTGCATGCTGCCCTCTCTGCTGCTGGTGCTGCACCTGCTGAAAAGGTGCACGGCCCTGATGCTGATACTGCTGGTGAGCTGGCCTCTGCTGCTACTGCTGGAAGTGAGGCCTCTTGGCCTACCCCTGACTGCTACTGCCACCCTGGAAGTCACGACCCCTTTTCAGCTTTAGCCCTAGGTCGTCCTCCGCCGCCATGGCCCCAGAAAATATATCAGCAAAAGTGGCGTTCTGGTCGCTCTTAGTCAACGACCGAATCTCTCTAATCAGACCTCGACGAAACTTCCTCGCCTTCGTCTTCTCAGTCAAATCATCTATGAACCGGGCCAATCTGCAGAACTCTCCGGCATACTCAGCTACCGTCTGGTTCCCCTGAACCAGAGCCTCGAACTGTGCCTCGATACCTCCCAAGGCAACATCAGGAAAGAACTGTTCCTTGAACAGCTCCTTGAACTGGGCCCAAGTCTGGCCCTTAACTCCTACTCTGGGATCTGCCTGGTACCACGCACGGGCTAAGTCCTGCATCTGACTGCCCGTCGCCTCGATCTGGAGTCGATCTGGTATCTCCGCCAGTCGAAAGATCTCCTCAATATGCTCTATCCAGTCGTCTGCGATGTGAATGCCCTCTGTGCTGAAAAACTCCCGAGAATGCATCTTCTGGAAGTCCTGAATGTCCTTCTCCCTCCGACGGGGCTGCTGCTGGGTTCCCTGAGCTGTAATCATCTCCACTGTGGTACGAACCAGCTGGTGTGCCTCGTCGATCCCCTGCCTGAAATATGTAGTCTGCCTTGTCTGCTGCTGCTGGTGGGACTCAAGAATCCTCTCCATGAAGGAGAAGAGATGTGCAGCATCTACCATCTCCGCAGGCGGAGGCTGCTGCGGTGGAAGGATCTCAGGAATCACAACTGGCCTCCTGACTGCTGGAGATGCTCCTCCAAAAGTGGCAGAAACACCGACTCCTGAGGGCTGCACTGGCCCTGTGGCACTGGGAGCTGGCTACTGGACACGAGAGATGGCAGACCCCTCTCCAGCCTCTCCCATCACGGGGTGATGCGATCGCGTCTCAACCATCCTGGAGACACAGATCAAACAAGAAGCAATTACTAAGAATGAGTCAAAAAATTAAAGGAGGACAATTTATATTTCTAAGGAAGACAATAAGCAGCAAAATAGATATACGGAATCTGATAAGGAATATTTCTAGTGTGATTGAGTACCTTCAAAAATATACTAATTCCTACTGCAGGCTGCAGTGATATTCTAGTTCGAATACCACTACATTTCCAACCTAGACCTGCATGGGCCACCACTAAAAACGTGTCACGACCCGCACCCTTGAGTAAGGGCACGAGACGTGGGTACGTCCAGCCTACGCCGCAGTGTCGGCGATAGAACGCTGTCCTAGGTCACAACATCTAACAGTTGAAGGTAATAGCAGTTATACTTCCCGAATGGGGGTGACATAACAGAAATATAACTCAACCACAGCTAAGGTAGAACAAGTAAGATGGAATCATAATAAAAGATAAAAGATGATAATATCCAGGAAAGAACATCACAGAGATACAACCAAAATTCTAAGTGTCTAAAATAAATACATATCTCAGAATATCTCAAAATCTAATACAGTAATCCAGGTAAAGTAAAGACAGTCCTAGTCTAAGGGAGTGTCATCTACTGCTAGTGGATCCTGCTGCTGGTCCAAGTCCAGGCACTCGTCTAGTGTAGCACCGTAGTAAGTAGGGCAGAATGCCTCAGCCTCGTCCTCTGTAATATTTCAACAGGTCCAGTCAGGACATGAGCGAACACAGTACATCTCAACAAATCATTGCAGGTCAGGATATATAATCATGCTAGAGAGTAAGATATAAGAAACTGAAGAATAATATGGTAAACATGAAAGACTGTAAATAAATAGCTACAGTATATAGAGAAATGATAGTGTCTAGTGATTCAGAGCACAAGATGGTTATGTAAACGGCATGATGTTATACACGAGTAATCTACAGAGGTTGTATACGAGTAATCTACTAGATTGAATACATAACCACTTCTACTCCCCCGCCACAATCAATATACAAGGATCTGGCTCAGTTATGTTATTGCACACGAAGTATAGTCGCACACGAGATCATGTGAATACATGAATATACACGATTTCACACAATTTGTACACGAATGTCATGAATACAAGGAGTACACGATGTTCAAGATAAAGTACACGAACACAAAATACCCGATGTATCCGCTAAGGGGATAATATCGCCCAACAAGATCCATATAGTACTAATCCGTGTTTCCAACGTGTCAGCATCATGTAAAGTAATCTGAAGCAGGAAATATACTCCTAATGCAGGATATGAAATGATCAGAGAATGTACTCGCCTGTAACCGGTAAATCTAAGAGAATATAGATTGTCCGAGGAGTGGTGTCTGTCTCCTATAGAACAGTACAAGTCACTATGAGTCTATAATGATAATACAATGCAAATTAATGCATTCTACATGAAACTAGGTCAATCTAGACCAAAGTAAACTCTTGGTCAACTCTGGTCAACACTAGAAGTCAAACTAGGTCAATCAAGCCAACCAAAGTCAAACTAGTCTAATCTAGGTCTAGCAAGTTATTCTAGGTTCTAACAAGTCTACTCTAGGTTCCAACTAGGCATACCATGTCAAACATACCAATCACATAATATCATATGTACAATACATTATGTCCTATGGTATCCCATGCTCTATGACATATCATATCACAATATCCCATATATCATGACATGTCATATCCCATATATACATATACATTAATTTGACATATGGTATCCAAACTCTATATGTATCTAATATATATATAATAGTACACACACTCATATATATATAGAAACTTGTATCTATATCTATATCTCAAACATATAGGTAAATAGGAAATAGTGATAAGGAAAACACAAGAGTATTTAATGTGTGAGATAGATTAGAAGATAGGACAATGAGCATTGGAGTGTGTGTAGGAGAGTTAATTAGTGAAACAGGGAGAACTTGAAAACAGGAACCCCAATTTCAGAAAACAGGACCTAATTACCAAGTCCAGTCCCACCTCCAATTACCCAGATAACAGGGAACAACATCTAATGCTCAGTTCAGTCAATGGAAGACAGTGTATATGTGTACAAAAGGATGTGGGTGTATAGGAGACAGTAAGGAAAGGAAATGAAATTAGTTACTAATCAACCAATGCCTCCTTAAACTCAGTTTTATACATATGAATCTCAGGTTTTATGGGAAAACTATATCAGTTTAAGTGCAAGAACCCACTCCAGTATCAACAACCTATTCTCAGTTTTACAAACAAAAAAAATCTCAGATATTCAATTATAAAGTGAAACTCAGGTTTGAACATTCAATTTCAGGTTAACAGGTTGTACAGGAACCAATTCGGTTATCACAGTTTGCAAGGGGTTCTCAGGTTTATACCTAATCAGGAAACTAAATCAGTACACAAAAAACAACTCCCATTCTCAGGATTTAAAATCCCAGGTTTTCAAAGAATTCAAACTCAGTTAAACATATAACTGGAATACTATCCATAACAGTTTAAAGAGGACAACATTGAAACAATTATGAAGAAACTCAGATTTCTGAAATGAAAGGGAACCAATCAGGTTTTAGCCATATATCATACAGGAATCTCAGATTTTATTTATTGAACCAAACAGTTTAAACAACTCATATATATACACATTGATACCATTTAACAGTTCCTAATGTTAGTTTAACACATATAAACAGTGATACCAATCTCAGGTTTTACAAAAAGTAATGAACATTCAATTTTAGTGAGGGGACTCAGTTTTCAGTCAAGTCAAAGAAAGGAAATCGATTTACAAATCAATTCAATACCTCCTTAAACTCATTCTCAGTTATCCCATTCAACCCATAGCTAAGGTTCACAATATCAATTCCCATATCAGAGATAAATTCCCAGGTTACACATAAACCCCAAATCAGTTCATAATACATTGACAGTTGCATTAAACCAAACCATAGCCTAATTCCTCATTCCCTATTCAAAAGCCTATGATCGAATGAAAAAGCTTAGCCAACATGTATTATGAAATGTGGGAATCATCATTAGTTGAAAACAACAACAAACAGGGAAAAATATATGGTTTGAATTAACTGGAACCAGGGTATCAGAATATTGTATCAGAAATAACAAGAACCTAAGTTCGAAAGCATATTACTTATCCCAGAAACCTAAGTTAATCATGTAATAATTATAACAGAGGTTATAAACATTCCTAGGATCTATTTAATAAATAATAACACAATTTAGAACTATTTAAATAGAATTAAAACAGAACCAAACACCCTGTTCACTGAACCGCACAGTGCAGTGCACATGCACATGTAAATACGTGTCCGACACGACACGAGGACTCGTAAAACTTTACGAGGCTCGTGTCAGTCATGGACACAATGTATGTGTTGAGTTTTGTGGGTCGAGACGCTGTATGCAACGAGCAGTTCCGCCCGAGTAGCCGGGGTTGCTCCTGCCCGCGCGCGCGTGTACACGACCGCGTGTCCACGTGCTCCTGTCGACCCGACCTAACACGAAAACGTGCTCAGTGTCCAAGAAATGCATAAGCGAGACTAAAATGGATTTTCCTATTCAAATACAATTCGTAAAATCGATCGAAATGCCCTTTGAGGCATTTCGTCGAACACCATCCTAACCACACTGGTATGTGTCCGATACGGACACGAAATGGGTCCAAATTCTAGGGTTAGCCTATCCTACGGTTAGGTTTGGGCTAAGGCATTCCTAAAATGCAAACAAACAGAAATTTCATGGATTAGAATGGGTTTTACCTATTGATGAACAATGCTCTCAAAAACCCAATGAAAATGACTCCTCAAGCTACCAAAAAATTCTCCAAATTGTGTTTTTCCTGCAAATACTCATCAATAACAGCAAGAATACTAATATTAGGTCCTATTGCAATTTGTTTGAAGGAATTTGGAGTAGAAATGGATTTTCTAAGAATTTACAAGGATGGGGAGTCACCTCTTCCAAATGGCAATGTTTCCTAAAGAGGCAACCCTAATTTCAAGGTGATATAAATAGGGGGAACATACTATGGCTGGTCAGATTTTTAGGGTTAGGGTTTGGTTCAAAGAGTGTGGGCCTATGGGCCATTAAGCCTATTAGTCATAAAATGACTTGTGATTTCACAAGCCATTACTTAATCAATCTAGCTCCTAATTTCTCCAAATAAATTCCAATGAGCTAAACCTCACTAACTTAAGTCAACCTAGGTTTTGATATCCTAATCACAAGGTCATGACCTAGGTTAGCCACTAGGTTAGTCTCCAAGGTCAACATAAGTCAAAGTCACTAAAACACCAAAATCAATAATTCTAAAATCACTTAAAAATCACATTAATTATAAATAATAATAATAATTCAAATTAAATTCTAGAATTTTGAAAATGACCAAAATACCCTCAAGCTAGAAAAGTAGTAGTGACACTTTACACAAATGCATCCATTTAGGGTCCCCCTAGGTGTAGCCCAAGTTTGGTAGGAACTCGTGTCTATTTCGTGTCCTTATCGGACACGTATCGGTGTATTTAAATGCGTGTTCAACGAAATATCACATAGAAATAAATTTTAGTACTTTGCAAAACTAATGACACATTTGTGTAGCCCTTGACATACTAATCACGAATCTATCACACTGAGCACGTTTTCGAGCCATGTCCGTATCCAAAATGGACACAAACATGCTGCACGACACTGTGGTCGAGTGCCCTGCTGCTCGATCATGTTTTCTCCGTGTCTGTGTTACTTATACACGTGCAATTTAACATACAGCTAGGGGACATGACTGACATCACACCCATAAAGTTTTACAGGTTTTCGATATGTGTGCATGAAGAAAATCGACCCGCACTGATTTTGTACAGTGCTGTGTATACCAGTTTTGAGCCATTGATACGCGCTTCGTACATGGACACACGACCTCGTGGACACTGTGCAGGCACCTAGACACATACCCTGACAGCCACTGACATAAGCTTGACTCGTCTCGAGCTCTGTGTCGTGTCCAATCGGACACAACATGGCTGCACGAGGCAGCCTCTGTGCTATTTTTATTACTGTGTCGACCCACTGTTTGGACATGATTTTGACCCATTGTTGACACGTGGATACGTATGAGTGTCACACACTTGACCCCCCCGACATGTGTGTTTGGTTTGATATTTGCATGAGTGTAGGTTTGATTTTGATTATAGCTGTACGTATACAATTGGGTTATGTTAAGTTAACTGGAATTTGGTGAAAACTGGAAATTGAGTTCAGCTTGGGTTTAAGATGGTCTTAACTGGAATTTAGATTGAATGTTAGGAAATCTTGGATGTATTGGATGGGTTTTGACAGGTGTTCCAGTTTCGAACATGAGCATGAAAACTGGAAATGTGAGGTTGGGATCGAGTTCAGGTTTTGATGATACATGTAGGAGTTCTTCTTTAGTTCAGTATGCTGATTTTGAGTGATATCTGATGTAGATATCAAATTTTGACATCTGAATTAAGTTGATATCTGGGTTAGATGTCATCTCAGGTTTTTCTGAGATGACCTTACTAAGTATCAGTTAGGTCCTGGGTGGTTAATGTTGAGCTGGAGTTTGGATTGAGTTCATATATATTGAGTGTGACTGAGATTTTTGTTGTTAGAAGTTAAATAGGATTTAGGTTATGAGAAAACCTGAGATTCACATGTAACTGTCCACTGTTTACTTTGGTTCATAGTTTTGGCACTGCTGTGGTTTGCCTTGGCAATTTGGCCACCAGGATTTGGCCAAGAGAGGGTTAAGTGAAGGTTAGTCTTCATTGATTTATGGTGTTTGTAACATTCAAATTGATGTTAGAGCCTATGGAGGTTGTCCTGCAATAGGCAGGACAGTAAGTGTTTTAGCCTAGCAATTCAAGTGTGGCAATTGTCAGGTAAGGTTGTGTGTGTCAGTAAAATAGACTGAGTATAGATGTTGTGGTCCTGTAGCAACCATGTGAGGGACATGGGACCTTGGAAGTGGGGTTAGTGTCCAATAGATGTTATATAGTTCAGTCATACCAATAAGGAGAGGATGCTTGTGTGTGAGAGTGAATATGTGTCATAAAGTTTGATTAGGCTAGGGTACCATATATGAATGAGTTAGTTAGTGTGTGTGACTTATGAGTGTGTGCTAGGTGAGGTTTGAGTGTCCTTGAGTGAGTGTTTAGAGTTGTGGGTTAGTTAGTTGGATCGATATGGTTGGGGATAAGTTAGGAAGGCTTACCCCCTTACATGACTTGGATAGCCTATATGCATAGATATACACATATTAGATAACCTTGTGTTGTATATTATATATATTATGTATATGGGTAACTTGATTTTGAGTTGGCAATATGTATAGAAGGCTATATAGAGATATTTGGTAAATAGATCACCTTCGTATCCTAACCTAGATAGACAAGCCTAAATAAGCAGGGTAAGGACCAAATGACTTAGATATAGGTTAGTACAACCTAAAAATAGCTACTAGGACTAGTTTGACTAATGTTGACCCAAATTGACTTAATTGACCTAGCTTGACTAGAGTTTGACATAGTTGACTAAGATTGACTTAGTTAACCAACCCTAAAGTTGACCATTGACCAAATTAACCCTTGATAGCCTAAGTTTGACCAGTTGACCAAGATAGCCTTCTTGTTGACCTAGTTTGACTAGAGGTTGACTTGGTTTGATCCAGAGTTGACCAAGTTTGACTTTGACCTAGATTGGCTTAAAAATCATGTAGATTGCATCGTAAATTTTATTTATCTTATTTTAAACATATTATACCTTGTACTGCTCTATTTAGGACATTGTGACTCCGGTGCAGGCATCTGATATTATACTACTCTTTTCAGAGCGACAGGCTAGTACATTCTCTGATAGTTCTTCCATTTAATTGTTGATTACTGTACTTCAGTTCTAGTTAGTTCTATTTGATTCTCTGTTACAAATACGATTTGATATTTTTGGATCCATTCTATGTGACACTCATTTATTCATGTTTGGCCTCCATTTCTGGTACCACTACTGGAATCACCTACTGGAATCACCTACTGGAATCACCCTGGAATCACTTACTGGTATCATTCATATTCTGGCTGGACTTGTACTATTTTTGTGTCGGGTTATGGATTCACTTGTACTTGTTGGGCGGGGAAATATTGGAGTAGACATGTGAACATTCCCAAATACTGGAACCACTCCCTTAGAATTATACTGGAATGATAGCCATCCCACACTTGGCCGAGTGTGCGATGTGCCGTATTACCTACAGCCGTTTACATGTCGATCTCGATATTTTAAAACACACTGTTAGAGTATTGTCTGAACTCACCTTGTAATCATTGATCATTGTTTGGACTCATCTTGTACTAGAATCATCTGGTATTAGATTTACATTGTCTGGACTCACACTGGGATTACACTTGACTCAAATTATACTGTCTAGACTTATATCATGTTACTCTAGTTCAGCTACATCATATTTTACAGTCTTCATTACCATGCTTCTTCTCTTATTTAGTTACTTTACTTTTCTTGTACCTTAACTGTTCTCTATATCACTACATGTATAAACTGCCATGTTCATCAATACAATTGTCTATAACTGCTTTATAGTTCTTTGTCGTTTACTTGGGATTTCTTGATGAGTTGTGCTCGTTCCTGTCCTGACTGGACTTGTTGAAAATATTACAGATGGACCCACATAACTTTGCCTAGCGACGTTGTAAGCAAGATCAGGCCCTGAGCATTGTCACAAGTCGGTAGAAGGTTAATAACTTCCATTATTGTCTTGGGGATCGGGATGACACTGTCTTGGGCTTCCATCTTTGGAAAAGCTGCCAAATTGAAGGGTCATCATGTTAATAATGACTATCTTATCCTTGTAGTTGAGCGAGAGGACCTTGGCATCAATGAGCCTCTGGATTTGCTTCTTCAATACGTAACAGTCACGTGTCGAATGGTGGACGTACCGATCGTAGTAAAAGTACTTAGGATTTTCCACCTTGTCTACTTTATCTGGATGCTTGGGAGGTGGGAGTTGTAGCTTCTCGCCCTTCATCAGCACGTTGAAGAGATCTAGTACATCTTTATTACTAAAGGAATCATTCTCCTTTGGCCTTGGCACTTCTGCCGGCTTTTGGTTTACAGACACTGAACCAATAGAAATATTGACAGTTAGGGCTTGTTTTCCCTTTCCATCCTTGCTAGTATTAACAGAGTTGTTGCCAGATGGGCGTTTCCCTCTGTCTTCAAGCGTAGGGAAGTTCACCCCCAACAAACGCGCATCCCGTGCATTTCTTTCAGCACTGTCGGTACTGATAATGAATAGCGTCCATTCTGTGCACTGAGGAGGGTTTTGCCATAGTTTAATTAGGGGAAGCATATTTTTGCGGCATTAGTCCATAATAACATGCTCAGGCATACCAGGTGGAAGCCTCAAGGTCGCTTGGCAAAAATGCTTGATGTAAGCAAAAATAGGTTCCTTTTCCTTTTGGACAATATCCATGAGGGCAAATATGATCATGTCCATCCCTCTCTCATTAAATTGGGAGAGGAAGAGCTGCTTCACATTGTCGAATGATGAAATACAGTTGTCGGAGAGACTACAGTACCACTCATAAGCCACCCCCTGTAATGCCCCAATGAATATGCTTGTAAGTAGGGCATCATTTTTAGAAGTCTTCTTGAGAGAGGGTGAGTTCCATGCAGTATTGTACGAGGCAATCCGAAGCTGATCTTCATCTTCTAACGGCAACCTCTTGCCGAGTCGTTGTCGAACAGGTGCCGACGGTCGCAGCCGTTGAAAAACTAACTGCTTTCTTGGATGAGATATTATTGTTTGGTTACAACAACAGTTGATGATTATGTTAGCACAAGTGTTCCCTGAAATAGGTACATCCTGCGTAACAAAAGTCTCTCCTGCCTTTCGTTTGTGAGAAATCACGTTGTGCAAGTCACAGGAAAAGGTATTCACGTCTACGCCTAATTTATGCGCACAACCATACTGTGCGCATAAGCATAAATGTGATGGATGAGCTCCTCAACTCAAGCCGTTTGCATGAGGCATGCTTAGGTCTTGAGTAGAGGATTGCTTGTGGGACATACCCACTTCATGTTCGCAGCCACACTGCTCACATGAGTCTATCACCACAATATTTGCCTCCTGGCTTGGTTCCTGCACGTGAGTGCCCAAGTGACAAGAGGACTTTAGGAACTGTGTCATTCGAGATGTCGGAGCACCTGAATCAGTTCTTTACAACTTGTCGTCGGTTGTGTGCATCACTGTCAGCGCATGCTTCCAACTAGCTGTTGGCGTAGCACGTTGATCGCGCATGGCATTTGCTGCCTTGGACTTCTTAGTACTAGCCGTCAAAAGTGTATAGTACAGAGAATCCAAATTAGCCTTACCCGAGGGGCAGGTGATTCTGTCAAAGACAGAAGACTTTTGCTACACGGTTGGCTTCATGCGCAGAGGAGACGCTGAGCCTTTCCCTTATCATTGTACCTTTGTCTGGCACGCAGCCTGGGAATGGCAGTCTCCACTGCGCTTCTCAGAGACTGGAGTCGATTGACGAACAACAGTAGTAGGAGCAGGTGCATGGAGTACACTTGAGCTATAAGAAGCTTTGGACGCCTCCCCTTTGATTGTGCTACTTGGCACAGTGGGCTTCGACACCCCGGTGAGGCGAGTCTTCATCGTCTTTTCTATCCACTTAGAAGGGCTCATGTTGCCTTTAGAAAGTATATCCTCAAAAGTTTGCTGGTCAAAACGTACGACCAGCATCTTTTGAAAGAACCCCAGCAAGTTATTGTCATATTGCGTCATGACCTTCTCATCAGATGAGAAGGAAGTCCCCAGCAGAGTCACCATTTTGTTTGCCATAAACAAAAAGTTGAAGAACTTTTATGTCACAAACGAGAAAAGTACAAAAGATATCCTAGATAGGAAATCTAAGTACAAGTTGATTCTAGAAAAGTGTGACGATGGAGATCGAATACTATAGTGGTTCCATTATTACGTTGACGATCTGAAGACGATGAAAACTTGCTCTAACTTTCTGAATGCCTATGAATGGATGATCTGGGTTTGTCAATCAAGAAGCAGTCGAAGATCCTGAATTAAGAAAAACTTCTTCTTTTTATAGGCGGGCACATATACGATGTGTATAAAGGTGTTTGGTGTGCATGAGTGCTGCGTGCACGAGAATATCGAAGAATCTATTGTAACTATACTGCTGGGGCTGCTAATGAGCTGACACGTAGCAGTTGTTAGAATTTTTTTATTGCTAAGATCCTGGGTAGTTGGCACCCGTTCATTAACATGACTGAGTCAGTGACACATTTCATGTGCACACTGCTCAAGGATCTTGTTCTGTTTGAACAGAATAGATTTGATTGTGTCTAAAGAAATAAGATTGTCTTACTGGCCACATGTCACTCTTCACAAGTGCCATGCTGTAAAAGAGCTTTACATTATTGAGGCTGCACTTCTGGGATGTATTAGGGATTGTGCTTCTTGATATCATTATAGTTGCGCTTCAGGGATGTCTTAAGGACTGCGTCTCTAGATATCATTAAGTCTGCACTTTTTTGGAGCGTCAAGATAGCCACGTTGAAATCCGTGCTTGACAACTGCTACCTGCCATCTGCCATCTGCTGCTTTAATTAGCTATCAATAAATAGCTGTCATCTAAAATTTGTGTCAGTGTGCCATAAATGATGAAGTGATGGGCCAAAATAAGACTGCATTCTAGGTACTGCACTTTTAGGTCTTCCAAGGTGCTGCACTTTTGGAGCGCTGAACCGATGTGCTTTTTAATGTACTGCACTTTTGGCGGGCATTTTGAGTCAAACCCTCCTTAATTGTTGCCACTTTATGGGGCTTGATGACTAATAACTTAATCAGAAATCTCATAAATAAGATTCATTGCGATGAATACGAGGTTCATCCAATTAACTCAGAGCATCTGACTGGCTGCCACTTGGCTTCTGGTTTTGACCACACACAGCCAATAAATTGGGGCAATTTTAGGACACAACTCCCACTTCTATCAAAGACTATGTTGTATCCTGATGAATCCTCTCCTTGGCGAGCTTGGCAAAACTCATGCCAATTGGAGGCTAGGATTGTGGAACTCCTTGTACCCAGAAGTATCGAGTTTGGTGGAGGAGCTCTCAAGAATAACTTTGCTGACCATTTAAGGAGTCGTCCCTGCATGTGGAGCATGCTAGCTGAGCTTTGGTTCGAGACAACACTGAGTGCTAAAATGACGAACATTGGGTTTAGAGTTAATGTACCCAATCCTCATTATGTCGGAAGAGCCACAAGATAGTGATTCGCTCTGACGAGGAAGTGATTCGCTCTGACGAGGAAGTGATTCGCTCTTGTATTTATATAAGTTGCACATTTTAGTGTCTTACACTTTTGTATGCTGTGCAGATAATATGATGCACTTTTGTACGCTGAGTAGGTCATATACAGCACTTTTGTACCTGAATAGATAACCTTATTTATGATCATGTACATAGGGAAATCTGTAGTAGAATTTTATAATCATAATTAAATAACGAACCTTCTTTCAAGCTTTCTGCTCTTGTGTTTATGTAGTGCGCAGCAACTCTGACTGTGATTTATAAGCGCTGCACTTTTATGCTTCTACATGGGGCAGTTCAGAGCATATTGTTTACGTTACTGTACCGAGCGACCCTGCAATAGGATATTGTATTAGGATCTCAATCCACAATTACTTTGAACCATTTGGATCGTTAACGTTAATCATGCTTGATGAACCATTTGGAATATATTCCATCATTTGATATAATGTAGTTGATAAAAGTATTTTTTAAAAAGAGAATTAGTTATCTAAAGTAGTAAAGATTTGGATAGACGTCTCAATTAGATAGACTAAGTAGATTAGACTAGCAGCATAGAATTCTAATAGGCAAGTTAGCCCTAACGAGAGACTCTAGGAGCAATGGACTATAATCCTTTCACTATTCACCTATGGTGGGTATAGACGGATTAGAATACCTTGGTTATATAGAGAGATGGGGTACAAGTATAGCACAGTTTAATATGGTTTATTGAGGAAGATAAGATAGGATTCTCAATCGAGATGAATAGAGTAACTTGGAAGAATATCTGGAAATTTTTTAGAATTAGATATGGTACCCCAATTAGAGTGCGATCACCCATATGGAATACGATAGTGAAAGGATTCAAAAGTCTTCTTATAAATAGAATGATTCCATAAGCAATATACTTAAGATAGATACAGAACCTCATAGAAATTCTATGGATGCATCGAGGTAGAGAAAGTTTCGCTTTGACATTATAAAAATCATGATAGTAGGCATAGGTCAAGAAATAGAGTTACACTGGACAGTGACCCAAAAACCTTACTAGGGACAATCCTAAAAGGATACGGGACGATATATTATACCATAGTGTCGATTTTGGGATAGAGTATAGAGTACATAGGATTGTGTTAGACTAAACATACCTATATATATAGAAGGGCAATCGAGGATAGTGGTTAAGGGACTAGTAATTAATTTTTTTGGCTTAATGGTTAAGGAGGACAAGCCTTGCATCATGAAGGATGACTAGGGGTAACCACTTGTAGCTTTATGATCTCAATATTGCATAAGAAAATTGTTTAGGATTGATTATTACTCGAGTTATTCGGATAGACCATAGTGACGTAGTATACCCCTTAGAACTATTCCTAGTTACGTTAGAGCATGGTTCTTCGTTAGTAAGCATTATTTTGGATTTCGAGGACAAAATTCTTTTTAAAGTGGGTAGATTGTAAGCACACTAATTTTTAGGGATTTTTTTATTTATTTTAAATGTTTTTTATAAATTAAACCATATTTTATTTTTAATTATGGCTATATAGCACTTTGTCGTATCTTTGATTTTTGAAGCACAATATTGACCAACTCCTCGAAACAAGTTCCATATTCATGTTCTAGACGAATCCACCATCATTTTGGTATATCATGTCTCACTCAAACATGTTCCTTTGTATTACATATTTCTTGCACAACTTTTGGGTCAAAATGACCATTTTACCCTTCGTCGTAATTTCTATGTGGCTTTCCAATTCCGATTTGAGGCCCAAACCCAATCCAAACTTTTCAATTCAATATATTATTTTGACCAATATTGAGCCTACTAGAAACATGTCAATGGAGTGCCACTCAATCGAGTTCCCATGTATTATTAATTTTAAAATGGCACACGAGACGCAACTATAGACTTATTGGACTCGTTTTAATCCAAATAATTCTACCGACGCAAAAATAGACCAATTAGGGTTCAAGGAGCCTATTCTAGGGTACCCTAACATATTAGACTTATTTTAGACTGAATTTTTATGAAGTAATTACAGCCATATCAATTCAAATATATTTTAAACCCATTTTATAACAAATTTCCTAATTTAGACTCGATTTAAATTCCTTTGGACATATCTTTCTATATCTTATAAACTAGACAAAAAATCCTAATCAATCCCAACCCTTTAAAATTAGATTTTCTACATTTTAAACTCCTATTTTATGTCCTCCATCCCCTATTCCTCACGGAAAATCGAGCGTCCCTTCTGCACTTTTCTTTCCACCCGACAGAAACTCATCACCTTGACCTCTTTCAACCCTTCTATAACCTTCATATCGACCCTAGAATACCCCTCTAATACCCCAGCACCTTTTCGAGGAGCCTCTGCCCCTAATTTGGTCGGTATAAGGCGTCGAAGGCACCCGAAGTCGATTGAACTTGTGTTGAATTCGTCACAGCATGTACGCTATTTTGCATCTTAGATTTTATGTACTTCTTGAAATCATCTTTTCATAAAACTAAAACTAATGGAAAGATCTATGAGTTTATTTTCAAGTTCAATTGGTCATCCACACAGTTCCAAACGGTTTGTTCGGGGCGTCCCTTCTACGAAAAGGTGTGTAGAACAGACCAATTCTGTTGTGTGAAAGTTTTCGGCCCCTTTTAACACTTAGACCCTTCCTATAATTTTGACAAGAAACTATACTTTGTAAGATTTCCAACGCATATACTTCTGCAGAATTTTAATTTAGTTTACTATCTATTAAAAATCTAGACATTTTGTCGTAATGTTGGAATACTGAAGACTCATAGATTCTATGTGTCATATGCTGCAGAATTCATGAGACTTGTCCAAAATAAATCTTGTGCATGTTTTGATAAGAAAAACATATTTTTACATATTTTATACTATTGTTTCAGAATTAATATTTATAGAAAATTTGTCGTTTCGGAAGCCAAACTATGGGACAAGTCTAAGTATTTTAATGTATTATAAATATGAGGCTTGTATACATATTTTTCTATGAATATAATACATTAACTATTATAATAGAATATTTATAACTATTTTTTCGTAATTAAATAAGATATTTTATGTCTGAAATATTACTTTATCATATAAATTTAATATTATATATGCTAGATTGATAAGGTAGTTTGATACTAGTTTCCTTATAAACAATGTAGTCTATATTTTATTATAAATATTTTAATATATTTTTCCAAAAATAAATATTATATGTTTACTTTATAAAAATATTATTTTATTGATTTAATGCCATATATGGATTGGGTCATACATATAGTAAGTGCTAGTTCCATAGATTATGTCTAGTATGGACTATATATAGTAAGTCTATAAATAGTGTGTATTAAGGCGTAGATATATCATTGATAGATGGAACTATTTATTCGAGGAGTACATGATGGGCGCAATGAGGATTTTGAGCCGGACCGTCATATTCGCAATTGAAAGTTGCAGGCAAGTATACCTTGCTAATTTGTATAGTACTTTCATCATTTCTATACTGCTATTTCTTTTCAGTCATACTTGATTACCTGCTGCTTATGTTAATGTTACTGATATTTTTTTAGTTTACATACACGTTCCTTATTAGTGCTCCATGTGTTACTGTCTGTTCCATGTGAGTATTATGACGATATTGATTAGTCTTCTAGCTTCGCCCTTGAGTTTGACTTGATTTGAATCGTATTCGAGATCGATTGTTAGACATTGGCCTTTGTTATATCTAGGACTGGGTGTCACGACCCTCACCCGTAGTCGAGAACGAGTGTTAGATATTGGCTTTTGTTATCTCAAGGACTGGGAGCGTCCCATGGCGTTACGGTATAAAGACTCATTAATGACTTATTATTCCATCTCTAGGACCGAAATTGTCCAATGGCATTAAGGTGTTAGTGACATTATCGACTTGTTACATGTTTTACTTTTCTCTCTTTCTGGATATTATTTATTGTATAGCAGGCTTGTATATTATGTATCTTGCTATGTCCCCTGAGGACCTGGTGATCTCTCCAGGTAGTTGGTTATACAGAGATAGTCTGCTGATCATGGAGGTATTGTTGTATCTGGCTCAGGTATTTTATCGTACTTTTATATTTATTCATTATTTCTATTCTACTATTTAGTCTTATTGTATATACCCATATTGTTCTTCGGGTCTAATCGAACATATATATTATTGGGCTGCAGACCATGGCATATACTGTTCGTTCTTGATGTTACTTATCACATGGATTGAGATAGACATATTTATAGTTGATTGATAAATAGAATTAGAACACTAAGACAACTTATAAGTATTTGAGCCGGATTTGAGTCAACTTGATACATAGCTGGTATGTATACGTACTCATGGTCCAACGTAATTTGGGACTGGGGTATTAAACATTTTTGTGGTGGTCCATGCAAGTCAGAGCATATCGTTTCGGTTACGCTACTGTGTCGAGCGAGCCTGCAATAGGATATTCTATTAGGATCTCAATCCACAATTACTTTGAAAATCTATAATAAGGGGGGATAGTTTATTGTATTCGTCGAAAATCCAAACTTATAAGTCACGACTCACACTCAATTAGAGGTTAGTCATGATCTCAATCCACAATTATTTTGGTCCAAAGTCACGATCTAGCTATCATATCCATAATTATTTCGCCGAAAATCCAAATGACTAAACTTAAGGGAAAGGTCCAAAGTCACGATCTCAATCCACAATTATTTTAGTAATTGGTAATTTTTTTGATTATTTTAATATTATTTATTTGATGTTTTGTGATTTTGTCATTTGTTAGTAAAACCTAGAACTACATTAATTAGAGGTTAGTCATGACCATATAGACTTTTTAGAGAGATTAGATGACTTAAGTTAGGCTCTAATCTAGCTATCATATCATTAGAACCCATTAGTTAGCTAAAATCTTCAGTCACTTTGGACCTTTCCCTTAAGGGACCTTAAATTGCATGTTAGGAAGGCCTTTTAGCCATTTTCACCAAACCTTAACCCTAGGCCAGCCCATGGCAGGCCATGTAGAGCCTCCCCTTCCTATATAAAGCAACATTAGCCCCTTGCCTCTTCTCATTTGCAAACCCTAACCCTAAATTGGTGTTCTTCCCCAAATTTGCCCCATTTCATCAAATCACCTTCAAATTCAACCAAACCAATTACAAACCACCCCTTTGTGTAGAGGAGGTCTTTATTGGCTAGCTAGGAAGGATTTGGAGCAATTTGACCATTGGAGCTTGGTACAGATCTAGATCTAAGAGCTTTCATTGAGATTCCAACTCTCAATTGGTAAGGGCCTCTAAACCTATTAAATTTCTGTCTTATTTCCATAGATACATTCATTTAGGGTTCCCCTAGCCCTAAGAATAGTTTGGGTTCAAACCGAATCCATTTGGAGTGCGTATCGCAAGAGTATCGGAGGGGTATTTCAAGTGTTCGATGAAATGCCCCTTAGAACTTTTTGTTCTCCATTTTCAGAACAAATTATATATTTGGGTAGCTAATTATATATAGATTATATATGTGTTTGACTGAGTTGATTTTGGTGTCTTTTTTTCTGTCAAATCAGATACGGGGACACTCGATTGGGATGTGTGCACTATACAGTGCTTGTCCTCCTGCTAGGGGTTTGGATCTCGACCTTCACTGGGTTATTTCACCTTCTTTTGACTCCTACATCTAGGGTAGATGACTGACCACCAACCATGGACTTCGGGCTTCGAGCCATGGCTATTTCAAGCCATGGCAGACCCTGCAGATTTTGTTTCCTGAGCAGTCGACCACTGCACTATTTTTAACACTTCACCCTTTGTTAGACTGCTTTGTCAACTAGTTGTCCTGGCCCTGTACATTATACACACACACGCATACACATGTATAATCGAGCTGTCCATTCATAACCTACTTTATACCACTGTTGTGCACTTGCATTTGACACCACTGTATGTTAGAGGTTGCTATATTAGAGGGTTCAAGTTGAACATGGGTTAGTGTCTTGCATACCCTATATCTGCCTTGCCTATATAACCTGTCCAACCCCATTGTATCAGACAATTTTATAGGATATCTTTAGTTCATAATTTTTGGTTCAAACTTCATATGTTGGTCCTGCACATTACTAGCTGCCCACATGCACTTCATTTTATTTGGTTCATTAAGGTGTCCTTCATCTTGAAACATATGCTGCATTCCTTTACTTCACTGCCTTTAACCCCTTGCATTATTAAATGTTTGTACAATCAACCTACTTAATTAAACCTGTCCTACATCTGCATAATGTATTATTTACTTTGTCCCGTATATCCCTTGGTCAGTTAGGAGCAGTGGCAATCTAGTATTAGTATTAAGTTAGCCCAGTCCTGAGATCAATTTCCACTAGTACTGTTCAGGTTGTACCTATACCTCCATTTTCTATTTCGTCATTATGTATCAGTCATCTATACCTTTATTTCAGTCTATATTACTCATGTGTCAGTTCCCCTTTGTTAGTAGCTTTATATATATGAGCGTGAAGAGTTTCTTAACTGTAATATTAGGCAGGTATTTGAGTGTACTACAAATTGGCATTTGCCTTAGCATTTGGACTTCACAGTAGGCAAAGTTTGGTGTGTGTGTGAGTTGTATCCTTAATGAGTGAAGGCTTATATTGATACGTGTCTGTATACCTATATGTTGAGCTTGTATTATATATATAGATGTATATATAGGCAACATGTTGGTTTAGGGGAAAGGGGCTCGAGTACAAGCAGGTGGGACACTTGGACTACAGCATTGAGAGTTTGAGAGTAGGCATCTTTGATACTTGTATAGGTATTCAAGTTAGAAAAAAAAAGGTAAGACAGATGTAAGAGATTCAGAACAGTTATGCCCTGAACTAAGATAGGATAATGGGTTTGAGAGAATGTCATGTGTAGGATTTTTTGAGTGTCTAAGTGGGAAAAACCTGTTAAGCAAAGCACCCCTGTTATGATACAAAATTTTGTATGAGTGTATGGGAGAGGTTTGGTTAGTGCACAAGCATGGAAGGGACAAGGCCAGAGGTGAGGGGAAGAATGAGATGTGTGGATATGTATAAGCATATACTTTCTTGATATGCTTTAATATATATAAGTGATCATGTAGGTATGTATATAGGAAGCTGGATTGGCATTAGTAGGGGTAAATGTAGGCACCTAGGATATGTATAGATATATATATACCATGGCTTTATGTTGTACATTGTATATGTGATATGTATATATGATATAGGTGTGTGTTATACGTTAGATTGTGATATATTTGAGTAAGGATTTACCTTGTGATACCAAGGTAACTATTAATTGTTGATTATTGACCAATGGTTGACCTAATTGACTAGAATTGGCCAATTGACTCTTTGACCTAGAAATAGCCTAGTTGACCTTGTTGGACTAGATAGTTGACCAAAGAGTTGACTTTGACCTAGATTGACCTAGAATTATGTAGATTGCATTGTATACTTCAACTATTACAAATTGAACACAGTATAACCTATATTGCTCTAAATTGGACATTGTGACTCTGGTTCGAACATCTGTATACATCAGTCGCTCAGGATATCAGGCGAGTACATTCTCTGATAGTTCTTTCATTTACTTGATGATTACTGTATTTCAGTTCTAGTTAGTTCTATTTGATTCCCTGTCAACATGGATTGGTATTTTTGGATCCATTGCATGCGATACTCATATTTTACATATTTAGCCTCTATTACTTGAATCACTACTAGCATCATTTTGTTCTGGCTGGACTTGTACTATATTTTTGTGTCATTTTATGGATTCACTTATACTTATCGGGGCGGGTAAATACTCGAGTAGACATGTAAACATTCCTAAATACAATGAAGTACCCCTACTGGTCTAATCTGGAAGCATCTCATCTTGTCTAATCTGGTCTAATTTGGAATGATAGCAGTCGTATACTTGCCAAGTGTGCGATGAGCCGTATTTACACTTAACCATTTATATGTCGAACTCGGTATTTCAAAACACACTGGTTAGTGTCTTGTATAGGAATCATACTGGGATCACACTTGACTACATTATACTGTCTGGACTCATATCACATTACTCTAGTTCAATTATTTTTACTTTTACAGTCTTCTTTGCCATGCACTCCTGATTCGTTATATTACTTCTCATGTTCTTTAAACTATTGCTCTACTTCATTACTTGTCTCAAACTTCCATGTTTCATCAATATAATTATCTATAACTGCTTTATAGTCTTTGTCATTTATTTGGGATTGCTTGATGAGGTGTGCTCGTTCCATCATGACTGGATGTATTTTTCAGATGCTTGTCTTGGAGATATGTACCCTTGCTATAGACCTGAGAAGGGATTGGCCACACTGATCCCTAACCTTGAAGAATGACCAGATGACCAGTTATAGGACTTGTTCTAGATTTTCATGTTTGAACTTGAATTGTAATAAGTAGAGATATTTGACTTTGTATTTGGGATTGTTTGAGATACTATTATTTAGTAGTTTATTTAAGTTGTTGTTTTTTTAGTCTTATTAGTTATCTAGACTTCTATGTTATCTTATCATGCTTAACTGTGATTGAGTTTTACTATATCTTTACTTGTCCTCTATTCGGAGTTGAGATCCATGACAAGTACAATATATAATTGCGTGAGTTGTTAGATAGTAACCTAGTATATCGTTCTACCGTCGATTATGCCACGTAGGCTGGACGCTGTTACGCACTCGTACCCCTATATCGGGTGTGGTTCGTGACATATTTTTAGTGATGGCCCATGCAGGTCAAGATTTGCATTAGTACAAAGTCGTGGTAGTACAACGATTACTTGTACTTTTGTGTGCCTGCGGTAAGAGATAAGGAATAGGCTATAGCGTGAGAGAATACTCAATCACAGTTAGGACTACTTGAGAAGATTCCTGGGATGACCCTTGAGAATCTTATTATAAACAATCTCGAAATTCGATTCCAACAGTTTCTGTCTACATTCCTTGTTCGTTGTTGAATTTAGTTCTTGGTGTTCATTGTTGACTTGATTTTCTACCAAGATAAATCTTATAGGCTAGGTTGCCTCAGTTATCGAATGTAGAGTCTTCTATAACCATATTAGCTGGCATAGCAAAGATATAGAGTCTGATTTTGGATGTATTTCTCGGGTGTGGGAATTTAAAGTTTTCGCAGCCAAGTATGCGGCAATGCAAAAAATTTAAATACCATGATTCTAGAGGTTTGTACCTTAGTTACGGACTCTATGGATTATCGCAGCCGTATTTACTGGCGTGATGAGGATTCTGGTAACATGGTTCTGGATAGACGGGTATGATTATCGGATTACAGAATATATATCATATAGATGGTATGTTACTTGAGTATCATGAAGTAGATAGAGGGAACTAGGCCACTTATGGCGCAGCACCATGCCCAGCACCAGAGGGGCAGGGCTTTAGCGGTGACGGTCGAGGAGATCGACGCTATGGGTGACGGGTTAGCAGGTCTGTCTTTCATGTCCTTATTTTCCATCTTGATGTGTGATTTCATTACTACATGTCAGGATATTCTTGTGTTGTGCTAGATAGTGTAGTGACCCTATTCGAGACTAAGAAATCACGACTAGTAGGACCATGATTGGCATGTTATTAGATATAATTTTCTTGACCTTGACTGTAGGGGGTTTGACCTAGAAGGAGTACGACCATCTTAAATTTCGAGGACAAATTTTTTCTAAAGGGGGTAGATTTGTCACCACCACTTTCTGAAGCAAGGGTATTTTGGTAATTGGTAAATTTTTGATTATTTTAATATTATTTAATTGATGTATTGTGATTTTTGTTATTTGTTAGTGAAACCCTAGAACTGTATTGATTAGAGGCTAGTCGTGACCATAGAAACTTGTTAGAGATATTAGATGACTTAAGTTAGGCTCTATCATATCATTAGAACCTATTAGTTAGCTAAAATCTTAAGTCACATTGGACCTTTTCCTTAAGAGGCCTTAAATAGCATGTTAGGAAGGCCTTTTGGCCATTTTTAAGCCGGCCACGTAGAGCCTTCCCCTTCTATATAAAGCAACGTTAACCCCTTGCCTCTTCTCATTTGCAAACCCTAACCCTAAATTAGTGTTCTTCCCTAAATTTGCCCTCTTTCATCAAATCACCTCCAAATTCAAGCAAACCAATTGCAAACCACTCCCCTTGTGTAGAGGAGGTCTTTATTGGCTAGCTAGGAAGTTTTTGGAGCAATTTGACCATTAGAGCTTGGTGGAGATCTAGATCTAGGAGCTGTCATTGAGATTCCAACTCTCAATTGGTAAGGGCCTCAAACTATTACATTTCTATTTTCTTTCCATAGATGCATTCATTTAGGGTCCCCCTAGTCCTAGGAATAGTTTGTGTTCAAACCGAATTCATTTGGGGTGCGTATCGCAAGAGTATCAGAGGGGTATTTCAAGTGTTCGATAAAATGCCCCTTAGAACTTTTTGTTCTCCATTTCAGAACAAATTATATATTTGGAAAGCTAATTATATGTAGATTACATATGTGTTTGACTGAGTTGATTTTGGTTTCTTTTACTCTATCAAATCGGACACAGGGACACTCGACTGGGTTGTGTGCACTGTACAGTTCTTGCCCTACTGCTAGGGGTTTGGATCTCGACCTTCACTGGGTTATTTCACCTCCTATTGACTCCTACAGCTAGGGTAGATGACTGACCACCGACCTTGGACTTTGGGCTTCGAGCCATGGCTATTTCAAGCTATGACAGACCCTGTAGATTTTGTTTCCTGAGCAGTCGACCACTGCACTATTTCTAACACTTCACCCTCTGTTACACTGCCTTGTCCGCTGGTTTTATAGCCCTTATACATCACACACACACATACACCTTACACTCGAGCAATCCATTCATAACCTACTTTATACCACTGCTGTGCACTTGCATTTGACACCACTGCATGTTAGAGGTTGCTATATTAGAGGGTTCAAGTTGAACCTGGGTTAGTGTCTTGCATACCCTGCATCTGCCTTGCCTATATAACCTGTCCAACCCCATTATATTAGATAACTGCATAGGATATCTTTAGTTCAGAATTTTTGTTTCAGACTTCATATGTTGGTCTTGCACATTACCTACTGCCCACATGCACTTCATTTCATTTGGTTCATTAAGGTGTCCTTCATCTTGAAACATATGCTGCATTCCTTTACTTTACTGCCTTTAACACCCTACATTCTTAAATGTCTGTACAATCAACCTACTTAATTAAACCTGTCCTACATCTGCATAATGTATTATTTACTCTGTCCTGCATATCCCTTGGTCAGTTAGGAGCAGTGGCAAGCTATTATTAGTATTAAGTTAGCCTAGTCTTGAGATCAATTTCCACTAGTACTGTTCATGTAATCCCCCAAAATTTTATAGGATTTTTTTATATATTTTATTGCAAAAAAATGTTGTTTTGAATTATTTTGTTAAATTAATTATAAATATAGTCCTAGTCATGCTTCAATTTTTTATGCACGCTGACTAGACAATATGGCACGACTAGTGCTTCCAAGTACCTTGAATAGTATATTAGCAGTAGGCGTCAATAGATTTGATTATTTTAATATTCTGTTCAGTAAGTTTATCAAAGCAAATTTTATGTTATTTTTTTATTTAAGTAATTATTTATTATTTTCTAAGAAAAAGAAGAAGAGGGCTTCGAGTTAATATATGTGATAATAGCCATAGTAGGAGTGTACAAACCTCGATTTATGATATCTACTTGTTGTTAAAAAAAATTTTTTTATTATTATTTTGATTACTATTACTATTATTCTTATTAATATTATTATTATCCTTATGATTATTTGTTATTAGTGATTTCTCATAATATAACTTTTTAATATATATGCACCTTCCTAAGGTAAGGCATATTATGCTAGGAAAATGTGCTACAATGGCTAAATACATTTTAGATTTTTATTTTTATTTTTTTGTCATTTTTAGAGATTTTATTAAATCTCATATATATATGTACATATCTAGTCTTAGTAAAAAAAAAATAATACTAATAAGTATATAGCCCAGTACTGTTCACAACCCGTGAACAGTACTCAAGCAAAATCGATACTCTTCCCCCTTTCAAAAGATTTAAACAGAGAACTCAAGATTTGATTTAATCAAATCTTTAGCAAAATCTTAAATTCCTTGATCCAATCCTATCCTGAACTAACTAGGATCAAACTAGTTTGATCTTAGCAAGGAAAAGAAAAGACAAGGGAAATATTCGAGTATTACATGAGTGTATCGACAGGATTTCAAATCAAAACCGAAAGATACGGCCCCGAATTCAACTACACCTGACCTTCTTCTGTCGACCCTCGACAAAGGAAGAACCCTGCACAGCCTGCCGCCCCGTCGTGACCATATACCGCCGCCGGATCTTGCCACGGTCACCGGAAAGACACACCAATCTGACCACAAAATAGGACAATCCCTGTTCTCAACCAAAACAGGTACACACATTCGTTACAATCTTTTTCCTTCATTGTATAGTCAATCCAAGAACCAGTTCATCCATAGTAAGCACAACATATAGGGCTACAGACCTCGCCAAATAGATCGAGTTAGATACCCCCGTACCTCCCCATAAATTCATCGAAAGTTTGACAAAAAACTGTGATCCTACATGAAGAATACAACAGTTTTGAGGCTGCCTTGGAAGGCGTTTCTTGGGCCCCATACAAATTTTTTTGATAAACTAAATTGAAACAGTGGTAGACAACCTATACGAGAGTAAAACCAATTTTGTAGATCATGATTTCAGGGTGTATACACAAAGTTATCCAATTTCAAACTTATGAGAAAAATTGCCTTTCAAACATTTAAATTTGGAAAACTTTTCCCTATACGACGTGTACCCCGACAAATCGGGCGACGTAGTCGCGCACTATATGCATCAAAAGGCGTATGGCTGTTTCCGACATGTGGGAACTGACGGAACTCGATTTCGTTGCGTTTGTGCGACGAAATCAGTGCGAATCCGTCGAGATGCCCCCGTATCGACCTTTTGTAAACTTGGTCATAACTTCGTATATGTTCATCGTATCGAGACGAAACTTACGCCAACAGGACCGTACCAAAATTTTGGTCCTGTGTGCCAAGTTTGGTCCGATTCTGAAAAGATCGACTAGAACGCCTATTTGGCGGGCCCGCGACCCGCTCCAACGGACGAATTTGTGCACGGTCCGTCGAAATCCAACTTTGAACATACGATTGGGTTCGTCTTCTCAAACCGGACCCATAGACATGTAGTTTGATGACTTTAGAGACCGTAGATACTAGCACATGTTTCGGGGCAAAACGGGTCCAACGACGGATATCGTTTTGACCCAAAATTATAATTTTGCCCCTGTTCCAGAACTAGACTTTTGGACAGTCATTTTCTAGGTATATCACTTGTTTCGAGTACTTCTTGATGTTTATTTCAGCATCCGAAGTTGTTTGGAGAATGTGACATTTTTTTTGCTGACATTGTGATTCTTGGACTTGCCAGATTCGCACCACCAGGCAAGATACCTTGCCACCTTACTCTGTGATTTAATTATTCTTATTTTTAGTTATTTATATTCAGTATTACTTATTTTTGTTAGTATTATATCACTGTGCGTCCAAGTCACACTTGGGTGCAAGCGACTCTATCGGTCGTTTTCTTGCTTTTGTTTTATTCTCTTGCATTGACAGTCTAGTGACCACCCATTTGATGATGAGGTATTGGTATATCTCATACAGCCTTGACACCTACTTTATTACGTATTGTGAGTCACATATAGGACACGTACTCACGTAGTCGATCGGCCACCTATACGTATAAGGCATGCGACAGTTAGGAGTAACTGCCAATATAATTGCATGCTAGTGGACTTGGTAGTTATTAGAGGTTCATATGAGTCATGGATGTGACTCCACTAGGCATGGGGTAGAAAGAACAGTTCTTTGATGTATGGGCCACATATGCATTGCTATTGTACCTGAAGCTCCGCTGGAGATGCAGGTTCACCTTACTATTACTGATTCCCTCTGACGTTCATGTAGCGTTATGGACATTTTCTTACTGATTCCCTCTGACGTTCGCCGAGCGTTATGGATGGAGACGACTGGTTCCTAAAGGAAGGGAGGATGCCACTGCTATACAGCCCGAGTGCCCATATATGAAGGATTGTTCTTTATTGCATATTGACTATAGTACGGCTAGGCACCCTATTGCATACAACCCTTTATTTTCTATTATATATTACTGTTTATATGGCATGGTATTTTCTTGTATCCTGTTACGTCCCTCTGAGGACCTGGTTATCTCTCCAAGTGTGTGCTATTGTCATTTGCAGGTATTCTAGTCGAGGTCGTGATCTCCTCTATTCATTTGGAGATGACGTGTCTTGGATCTTTCTTTGCTACTCTCGCCAAATTATTTCAGTTTCCATGTATATCTTCCCTTACTTGTTGGTAGTGGATTTGTCTCCGCCTAACATATTGTACAAATACTTATTATAGTTGATTATATGATATCTTTATTCTTTTATTTTGTGGATGAGATTAGATAACTTTTGGTTTACTGCATTTACAGCTTATGTATACATACGAGGTGTCCATATGTTGAAGTACATTTCGTAGGTATGCAGCTAGCATGTCTACGTACTTAGTCCTAATTATTTCGGGACTGGGGTGTTATAGTTCAGGTTGTACCTATACCTCCATTTTCTATTTCATTATTATGTATCAGTCATCTATACCTTGATTTCAGTCCATATTACTCATGTGGCAGTTCCCCTTTCTTAGTAGCTGTATATATATATGAGTGTGAAGAGTTTCTTGACTGAAACATTAGGCAGGGATTTGGGTGAACTGCAAATTAGCATTTGCCTTAGCATTTGGCCCTTACAGTAGGCAAAGTTTGGTGTGTGTATGAGTTGTATCCTTAATGAGTGAAGGGTTATATTGATAACTGTCTGTATACCTATATGTTGAGCTTGTATTATATATATAGATGTATATATAGGCAGCATATTGGTTTGGGGGAAAGGGGCTCGAGTACAAGGCAGGTGGGACACTTGGACTGCAGCAATAAGAGTTTGAGAGTGGGCATCTTTGATACTTGTATAGGTATTCAAGTTAGAGAGAAAGGTAAAACAGATGTAAAGGATTTAGAGCAGTTATGCCATGTACTAAGATAGGATAATGGGTTTGAGAGAATGTCATATGTGGGATTTTTTGAGTGTCTAAGTAGGAAAAACCTGTTAAGCAAAGTACAGAATTTTGTATGAGTGTATGGGAGAGGTTTGGTTAGTGCACAAGCATGAAAGAGGCAAGGCCAGAAGTGTGGGGAAGAATGAGATGTGTGGATATGCATATATGTAAACCCCCTAAATTTCTACTATAATTTTTTAAAAAATTTTGTATTTATTTTGTACTTCCTATCTGCACGTCGCATACGAGTTCGCATTTTGTATTTGCGTAGCGTACGAGATTGGCGTTTCGTAATTGCTCGACGAGTGCAAATATGTGTCGAGGTACATATTTTAGAAAAATATTTTTATTATAAATTTTATTTTATATAGGAAAGTACATGTTTAAAAAAATGTGATAAATATTTTTATTTTGTATAAAAGAGTTATTTTATTCGTCGTTTAAAAATAAGTAGTGATTTGAAAATTGTGGTTTATATGAAATGTATACCAAATATTTTTCAAAATTTGAAATTTGTTTATTAATATATTTTTGTTATTTATAAAAGCTATTTTATGATCTAATATTTAAGTATTTATCGTGATTTTCGAAATTAATTATTACTATATTTATTTAATTATGAAAATGAAATATGAGATTTTGTTAATTTTAATATTTGATTAAATATGATAATTTAAATTAGAAAAGATTTTATTTGAATTTGAATTAAATGAAGGTTTTATCTATGTTTGATTCGGATTTGAACGATTAAAGTTTAAATCGAATTTAATTTAATATGATATTATCTATGGGGGAATTTAAATCCTCCCAATCCTTATCCTAATAGGATTCCCACCTCCTATAAAAGGAGAGGTACTTGCCCTCTCTTTCTTCTATGAATTTTCACATCCATCTAAACTTGTGTATCGTGTCCGTGTCCAGATCATATCCACTATATCCTTCAAGTACATATACATCGTTCTCCTCGTGTCCAACATAACGGACACATCCGATACAACACCTTCGTGTCCATCACCTCACGGATACCATCTCTACCCGCAGAATCCCAGCCAACGCTCCCTACCCGTTCCACCGTCATCGTCATCACCATCAGCAGCCCGACATCACAACTCCCGCCACCCGACTTCGAAACACCACCACCGACAACAGACTACCACCAGAAAAGTAAAGGAAGGGGACTACCCTTACTTCGACTGCGCCACGCTGGCAGCCGACGGCGAGACCCTTCTGATTTTTCTCTCCACCACCAGGATGACCTATGACCCTCTCCTCCTCAATCTATCTCCCAATACCCCTCGACGTGGCCTCCTCTCGAGCAGGCACGGAGCCTCGACCGACTGCAGCTCGAGCCATCCGCGGAGTTCGTGCCTCGCTACGACCCCCGAACATCCACTGCAGCGCCTCCCGATCCGCTGCTCAGGTCTGTGGCGACCCTTCTCTGCCCGTGCGAACTCCAGATCCATGCGTGCGTGCCCCAGAGCAGTTTCCTGTCACGTCCGCTAACGGTCGCCGTTTCGCACGCCGCCGATGACGTCCGGTGACCACCACTTCCACGCGCGACGTCGCGGGCAGTTGAGACCCATCGGTTCTGCGCCTCCGTCATCGAGCATCTCCCGCGCCGATGTCCTTCCCGTCCGAGCACCTCGGCCCGTCTCCTTCGCCCGCCGGTGAGAACCCCCTCTCTCTCTCGACCTCTCCCTCTTCTCAACAACTCCCTCTCTCTCCACTTCCTTTCTTTCATCCGTACTTTCTTTTAAACAGTGATGTTATGTTTTATTATTATTATTATTGTTAATAGTATTATTATTAATTTTGCATTATTATTATTTAGAGTTTGTGTTATTATTATTATTATTTAAATTTTCTGATTTAGGGAGAACATCAAGAACATTGGGTTTATTACTACCATAAATATTTGTTGTTATTTTGTAGTATGTTTCTAAAACTTATTTTGTAACAAAATATTTTATTTGTTTCTGGGTTTACATCGATTTCCAAATAGGTAGGAACCTTCAAAATATTATAATAATAATATTATTTTTGTAACTAGATATATACATACACCAAGCTATGTTTTTTTAACCATAAAAAATGATTTCTCCGTATTTCAGATACTTGCCCAAATTTTACTAATACAATATGGTTATCTGCCTTGAAATCCTATTTTGACCACCTAGAGATTTGCCTAAAAAGATTTATTATTTTTAAGAATTTTTCTAGACTAATAAAAAATGTATTTTTAAAAATTACATATATAAAATATTTTCAAGTATATTATGAAATATTTTCTAAAATTAGGACACGTGTCTCTTCGCTCAAACTCTCTTCGAATTATCCCCATTACTCATAGCTAATCGTGGTTCCCTATTTCCTTGCAACTTCGGACCATGACACATCGAACATGACTATCAGACATTCAGGACTTGTTGGAGCACCACACCACACCAGGCGACACACCAGGCAAGATATCTTGCCATCACTGTTTATTTTTTTGCTCATGATATTGCATGCACTAAATTATTTAGTATTTATTTTCTGCAATTATAACTTGTACTTCTTAATTATGCGTAGATGCAAATTTTACTGTTTAAGTTTTGTCTTTCCTTATTTATTTTATTTGTATGCACACTTGACCTAGAAGGAAGAGACCTCCTGCATTCATTGGCCTTGACACTTGTGTGCCACGATTCACGAGTCGCATATAGATCTCCGACGTATGTACTGAGTGGCCAGCGGTGCATATTGGACGAGCGTTAGGCCATGACTACTAAAAACTAGTGGTCATTAGCGTTAGATCGTTGGGTGGGGAGAATACAACTTGGCGTTGACCTCCTCCCTATCTATCGTAGACTCGCTCGCTACTAAGGAACGATAGGTAGACTATATACTATAGACTCGCTCGATACCGAGGAATGGTATATAGTATTGAGACTCGCTACTGAGGTCCTGCTTATTTTATCTTGACTTGATTTGGAGGTTATGTGACCATGCACTATTCTCGATTGCATTACACTTAGAGTGGTTAGGTGACCGTTATCCGGTAAGTATAGGTACTTTTGGTTTATGTACTTATGCTTGACCATGACTTGGAACCGTATCTTGTCGCGGAGTAGTTGCCATACCTTGTCCTTGTTTGGTTGTAGGTGTGGTTATCTACTTCGATGATTAGGTACTGAACCTTATTATGGTCCGGATTATTATTGAGCAGCTTTATATTTAGTTTATGGCATGTTGTTTATTGTATCTTGTTACGTCCCTCTAAGGACCTGGTGAATTCTTCAGGTGTGTGTTTTGTGACTTTCTGCAGGTGCTCTAGCCAAGGACATGATTTACTCTCTTGCTTCGTAGATAGCATGCTCTTAGATCGCTCTTCGCTTCGCTTGATTATTTCTTTCATGTATACCTATTTCTTTTCATTTAATAGTTGGTAGTAGATTTGTCTCCGTCCAACAAGTGTACATGACAATTAAAAGTTGATTTATTATTATTATTATTCCTTTACATTTGTGGATGAGATTTAGTGTGTCTTGGTTTACTACACTTACAGCTTATGTATACATACGAGGGCTCCATATACTTCGTATGTATGCAGCTGGCATGACGACGTGCTTAGTCCTACTTATTTTAGGACCGGGGCATTACATGTTTTTGTGGTGGCCCATACAGGTCAAATTTATCACTTTGGTTATGTTATTGTACCGACGTGAGCCTGCAGATATGAATAGAGTTTAGGATCTCATCCACAAGCTTGACCTCCTTCTTTGTTTCAAGTTTCGAACTCTCGCTACCATCCTTGAATTGCATCCTGCTTGAACTCTTTCTATTGTAAATTCTTATGTTTCGTACATAGTGACAGCTAGGAAGATGACTACACTATTATAAACTCATAGGTCAAACCCATGGCTAGAAGGATCACGTTGACGACAATTAATATGCATTGAGGTTCTATTTGAGTTATAAAGACATTTTTCTAAAAGTATGATCTTAAGGATTAGCTAATTCCAAGTTGGGTAGTAGCATATTACCGCCTTCAAAGGATAGTTGAAATTTTATTTTGATATTACAAGGTGGTATACATAAGAGGATAGCTAGATCGAGAAAACAAATTGATTTGATTTTTTTTGTTTTGAACTATTGAGTTATAGCTATACATCTTTGGAGGGATATAATTTTGATTTGTAAATGATCTAAAATCTTAAATGTGGAAGTATGATTATTTAAATTGAGTCGTACAAGTTATGATGTTTTAGTGGAAATAATGATAGTAAAAAGTTGGTTTAAAATATCTTGGAAGATACAAATTTTGGTAAAAAAAATTATGGTTCATGAAGAGTTTAAAGGTTGGATTGATAATATTAAATTATGGAAAGATAGTAGTGATATGATAAGGGTTACTTCGAGATCGATTCAAGGAAATTTTGTTTTGAGTCATGATTAAGTTGGACGGCTTAGAAAGGATACAAATTATGGTAGGTTATTTTTGAGAATTTTATTAAGTAACTTTGTGGAAGCTCGAGTTTAAAAATATAATGGTAGACAACCAAGATAGGCCTAATAAGATAGGAGTAAAGTTGCCATATCACTCATAACCATGAGAGTGGTATATACTCAAGTGTATTTAGTAATCAACCAAACCGATGAACATATCTTTGACTTATTCGACCTTCCCTCAAATCTAGATCTTTATTCGTGACCATCTAATAGTTTGAAACTTAGAAATGATTAGAATTATTCCCTTGACCATACTCTTATCTATGAGACTATTTTCTCTCTAGAAACTGTGTCTCTAACATATCTTAACTTGATCTACGAGATTTCCTAAATTATCTTTATTTCGTGCTTTAACCTTTTATTTTTTGTGCATTAATTAGTAGCTTATGAAAACCTACTTTCTATTTTGATCATTTGGCGTTCCCTATCGTGACTTTGATATTTGGAGCACAACACTAGACTTTTCCTTCCAACAAATTTCACATGCAGGACCTAGACGAGCTCACCTTCATGTAGGTGTATCACGCCTCACTAAAATACGTCCCCTTGTACTCTATTTTATGATACGACTTTCGGGTCATAAAGACTAAACTATAACCCTTACCATGGTGTCGATATACTTTTGACTACATATATGGACTCAACCTCGACTCAATTTTTCGACCCAATATATGATTGCGATCTACTAAATCCCTTAAATGCATAACCTTGCGTTTTATCTTGACTGCTTAACCCTTGTCATTTTATTTTCATGTCTTATCTCGATTCACTTAGACACATAACATCTTTCGCTCTTAAATATTGCAACCCTTACCCTTCTCCCTTCCAATTAAATTACTTTACTTATATTTCACTATGATTCCTCCATAGTTTATGCAACCTTGTTTCTTGTATGATTCCCTTATACAAAATGAAATTTGATCATGACATTGTTGGGTTAGTAGAGGTTAGATTAGAGAACCCCACAACATGGATAAATAATATAGTTGGTTAAGATAATTACAAGATTACGAGGTATAGATTGGACATAAGTAAAAAATGTGCGATAAATCCGAATAGATGAAGTAAGGAATGTCATATTGTGTAAATAGGCTTCTCGAATTTCAAAATTGTTTTGAGGTAACTAAATATCGAGTGAAAAATTTCTAAAGTGTTCGTGGTTTAAGAACCAAATTTATATATTAAATTTATGGATGCAAATTTTTGATAAAGACAATGTTGACATTGCCTTCGATAACATATAGTGTTATGATGATAACCAGTTCTTGAAGAAAGAAACCTTTACATTTTTGATGCATGGAGAATTAAGTTCTAAGATGATTATGGATATGAAGTTAAGATGATTTTCATTTCTACCATCAAAAAGAGGAGATTGTTGAATTCAAATTTTCGAGCGAGACTAATAAATATTTTAAGAAATTTTCAATTATGATGATAGAAGATCGAGTTATGAAGGTATACTGTTAGTTTTTGAGATTTATCGAACATTGAAGACAGACTTATATTCTGGTACCTATGGATACATTGTACATTGACTAATAAATACAAATTTGTAGTAAGAAGATTTTAACTTTTACTTAGGCCAAATTGGTTGAAGGTTTTGGAATTTTAATTTTAGAGAAAATTATAACTTGTGAAGATATATAAGTGAGCTAGTATAATAGAGATTATGGAATTCAAAATTTGAGACTATTTGAAATTCTATGACGAGATATAGGTGTTTGCCATAAAATATAAAAGAGCAGAACAATTATCGAAGGACTGGACTTTTACTTCACGTTACAAACTCGCTTGTACAAAGAAAGCCTAGGGACGAAAACCTAGGTACAACAGTCTAAGTACAATTGTTTATTTTAGATTCTGGGGGGTGACGATAGAGGCTCGGAAAAGCTACGGCAGCTCTGCCTTACTCCTTGGACGATCGGTATGCAGCCTTGGCTCTAGAAGATTGCTTGGCGTTGAAGAAATGCTCTCTTTGCTCTCTCTCTGCTTTTTCTCACCAAGTATTCTGGTGCTCTCTGATCTCGAAAAAGGGTCCTCTTCGCAAGGGAATGACACCTTGCTATTTATAAGAAGGGAATGCCATCATTAGGGTTTACAATGATTGTCCCTTAAAGTGGCGGTGACCTGTTGGTTGATCAATCTGGGCCATTAGTTTTGAGTGTAATGAATCTGGGCCATTATTGTAGATTGTTCCCAATCCCATCAGTAATTAATGCTGATTGGAATAAATCTCCCTTATGATGATCTGCTGATGTCTGCGAATCTGAATGAATAAGTTTAATTCATTCTCCTGCCACGTGTCCCAGATTATTGGGATTTGACCCAATCTTTGATTGCAGTAAATCTGGAAAATTGATTGGCTTTATGACACGTGTCCTGGGAGCCACTGAGGGGATCTAAGCCGCATGAGGATTGAGCCGCATAAGCCCGGCCACGTGTCAAGGCTGTTGGGGAGTGGCCCCCGAACCTTCGAATCATATGATAATCTGGACCGTATGGACGTAGGGGGCCGCATAACGGGTAACCTCCTTTATAAGCCGCATGGAGATGGTCCTCGTGAGCCGCATGGGGGAGCGTCTGCTTGAGCCGCATAGGGCTGTTTCGATCTGGGCCGCATAGGGCAACTTCGGCCTGAGCCACATAGGGAGTCTCCGCTCGAGCCGCATATGACTGTCCACGTGCCTAGGCTGCATGGCATTTTCTGGATCTCGGGGGATTATGTCAGAGATCTCCTTCATTTCCCTAGGAGTCTGTCATTATGACAGAGTCATAATTACATCTTTGTGTCAGGGCTGTCGTCTCGTCAGAGCTGTCAGCCGTCAAGGCAATTAATACAGTAAGAGAAGAGTTGCTTGTATGCTACGTGGCACCTCTCTGAGCCGCATGGAGATCACAGAGCCGCATAGACGCGTTGAGCCGCATGGGTCCACTGAGACGCATGGGCTTTCTGAGCCGTATGGCGTTTCCTGGCCGCATGGCTCTTTCTTTATTATTTTCCATGCTTCTACAAGACCCCCTTCAAAGTTTTTAATTTGCAAAATTGAAATACTTTGAATAAGAAGCATGGCCATGTGCAAGCTCTTTCTAGCCGCATAGACGTCTTGGCCGCATGGAAATTCGGCCGCATGACCATCTGAGTCGCATAGTTGTTTCAGCCGTATGGCCATCTGAACCGCATAGGCTCTTTGCCACGTCATTATGCCATGCGTGCAAATCTTTTTGGGGCAGGATCCTAAGAGCTTAGTCTTTAATTGGCTAGTTTGGCTCGATAGTCGAAGAGTCGATCACGTTGTACGAGACGTCGGTCCGTGGTCCTCCTTTTTTCTGTCTATAAATAGAAGGGTATTTGGACGGTCTTCTCTCTTAGACTCTTCTTGACTCAGATTCCTGTCTTGTTTTCTTCTTCTGATCATCAGACAACGATGGCACCCAGGGCTTCTAAGGCTATGAAGAAGGCTGTGGCGAAGAGTAAGAAATCGGCTTCGTCCTCGACTGTCGCGCCCCCCGTTCGTCTTGACGTTCACATTGCCATCGAAGGTAAGGATTATGTACATGATTGAGTACTTTGAAACCCTAACAGAGCCTGCTTTGCTGTATGCTTCGTGCACAAGCCTTTGACGCAAACTTCTCAAACTACATGGTCCGCATGCACGTCCCATGTCTGAGCCACATGGGGGTATACCCCATGTCCGAGCCGCATGAGAGTTGTCTTAAACGAGCCGTATGAACCTTTCTGAATGTCTTCTGACTGTTTTCATTTTCTTCGTCTTTGGTTCTTGCAGTATCTCCATCGAATGCTGAGATTGCAGTGTCAGAGGAGCCGCAGCCTCCTGTCATCAACCGGGGGTCTTCCTCTGTTAAGAAGGAGGCGATGAAAAAAGAACCGGTGCCAGAGGGGGATGGCAGCCCTCCAAATATCAAAACTGCTGAAGGTGGTAGCGCTGGGAATTCTGATTCTCCTATTCTGGACGAGGATCTTCCTCAATTGCATCCTTCATATGTGAGGTGGTTGAGGGAATGGTATACGCGCTTCTACAACTAGGATTTAGGGGCTTCTCGTAGATGTCTATGTTTTGTCTGTAGTCTTTGTTTTGTTTCGCTTTTCTTCTTGTCTGCATGAAGAACCTCTTTGACTTGCTTGTAGTCGTGTGGATGTAACCGATTTCTGGATGAATGAAATATATTTGCTTCACTCTTTTGCTTTGTAATAGTCATCTTATTGAGACATTTTGTGTGGACCCATTGCCCCTAACGTACCCTAGTTTTGGATATGGACAACAAGTTAAAAAAGAACCGACATACTTACTCAGAGGTACTGAGGACATGGTGAGCATGAGGGTTTCTTTGACGGGGGGTACATAGAACGACTCAGAGGTAATGAGGACATGGAAGTTCTATGTAAGGGGTGATTTGTTTTTGGCAGAAGTGAAACGACTCAGAGGTAATGAGGACATGGCCGTTTTGGAAATTTGTGGATCGGTTACCCTTTTTGTGCACTGGGAGTGCGGGTAGTGGATCATGAGCGAGGATCTCTTCCAGGAAGAAAGTTCAGGGGTATGATCATACATGACTTGCTATCTGAGAGAGTGACCGAAATGTGAGTTCAGAGGCACCAGCGGGTACATGACTCGATAATCTAGAATGTTGAAATGCGAGTTCAGCGGCACCAGCGGGTACATGACTCGGTAATCTGGAATGTTGAGATGTGAGTTCAGCGGTACCAGCGGGTACATGACTCGATAATCTGGAATGTTTGTGGATATGAGTTCAGCGGCACCAGCGGGTACATGACTCGATAATCTGGAATGTTTGTGGATGTGAGTTTAGCGGCACCAGCGGGTACATAACTCGATAATCTGGAATATTTGTGGATGTGAGTTCAGCGGCACCAGCGGGTACATGATAATCTAGAATGTGTCGTTTAGACATAATATTTTTTCAGGAACTTGCCGTTGACGGGCAACATGAACAAGTCTTCGTTTTGCTTGGCGAGGCGGTAAGCACCGTTGGAGAATACAGCCTCGATGATAAATGGACCTTCCCATTTTGGCTGGAACTTGCCGGCGGTCTTGTGAGTCATGACCATCGGCCTCCGGACTGCCAGAACGAGATCATTCACTTGGAATGTTCTGATTTTAACCTTCTTGTTGAAGGCTCCAGAGATGCGTGCTTGGTATAGCTCGATTCTTTGTTGAGCCAGGAGGCGCTTTACGTCTAAGGCCTCTAACTCTTGTAGTCGGCGTCGATAGTTATCATCCGTCGTCAATTGATAAGTGAGGGCGACGCGGAGTGAGGGTATTTGAGTCTCTAATGGGAGAACTGTCGCACTCCCGTACACCAGGGAGAATGGTGTGTTCCCTGTGGCCGTTCGGACCGTGGTACGGTACGCCCATAAACATTCACCAAGCTTCTCGTTCCAGTCGCGTTTGTTGGACGATACGAAATTTTTGAGTAACTTGATGATGGTTTTGTTGAATGCTTCTGCCAATCCATTTGCTGTTGGATTGTATGGCGTTGAAGCAATATTCTGGATGCGGTGCTTGTCGCAGAACCGATAGAAGGCGTGGCTTGCAAACTGCGGACCATTATCATGGATAATCCTTTGGGGCAGTCCAAAGGGATAGATGACATAATGCTTGAGGAAGCTGATCACGTTCAAAGTTTTGACTTCTGTAAGCGGGAGAGCTTCCGCCTATTTGGAGAAGTAATCCGTGATTGCGAGTATGAAGCGATGTCCTCGGGAGGAAGGTAGAAAAATTAGACCAATGATATCCATCCCCCATGCTTTGAATAGCCAGGATGCCACTGTCGGATGTAGAAATTCGGTTGGCTGGTGAATGAAGTCCGCGTGGACTTGGCATGCTTTACACCTTCTTGCATAGTCTATCACATCTGCTACCATCGTGGACCAGTAGTAGCCCATTCGGCAAAGACGGTCTTATAATTTGGGACATCATCAATCGTCTCAGCGGAATAACTCGCCACGAATTGAACGTTGTTCTTGGGGCAGACAAGTTTATGGCCCATCACATCTACCGATTGATGAGTATGATTTGGCACTGCTAGGGAAGCGGCCAGGCCTGCTAAGGCGTCGGCTTCGATATTTCGGAGTCTGGGAACATGCTCGATGAAGAACCCCTCGAACGATGAGATGATGTTGATTGCTATTTGGTGATAAGGGATCATATCTTCACGGCGGACCTCGTATGAACCCCGGATCTGATTGACGATTAACTGAGAATCGCCGTATGCTTTAAGATATTCTACCCCTAGCTCCCTTGCAAGTTGGAGGCCAATGACCAAAGCGTTGTACTCGGCCACATTGTTAGAGCAGGGTTCTGCGAGAGAATAAGTGCGGTTAATCACCAATCCGGAAGGGGAGACCAGCACCACCCCGACTCCGACGATGATGTTGCCTTTAGGTCCGGTCCTGGAGGCGCCGTCGAAGAACATTCGCCATATATCATCGTGAGAGGTTGCATGCGAGTCGGCGACCTCATCTGGGATCTCTTCATATATTATGGACGACTCCGAACCCGGGTGGGCTGCCAAAAAGTATGTCAGGGCTTGACCTTTGATAGCCTTTTGCGGGACGAAGATCATATGATAAGGGGACAGCAATATTGCCTATGTAGCGAGGCGAGAGCTGAGTGCCCCTGGTTTAGTCATGAGGACCCTGAGGGGGTTGACTCGTGAGATTACATGTATTGTCTGTCCAGTGACATAGTGCCGCGTCTTCTGAATGGTGAACACCAGGGCAAGGCATTCCTTCTGCACATCGGTGTATCGGTGCTCTGGCCCAATCATCATTCGACTAAGGTAATATATGGCTTGTTCATGGCCTGCATCGTTGTTTTGTGCTAGCAGGGCTCCGAGGGAATGCTCTATTTCTCGTACGTAGAGCAGGAATAGCTTTCCAGCAACCGGGGCCACCAGGACTAGAGGGTTCGACAAATATTCTTTGATGCTGTCGAAGGCCCACTGACATTCTTCGTCCCATACGAACGAGACGCATTTCTTCATGAGGTGGGTGAATGATCGACATCGCCCGGAGAGGTTAGAAATGAACCTCCTGATGTAAGCTAGCCTCCCTTGAAGGCCTATGAGTTCGCAGAGATTTCTCGGGGGACCCATCTCCATGATTGCCTTTGTCTTCTCAGGGTCTATATGGATACCCTGGGCGGTGATGATGAAACCCAAGAACTTCCCGCTGGATACGCCCAGGAAGGACTTCGTAGGGTTCATTTTCAAATTGTGCGTTCGCATCAGGTCGAGTACCGTCCTCAGATCTTGCAGATGGTCTCCCTTACAGTGACTTTTGACGGCAATGTCATCAACATAGCACTCTACCGTCTTACGTAAGTGGTCTCTGAAGATGATACTCATGGCTCTTTGATATGTGGCACCGACATTCTTCAAACCGAAAGGCATGACTGTGTAGCAGTATATGCCAATCGGTGTTCGGAACGATATATGCTTTTCGTCGTCAGGAGACATCTTGATTTGGTAGTACCCTGAGAAGCCATCCATGAATAACATACGTTCGAAGCCGCAGGTGTTGTCAATCATGATGTCTGTGATAGGGAGGGGGAATTCATCTTTGGGGCATGCCTCATTCAGATTGCGGAAGTCGATGCAGATTCGAATCTTCCCATTTTTCTTGAGGACTGGTACTATGTTGGCGACCCAATCCGGGTGTTGTTCCTCACGAATGAAGCCGCTGGCTATTAGTTTGTTGACTTCGGCTTCGATCATATCCATGATGCCTGGGCAGAAGCGTCGCTGTTGTTGCTTGACTAGCTTTGCATCCGGCCGAATGTTGAGCTTGTGAAGAGCAATATCGAGATTTAACCCTGGCATGTCTTCATAGCTCCAGGCGAACACATCAATATATTCTTTGACAAGTTCCAGCAGCGATTCTCGCTCTTCGTCTGTTAGGCTTTTACTAACGAAGATCAGTTTTGGAGAAGATTCACTACCGAGATCTACTTGTATGACCTCATCTTCAGTAGGAGGTTCTCTCTGTTCGAACCGCTTTTTCCATTGTGCATCCAGCTGTTGGGCCCATGGCTCTAGCTCAAGAATTTCAGGGATGTCTTTATCTTCTTCATAAGCGTCGGTGAATGCTATGTTGACTGACAAGACTTGCCTGAATAGGTCTCCGATGCTGGTATCCGAGTCAAAAGTTGGTGACCCGGTAGAATGTGAATGCCAGTCACATTCTTCATCTGAACTCTCAGGGGTCGCCGTGGGTGTTATATACCCTAATCCACATCGAGTCTTGCTATAGTAGTCCCGTGGTTTGCCTGCCGGGACCGGTGGCTTCAAAGGTAATCGTCGTCCAGTACCGTAGTTCAAGCCTGGCGTCATCTCCAGATCATACCCCTATTTCTGCATGAGATATTTGGATTGGGGGCTATAAAGATACAGAGGCAATCTCCCGGCATCTGATCCAAGGTCGACTTCTTCTATGGTGAAGGGATGCGGATCGTCTTTCCGGCCAAAGATGATTGGATGGTCCCCTCCCTCGATTATGTGGTAAGCGTCTTCTACTTGAGTAAGCTGGATCGCGGTGTAGACATTTGTCACCTGTGTGTGTAGGTGAGTGCCTATACCATGTTCCATAGCATACATTGTACAAAGCTTATTAAGCTCGAGGTAGTTCAAAGATAGCCCTTTATTGATGAAGTAAGGTATCTTTTCTAGGGTGATTACATCATCTGCGGAGGGAACATCAGTGTGGGCAGCCACATACTTGGCTAACTTCGGTTCCTCTTCGGCTACACCCTGTATAAACGAAGACTGAGAGGATGACCTGGGCAGCTTGATCGTCAGCGGTTCAGCTGGTGGAGCATAGCATGGAGTTGTTGGTAGACTAGCGACCCCCTGCTTGGTACTCGATGTTGGGCGGGGAGTGGTTGGTTCGCTAGAGGTTCCAGGCCTTGCATCGGGTTGACGACCCTTCTTGGGAAGGCGTATCGTCATTGGTTTGTCGAAGGGATTGAGCTCCTCCGTTTGCGGCTGGCCGACTCTCAGCAGCTTGATTGTCAGTGGCTCCGTTGAGGGTCTTGGCATTTGGCCAGACCTTGGCAGCCGGATTATCATCTGTTCTTCTTGTGCCGAGAGGCTGATCGCGTCTTTACGCAGAGTGACGGTGAGGGGTGCAGACTTGCCAGGTTTGCGAGCTTGGAGGTGGATCGTCAGAGGTTCTTCTGATCCTGTGGCTGTCTCGGTATGAGCTTGCACATCTCCTTCATCAAGGTGCCTCTTCGACTTTTCGTATAGACATGAGTTCGAGTAGTAGGATTCGACCCCTTTGAAGGGATCAATATCAGCAAATTCCGTCCTCACGAAGCCGTATTTGTCGACATATTTGAAGCACTGGTGCAGCATGGAAGGCACGATCATATAATCGTGTATCCACGGGCACCCCAAGAGGATGTTGTAAGAAGTGTCTGCATCTATGACGTAGCAGGTGACTTCGGATTGGAGATCGCCAATTTGATACTTCAGACGAATCTTCCTAATTGGGTAGCTCCTGCCCGAATTGAAACCGATGATGGCGGTGCTTGTAGGCGTCAGGCGATGCATTGGGATGCAGAGATGATGTAGCAGACCCTTCGGAATAATGCTTATGGAAGAGCCAGGATCAATGTGCATCCGATCCTCCTTTATGCCGCCAATGTATCCAGTGTAGTATAGTGGGCGATCGTGCAGATTGGTTTTAATGAACATGTCCTGCGGAGTGAAGACAATGTTGGGCATCGCTCCCATACAGGCGCTGTCTTAGAGATCTGTATGCGGGTTTTCTCCTGTGAGGTTGACTTGCGCCAGGTATGCATCGACATTTTGGAGTGCATCGTTCAAAGCCGTACGAACATCCTTGGAGAGTCTCAGAAGCTCGTATAATGACAACTTGGCCGGTGTGTTGGCCAATTGCGCTAAGATGTCGAAGTTGTAGGGCTTCTCCAGCCCGTGTGATGCCTCTTTTCGGAGGGATTTGTCAAAGCGAGTCTCCCTCGGCCTAGGCTTGTCGGTCGTCGGAGGCTGAGCCGGTCCCGGAGCGTCAGTTGTAGTGGGCTGATGATCTTCAGCCGGGTTGTCAGCCACAGGTTGGGATTGTGCCCCAGATCGCATGACCACGGCTGTAGCTTCTTCGATATATGCCGAGATTGTACGGCAGGACCTGACTTTTCCACTCTTCTTCTTGCAAATGGAAGATGGTGTGGGTTGAGTCACTTCTGATACCAAGTCTTGATGGACCCACATGACCTCCCCTCGTGATGTGGTGAGGGGTACTAGACCAGCAGCCTGATCTCGGAGAGGTAGAAGATTAGCAATCTCCATTGTCGCCAGAGGGATGGGGACCACACCGTCTTGAGTTTTCGTCGGAGTGAAGCTGCCGAATTGTACTGACACCATATTGGCTGCCATAGTTACCTCTTCGAAATCGATGGCCAGTGCGTTCGAATCGATGAGATTTTGGATGTACCGTTTTAGTTGGTAGCAGTCGTGTGTGGCATGGTGAACGTAGCGATAGTAATGGCAGTACTTTGGGTTCTCCATGTCTGCTTGCCGCGGTTCCTATCTTTGTGGGGGAAGCTGAATTCTGTCTCCTTGTATGAGCATGTCCAAGATGGGCTTGACGTGACCGTCTTCGAAGGAGTAAGTGATTTGCGGCCATTGTTTGTCTGCCGGCTTTGGCTCAGATTACTGTGCTGTGTCGGCCACCATAGCCTGCTTACCCCTGTTGTCCCGATTGTTGGAGGGGCTACCCCCATTGTCGTTATTAGGACGCTTGCCCTTGTTCTATCCGTCCGAGATGTGCAGTCCCAATTGGCGAGCCTTCTTCAATCGTTCTTCGGCGCTTGTGGCACTGATGATGAACATCTTCCAGTCCTTGAATTGACTTTCGCCCATCCAGAGACTGATTGTTGGGAGCAATCTCTTTTGGCAAATTTCAATCAAGGAGGAATCCGGATTTCCA
Source organism: Iris pallida (assembly GCA_029216955.1). Lineage (NCBI taxonomy): Eukaryota > Viridiplantae > Streptophyta > Magnoliopsida > Asparagales > Iridaceae > Iris > Iris pallida. The sequence continues at coordinate 122,254 of JANAVB010029274.1, read as the reverse complement.
GATGGCAGCTTCATTGTGGTTTGGCGAAACCGCTCGATATAGTTTCTTGTCAGCTCTTTCTCCTCTTGGACGACGTCCATGAGGCTGGACATTGTGATGTCCTACCCTACTTCATAGAATCTCTCCAAGAACATGAGCTTGAAGCCGGTGAAGGAGTGGATGCAGTTGTCTGGCAGGTTGCGATACCAATCGAAGGCGACCCCTTCCAATGTCCCGATGAATAATCGTGTGAGAATGGCATCGTCATGGAGCAGATGGTCGGTGGTAACCTCGAAGTAAGTGATGTACCGACTTGCTGAGGTCTTGCCATCATAAGGATTGATATTGAACGGCTTATATCTTGGCGGGAAGGGGACATCCCTCCATGCAGCAGGGTATGGTTGCCGTATTCTGAGGTCTTGAGAATTTTATCGAGCGTGAAACATGGCTCGGAGCCCTTGGACCTCTCTTCTCACTTCGCGGGCTTCGTCCACGGCAGTGGGGGCCGTTGTTTCAGGAGGATCATTGCCCGGGTTCGGTGCCGCCGAATTCGAGTTCGCATTGATCGCAGGTCCCGCGCTTGTTTGGCCAGGCGTCCCTCCTTGCAGAGTTGTAAGGGCCGCTTTGATCTCGTCGACAGACTTGACCAAGGCAAGCAATATGGCTTTGAGAGTGTCGATGCGTTGGCGATCGCTAGAACCACCTTGGCTGCTGTCTGTCATGAATACCGTCTTCACAGGAGGAGAGATGGACGGAGAGGTGGAGGAAGCGCCCTCCGAATCATACCTATGTAGTGAGAAGTCGTCGGGGTATATGGGAATGTTCTCCTCTGGTTCAGATTCGGAAGGAACGGTACCCCAAGTCTCCGAGTTCGCCTCGTCTTGGGAGTTATGGACGTCCTCGGGGATGTCGGGGTTTACTACATCTGATGGGAGAGTTGTTTCCCCCGGCTCGTCTTTTTAGAACATCGGGTTGTCGTGGGGGTTCGAAGGAGTGCTACCCCTAGTCCCAGCAACCCCCAGTGGTGTGGACGACGAATCTCCTAATGTAGCAGATTTCGTCTTAGAACGAGTACCTTGGAAAACTTCGGTGGTGGGCACCCGCTTAGACGACAATCTTTTAGTCAAAGTGGTTGAAATCTTTGGGCTGGGAACATTTGTCTTTTTCTCTCTCCCATCGGCGGGGACTTTCTGAGCAGAGTTGCAGGAGACGATGGGAAGTGCCTCGTCTTCTGAAGACGGTTGTTGCAGTCTTTGAAAGATGGACTGCAGGTCTTCTCGCACCGTCGTATTATTGCAGCAGCAGTTAACGATGACTTGGGTACAATGACGTCCGTGGAAGGACTCTTTGCACCCCGATGCGTCTTCTCTTTTCTTGCATTTGTGGAGGATGGCCTTACGCAAGTCAGATGGGTCTGGATCGACCATGTTTGCTCCCTAGATTTTGGGAGACTTTTGCCAACCTCTCTGTTCGTTTGCCGCCGGGGGCTGGACTCGAGTGGTTCTGTACAACTTTCCATCTGAGGCTCGCATAACAGTATGCGGGACGCTCGGATGTTCAGAGACCAGATCAGCGGACCAAACTTGCCAAGCTCGCGCTGCCCTAGACTTCTTCTCTCTAGTGCGTAAGGGTACATAGTAGGAAGAGCCTAGGTGATGCTGGAGAGAGTCAGACATATCTTCTTGGGAGCACAAGAGATCAGGACCATAGGAGAGGCGGTCGAAGACAGAGCCACGTGGAGTGGGTGTCATGCGACTGTCATCAGTAATCTTTATGCGGCTGGCAGATGTAGCCGCATAGGCGTTCTTCATACGACTGAGAGTCTCAGCCGCATGAGTTTTCTTCATGCGGCTGGATGATCTGGCCGCATAGACTTTCTTCTTGCGGCTGGATGATCTGGCCGCATAGACTTTCTTCATGCGGTTGAAAGATTCATCCGCATGAGCCTCCTGCATGTGGTTGGCAAATTTAGCCACAGGAGTGTTCGGCTTCTTCTTGGGGCGCATAGAGTCGCTCTTTGTCCCTGCAAGTCCAGCATCGTAGTGCTTTCCTCTGTCGGACTTGGGGACAGCAGAGTGCTCTACGGCTCGAAGTGGAGCCGTATGAGAGTCGCCTTCGCCGTCTTGGGTAGCAGAGAGTATCCCGTCCAGAGCTTGTGGAGAAGCAAATGATTTTGGCCTCCACTCGCAGCGAGCTTTCTTTGTGCGGGTTCGCTTCTGAACCGGGCCAACACTTCCTTCAGAGAGTATTTCTTCAAACGCATGTTGGTCGAAGCGGACGACCATCTTCTGTTGCGTGGGGCCAAGTTTGGCTGCATTCGATTGCGTCACCAACTCCTCAGTCGTGGAGAAGTTTGTCCCCAGCAGAGTCGCCATCATGTTTTCCATGAAATATAAAAGAGCAGAACAATTATAGGAGGACTGGACTTTTACTTCACGTTACAAACTCGCTTGTACAAAGAAAGCTTAAGGACGAAAACCTAGGTACAGCAGTCTAAGTACAATTGTTTATTTTAGATTCTGGGGGGTGACGATAGAGGCTAGGAAAAGCTACGACAGCTCTGCCTTACTCCTTGGACGATCGGTATGCAGCCTTGGCTCCATAAGATTGCTTGGCGTTGAAGAAATGCTCTCTTTGCTCTCTCTCTGCTTTTTCTCTCCAAGTATTCTGGTGCTCTCTGATCTCAAAAAAGGGTCATCTTCGCAAGGGAATGGCACCTTGCTATTTATAAGAAGGGAATGCCATCATTATGGTTTACAATGATTGTCCCTTAAAGTGGCGGCGGCCTGTTGGTTGATCAATCTGGGCTATTAGTTTTGAGTGTAATGAATCTGGGCCATTAATGTAGATTATGCCCAATCATCTCAGTAATTAATGCTGATTGGAATAAATCTCCCTTATGAAGATCTGCTGATGTCTGCGAATCTGAATGAATAAGTTTAATTCATTCTCCTGCCACGTGTCCCAGATTATTGGAATTTGACCTAATCTTTTATTACAGTAAATCTGGAAATTGATTGGCTTTATGACACGTATCCTGGGAGCTACTGAGGGGATCTGAGCCGCATGAGGATTGAGCCGCATAAGCCCGGCCACGTATCAAGGCTGTTGAGGAGTGGCCCCCGAACCTTCGAATCATATGATAATCTAGACCGCATGGACATAGGGGGCCGCATAACGGGTAACCTCCTTTGTGAGCCGCATGGAGATGGTCCTCGTGAGCCGCATGGGGGAGCGTCTGCTTGAGCCGCATAGGGCTGTTTCGATCTGGGCCTCATAGGGCAACTTCGACCTGAGCCGCATGGGGAGTCTCCGCTCGAGTCGCATAAGACTATCCACGTGCCTAGGCTGCGTGGCATTTTCTGGATCTCGGGGGATTATGTCAGAGATCTCCTTCGTTTCCCTAGGAGTCTGTCATTACGACAGAGTCATAATTACATCTTTGTGTCAGGGCTGTCGTCTCGTCAGAGATGTCAGCCGTCAAGTCAATTAATGCAGTAAGGGAAGAGTTGCTTGTATGCTACGTGGCACCTCTCTGAGCCGCATGGAGATCACAGAGCCGCATAGACGCGTTGAGCCGCATGGGTCCTCTGAGCCGCATCGGCTTTCTGTGCCGCATGGGGTTTCCTGGCCGCATGGCTCTTTGTTTATTATTTTTCATGCTTCTACAATAGGAGGTTAGAGTACATTTATAATCATAATTGTTTTTGTTAAATTTTTAAGGGAACGTGGTACGAAAGTAATTTTTGGAAAGAAAGATTTATGATAAGAGAGATTACCTGAATATTGATGATATCAAAGGATTAAGGAGTTTATTACTTGCTTATGAGGTTGCCCCATTTTAAGGTTAATATTAGGGTTGATCAAGCTTAGTCATTGATTGGTTGTCATATACATGGTCGTAATCTAAACTAAAACCATCAAAAAAATTAGTTCTAGTCGATCAAATGACATATTGCCATTCAAATGTCGCTTGCCTCCTCTTCGAATATTTTGTTTGCATTCTCGTCCCAAGAAGATCTCGTACATCTATTCGAATAAACTCTTTACATCCCCTTCACCCTACCTACCCTAATTACTCCTAAATTTTGAGGACGAAATTCTTTTAAATTCGGTAGGATGTAAACCTCCTAAATTTCTACTACTATTTTTTTTAAAAATTTTGTATTTATTTTGTACTTCGTATCTGTACTTCGCATACGAGTTCGCAGTTTGTATTTGCATAGCGTGCGAGATTGTCGTTTCCTAATTGCTCGACGAGTGCAAATATGCGTCGAGGTACATATTTTAGAAAAATATTTTATTATAAATTTTATTTTATATAGGAAAGTACATGTTCAAACAAATATGATAATTGTTTTTATTTTGTATAAAAGAGTTATTTTATTCGTCGTTTAAAAATAAGTAGTGATTTGGAAATTGTGGTTTATATGAGATGTATACCAAATATTTTGCAAAATTTGAAATTTGTTTATTAATATATTTTTGTTATTTATAAAAAGCTATTTTATGATTCAATATTTAAGTATTTATCGTGATTTTTGAAATTAATTATTACTATATTTATTTACTTATGAAAATGAAATTTGAGATTTTGTTAATTTTAATATTTGATTAAATATGATAATTTAAGTTAGAAAAGATTTCATTTGAATTTGAATTAAATGAAGGTTTTATCTATGTTTGATTCGAATTTGAACGATTAAAGTTTAAATCGAATTTAATTTAATATGATATTATCTATAGGAGAATTTAAATCCTCCCAATCCTTATCCTAATGGAATTTCCACCTCCTATAAAAGGAGAGGTACTTGCCCTCTCTTTCTTCCATGAATTTCCACAACCATCCAAGCTTGTGTATCGTGTACGTGTCCAGATCATATCCTTCAAGTACATATACATTGTTCTCCTCGTGTCCAACATATCGGACACATCCGATACAACACCTTCGTGTCCATCACCTCCCGGATACCATCTCCACCCACAGAATCCCAGCCAACGCCCCCTACCCGTTCCACAACCATCATCATCACCATCAGCAGCCCGACATCACAACTCCTGCCACCCGACTTCGAAACACCACCACCAAGAACAGACCACCACCAGAAAAGTAAAGGAAGGGGACGACCCTTACCTCAACTCTGCCACGCCGGCAGCCGCCAGCGAGACCCTTCTGATTCTTCTCTCCACCACCAGGATGACCTGTGACCTTGTCCTCCTCAATCTATCTCCCAATACCCCTCCCCGTGGCCTCCTCTCGAGCAGGCACGGAGCCTCGACCGACTGCAGCTCGAGCCATCCGCGGTGTCCGCGCCTCGCTGCGACCCCCGAACATCCACCGCAGCGCCTCCCGATCCGCTGCTCAGGTCTGTGGTGACCCTTCTCTAACCGTACGAACTCCAGAACCGTACGTGCGTGCCCCGGAGCAGCTTCCTGTCATGTCCGCTAACGGTCGCCGTTCCGTACGTCGCCGATGACATCCGGTGACCACCGCTTCCACGCGGGACGTCACGGGCAGTTGAGACCCATCGGTTCTGCGTCTCTGTCATCGAGCATCTCCTGCGCCGGTGTCCTTCCCGGCCGAGCACCTCGGCCCGGCTCCTCCGTCCACCGGTGAGAACCCCCTCTCTATCTCTCGACCTCTCCCTCTTCTCAACAACTCTCTCTCTCTCCACTTTCTTTCTTTCATCCATACTTTCTTTTAAACAGTGATGTTATGTTTTATTATTATTATTATTATTATTATTATTATTATTATTATTATTATTATTATTATTATTATTATTATTATTATTAATTCTGTATTATTATTATTTAGAGTTTGTGTTATTATTATTATTATTTAAATTTTCTGATTTTGGGAGAACATCAAGAACATTGTGTTTATTACTACCATTAATATTTTTTGCTCTTTTGTAGTATGTTTCTAAAACTTATTTTGTAACAAAATATTTTATTTGTTTCTGGGTTTACATCAATTTCCAAATAGGTAGGAACCTTCAAAATATTATTATAATATTATTATTTTTGTAACTAGATATATACATACACCAAACTATATTTTTTAACCATAAAAAATGATTTCTCCGTATTTCAAATACTTGCCTAAATTTTACTAATGCAATATGGTTATCTACCTAGAAATTCTATTTTGACCACCTAAAGTTTTGACTAAAAAGATTTTTTATTTTTAAGAATTTTTCTAGACTAATAAAAATGTATTTTTACAAATTACATATATAAAATATTTTCAAGTATTTACGTAGAATTATTTTTCAAGTATATTATGAAATATTTTCTAAAAATAGGACACGTGTCGCTTCGCTCAAACTCTCTTCAAATTATCCCCATTACTAATAGCTAATTGTGCTTTCATATTTTCTTGCAACTTCGGACCATGACATATCGAACATGACTATCGGACATTCAGGACTTGTCGGAGCACCGTACCACACTAGACGACACACCAGGCAAGATACCTTGCCATCACTGTTTATTTCTTTGCTCACGATATTCCATGCATTAAATTATTTAGTATTTATTTTCTGCAATTATAACTTGTACTTCTCAATTATGCGTAGATGCAAATTTTACTGTTTAAGTTTTGTCTTTCCTTATTTATTTTATTTGTATGCACACTTGACCTAGAAGGAAGAGACCTCCTGCATTGATTGGCCTTGACACTTGTGTGCCACGATTCATGAGTCGTATATAGATTTCCGATGTATGTATTGAGTGGCCAGCGGTACATTTTAGACGAGCGTTAGGCCATGACTACTACTAAGATTGTATGATAAAAGACTAGTGGTCATTAGAGTTAGATCATTGGGTAGGAAGAATACAACTGGGCGTTGACCTCCTCCCTATCTATCATAGACTTGCTCGCTACTGAGGAACGATAGGTAGACTATATAATGTAGACTCGCTCGATACTGAAGAATGGTATATAGTATTAAGACTCGCTACTGAGGTCCTGCTTATTTTATCTTGACTTCACTTGGAGGTTATGCGACCATGCACTATTCTCGATTGCATTACACTTAGAGTGGTTAGGTGACCGTTATCCAGTAAGTATAGGTACTTTTAGTTTATGTACTTATGCCTAGGCCAAGGGACCGATTCAGCCCGGGAGGAACAAGAATAGCAAGCGCCAGCCTTTCATCGGTGCGAGTTAGGTGGGAACTTTCGCATAGGACTCGCTACCCGACGCGAAAGGGTCGCCGTCTAACCGGGCTATAGTCCGCGATGGCTTGACATTGCCAGTGGCCTTCACACCCTTGTACTGCTTATCAAATGCATGTGACACGGGATGAATATGATAGTGCTTAATGTTATACAGTTTCATATTGCTTGCCTCAAAACATGTTAACATGCAAATCGAACAGGATGGTTAGAAAGATCATTGAAAGAGCTAGCTAACATGTTTACGAAACTTCTTGAATCAAATGCATAGCTTGGATTTAATTAGCCATTCGCTAGTACATGTGTTTCGTGCTGATTCTTGCTCTTTGCAGGTCCCGCAAACTAGGAAGGACGCGCCAACTAGCTCGGCGACGTTCGTGACTTTTGAAGCTTCGGCCGTGCGTCGAAGACTTTCTCTGGGACTCCACTTTTGAAGCTCTCGACAGTCCAAGGAATATGACTCAGCGTCCCTCCCATCCAGGTCACTGGAGTACTTTGTTGTATATTGAGGGATGTGTGTAATGTATGGAACGGCTATCTTATCGGCACTCTTTTGTAATCGAGTCATGTTGTAGCCCGTGCGGCAATGAGTCTTGTATCGGAGTCTGTAAAAGATGTTCATTATCAATAAAGATCAAGTTTCCTTTACTTATTGTGTGAATCAATTTGTCTGTGTACTCTCTTAGATCTCGTGTCTCGGATTACCTTATGACTAGGCCTTCTGCGATCGTAAATTAGGTTCGCACGGCATTACGCCCGGGGGACTACTATCGATTGGACGGAATCGGGGCGTGACATAATGGTATCAAAGCACGGCTTTACGTCCTTGGCCTCCAGTGTCGAGTTCTAGTCTCCAACCGTTAACCTCGTGTCGATGAGAAGAGTTGTTCCATACGATGAACCCGGGACATTTTCTGAAACTAATGAGAGTTGCCTTTCCTTTTCCCATCCAGTTACGGGAGCTCAGGCGGAAGATGAGACGAGTGCTTCCAGCGGCTCGAGTGCTTCTAGACCCGAGCATTCCGTCAACCCAACGGGAAAGACGCCTACCGTGGCCGGACCTTCCGGCGACCCGATGCAACGTATGCTGCAAATGCTTGAGATGTAACAACGTCAAAATGAGCTCCATCGTCAGCAAACGGAGGCTCGTTAGACTCAATTTGAGAATCGGTTCGAGGCTCAATTCAAGCGGCAGCAGCAGCAGCTGAATACCCTCCAGCAGATCGTACAGTCGGTCGTGGGCAATAATAATAATTCAACGATGATGTCTGCCATGACCCAGCCTGCGGTTCGATCCAACTAAGCCGAACCAGAGGCGCCCGTGCTCTCACCTGCGGCACCGAGAAGTTCCAACTTCAACGTGTCGAAATTAACAAAAAGCTGCTGCACTTTCTTCAAAGGCACAGAAGATCCCTCCCTGGCGATTGACTGGTTAGAGGAGCTGGAAGACAAGTTCGAGCTTCTGGGTGTCGAGGACTCGAAGAAATTTACGTGTGCTCAACTTCTACTTCGAATGAACGTGCACGATTGGTGGGCTGTGCAGAAGTGGGCTATTCGACGTGAAAACGAGACAGCAGCGATCTCATGGGCGACATTCAGAAATGCGTTCGAGACTGAATATCTTTCAGCAGTCGTACGACAGGAAAAGAAAACGAGTTTATGCAGTTGACGCAAGGAAATATGACTGTATGACAATATGCGGCCGAATTCAACAAACTGGCCAAGTTTGTTGGAGACTATCTACCTACCACTGTAAGTCGAGCTAAACGATTCGTAGTGGGCCTGCGTTCCACTATCCGTGCTCATGTCTCGGTGCCTGAATACAAAACCATGGACGAGGCACTCAACTATGCCCTTCGTCTGGAGTCTGAGTATCCTCCTACTACTACTGGCACTGTTCACTTTAATAACAAACGTCATAGTAATGCGGAAGGCAACAATGCACACAAGCGTCAAAACCGCAGGAATGGAGGTGGCAACCAGACGAAGGATCGAGTAGTCTGCGAGTTCTGCCATAAGGAGGGACACATGGCCGTCGAGTGCCGATTTAAGAACGGGGCATATTTCGTTTGCGGCAAAACAAATCACGTCGCAAAGAACTGCCCGGAAGCTAGGCCGAACCAATGTCCCCAACAACACCATCAGAACCGAGGCCAAGCACCTCGGGCTCCATCGACCGTACAACCAAATGGCCAGGACCGTCGCCCCAACGCTTAGGGCAGCGTCTACACCATGACTCGCGACGAAGCGTTCACATCTGATACAGTCGTGATAGGTATACTGCAATTCAATAATAAACCTGCTCGTGTATTGTTTGATTCATGTTCCACGTATAGTTTTGGCGAACTTTGTCGCCGAGCACAAATTCTTCTTGACACCACTGGGCCTCGATATTAATATTAACGTACCGTCGGGCATGCCACTACTTGCAAATTTAGTCTGCAGAGATGGAATCATCTGTATTGGTGGTCAAAAGGTCAGTCTCGATACGATAGTTCTAAATATTAAGGACTACGATATCATTCTGGGGATGGATTAGCTCGGTCCGTGCAACGCAACCATAGACTGCGCTGAAAAAAGAGTCACATTCCGCATACCTGGAGTGTCTGAATTATGCTACTCGTGTGGTGAGACGTCGCCGACCTGCATGGTGATCTCTGCAATATCTGCTCGACGGATTCTGCATTTTGGATACGAAGGCTATCTAGCTTCCGTTCGATACATACGACAGGATGGTACAAATACGGGTCAGACCGATGTTGTGGCAGAATTCCCCGATGTGTTCCCGGATGAGCTGTCCGGTATGCCGCCCGATTGAGAGATCGAGTTCACTATCGATACATTCCCCGATACCTGACCGATCTCGAAAGCCCTGTACAGAATGGCCCCTGCAGAGCTTAAAGAACTCAAGGTGCAGTTACAAGAGTTGCTCGACAAGGGATTCATTCGACCCAGCGTCTCGCCCTGGGGAGCGCCCATGCTGTTTGTTAAGAAGAAGGATGGCTCTATGCGTCTTTGTATCGACTACCAGGAGCTGAATAAAGCTACCGTCTGGAACAAATACCCCCTGTCCCGCATAGACGATCTGTTTGATCAGCTTCAAGGAGCCATGGTGTTCTCTAAAAATGATCTGCGTTCGGGTTACCATCAACTCAAGATCAAGCCGGATGATGTGCCGAAGTCTGCCTTCCGTACTCGATACAGCCATTCTGAGTTCCTGGTAATGCCGTTCGGCTAAACGAACACCCCAGCTGCTTTCATGGATCTGATGAATCGGGTGTTCCGACCATTCCTCGACAAGTTCGTAGTAGTCTTCATCGACGACATACTCGTCTACTCGAAGAGCAAGCAGCAACACACTAAGCATCCACGGACCGTGCTTCAGACCCTTCAAGAAAATCAGTTGTATGCGAAGCGAAGCAAGTGTGAATTTTGGCTGAGTAGCGTCGCATTCCTCGGACACATCATTTTAGCTGAAGGCATTGCGGTCGACCCCAAGAAAGTTGAAGCCGTCGTCGATTGGAAGTGGCCAACGTCCGTCAGCGAGATTCAAAGTTTCCTTTGCTTAGCGGGATACTATCGACGCTTCGTGAAAGACTTCGCGAAGATCGTATCGCCCCTGACTCGCCTCACACAGAAAAGAGTCGTATTTGACTGGTAAGACGACTGCGAAGCTTCTTTCCAAGAATTAAAGCAACGGCTCGTCTCGGCCCCAATACTCGCACTTCCAGAAGGGACTGAGGGTTTTCAGATATTCAGCGACACGTCCGGTCAGGGCTTGGGGTGTGTGCTGATGTAGCGGAACAAGGTGATATATTTTGCTTCCCGACAGCTAAATCCGCACGAGAAAAATTCCCACGCACGACCTGGAGTTAGCGGAGATTGTATTTGCGTTGAAATTATGGCGTCATTATCTCTATCGCGTGGCGTGCACGATCTATACAGATCACAAGAGCCTCAAGTATCTATGCACGCAGAGAGACTGAACTTGCGGCAGAGGCGCTGGCTTGAACTGATCAAGGACTACAACTTGACTATCGACTATACGCCGGAAAAGGGAAATGTTGTGGCAGACGCTCTGAGTCGGAAGTACATAGCCTCGCTGTCCATCGACCGCAGACTGCTACGCGACCTAGAAGAGATGGGCATCGAACTCCGAGTCCAATTCAGGAATGTGCATTTGGCAAAGTTGCAGTTATAGCCGAGCTTGCTTGAAAAGATCAAGACCGCTCAGAAGGACGATCCGTACCTGAAGAAAATGCGAGATCTAATCTCGACGGGCAGGACGACCGACTTTTCGGAAGACGAGACCGGCATGCTTCGATTGAGGGATAGGCTATGCTTTCCAGATGATTCAGAACTTAGACAGGAGATATTGTCGGAGGCGCACTACGCAAATTATGCCTTGCATCCTGGCAGTACGAAGATGTACAAGGACCTTCGCACAAACTTCTGGTGGCACGGGATGAAAAGAGATGTTGCACTTTTCGTGTCGCAATGCATGGCCTGTCAGCAGGTAAAAGCTGAGGACCAGAGACCGGGCGGATGTTTGCAAAAACAAAAGTTGTTCTTTATTTCAACAAACTTTGTAAAAAGATTACAAGAATTCTGGGAAAGTACAACTATAGGAATTTGATCTGAATGACGATTGCTTTATCCCTTGGACGATGTGAACTTTGAAGACGATAGCCTCTGAAGATTGTAGCAGTACTTTGGCAAGAACTCCTGATCTCTGGTGATGATTGCTGATATATGTGTGTGATCCCCTCTACGAAGGACTTGAAACTCTATTTATAGAGTTATAGAAATAACTACTTTTTAGTTATTCTGGACTACGCAAGATGGATTGCGCATGCATTGGACCGCACAGGCATCAGACTGCGCTAGCAGTTATTTGATCGTGGGCCAACTGTAGTGGACACGACATTATTGGATTGAAATGCGCATGATCGTGTACAGACGGTTACCACGTAATGAGTCATTGATGGCATGAAGGCCACGTGTACTTTGTCAGTTGTCTTGATGAAGTGCGCCACCTAAATTGCGCTGGCTTCAGATTGCGCTGGAATGGACCGCGCTACACAGAGTCTGGCCAATTACGCTGCATGTACAGCTGTCCTCGAGCGCTGTGCTGCACGATAAACGAACAGTTTCCTCGTCCTCCGTGCTGTCAGTTGTCAGAAGATCTGATTCTCTGTCAGATAATGATGACAAGGCCACGTCAGTCTGCGCACTTGGATGAGTGCACAGTTCAGCCTGCACAATCGAGTTGGTGCGCAATCTGTCTCCTGCGCAATTCACTTGAAGGATGCCCAATTTGATTTTCATGACTTCTTTGATGGGTGCAACTTGATTTTTAGGACCTACAAGACCCCCTTCAAAGTTTTTGAAGTTTGAAGATAGTCAAAGCTTCGAAATACTTTGAATTTTGATTTACAAAATCAAGTTGCGCAAGTAATGACTTGTCTGCACAATTGGAGGAGTCAGCTCCCATTTCTTCAGCACAATTTGAGGCGACCATTTTCTCTTAAAAAACTATAAATAGTTCTCTTTGTTCTTCTTGTTATTCTTTACTTGTTTTCACTTTGCTAAATAGAGAAAAGTTCTCGAGCCTCCTCCGACTTTCTTCTTTCTTCTCCGTCGACTTCAGATGGCTCCAAAGCGTTCCGCCACCGACAAGGGCAAGGGCCCCGTCGAGTCTTCGACTCGTGCGGTGTCGCACATTTCACGACATGAAATCGGACATCCAGCATTGCAAGGTTGCTCGATCGAAAAGTCCTTTTTAGGGTTCTTCGACATGATTGAATCCCCAAACCTATCTCTTTTTAGAGATTTGGTTATACTGTGCCGCCCTGTTTAGGGTTTTGGTTACACAAACCGAATAGTTTTCATTTTTATGAAGACTATTTTCTTGCGCAATCGGATAGAACGCGCTGGCAAAAGTCAGCGCAATCTGCTGATTTGCACAAGGTTGTCCAGCACAAACTGATGCTTTGAGCAAGTTATTCAGCGCAATCTGATGGCTTGCGCGAGTGGATGAGTTGGCACAACTGGACAGTTTGTGCATAGAAGCTGTTGTTGCGCAATCTGATGCTAGACAGCGCAATCTGATGCTTGCACAATTTGCTGACAGAATCTTTGATTTTACTTGTACTGAATTCTGTCTTTCTGTTTGATGCAGTTAACATCAGAGAGGACCCAGAGTATAAAATCTTTGCAGGGACCCTTGTTGAACCAGAATTTAAAGAAGATTTGTCCCATGTGCTTTTTCCCCAATATGCTCTGCCATCCTCCCGCCAAGCCATCTTGGTAGCTCAGGACAATGAAACTCTATTAAGTCTGATGAATGGGCAGCCTCTGCAGACTGCCGATGCTATTACCCATAAGAAACCCCTGTTCTTATTTGGCGAAGCTATTGACAAGAGTTCTCAGCCAAGACCCCGTGTTGAGCAGAGACTCTTCCAGAGAAAGGAGAAAATAATCATGTTACCGGACATTGCTAGATGCCTCCCTCTAGCCCGCTATGCCCATGCAAGCCATCCCAGAAGGATGGACTGGGATATTACCCCCCTCCAGCAAGCAAGGGTACGGAATATTTGTGTAAAGAAAGGCCGAAACAATAGGGATATGTTCTATAGCTCCTCTGAGCGTCATAGCACTTTGCTCAGAGGGTTGAAGCCAGGCTGCATCCCTCCAGAGAACTCTTCTTTGCTGCTGCCGATGAGGACGCCAATATTTGGTGAACCCAGACAACAAAAGGTGGAACTGCATAACCAATTGGATATTGGTTCAGTTCGAAGACAAGTTCAAAGAGATCGAGCTATATCAGGCAGTATACGCTACCGTGTATTGATTCCTCCCAAACCCTTATCTATTTCTGGCCTTGGCAGAGAGGTACAATTATAGGACATGGACATTCATGACACCCTGTGGGGAAATTGGATTAGCCCTTCATGAGATAAAATACATCTCGTGCTTACCAACGGAAGACTTTTCTTATGAGGAATATGTTCCAACAAACGACGAGTTAGACCGACTACGTCGAGAAAATGCAGAGATAGTGGCCGTTTTCGACGAACTACTGTGCCACTACAAAATATGCTCCATGTACTATAAGAGCGGTTCTTCTGGCACCTGTTATTCATCAAAGTGGTTGCCTTATCTTTTTCTTAATCATATCATCGAGAAAAAGACTGAGGATCATGATACGTGCAACCCGACTTTCTTCCAACCCCTTAGCCACAGTGAAGTAATAAGATTGATAGAAAAAAAAACAAGAAAATGGACATCAAAGTTAACGACGAACATCAATACCCTCCACTCAAGACCGGAGATTTTGTCGAGAGTTTTATGAGAATGGGTTACAGGCCCATGTCAAGAGAAGCCCAGCTGGCGGGATTCCTGACATATTGGCTCCGACGCTTCATCGTACCCGGAGCAAGCGCCGTGGACCGCTTCTATCGCGGCATACTTTTTGTTGCTGTCTGGTTAGCCTTTGGCTACCAGATGCATTTGCTGTCAGCGATGACCTGTAGAGTGAACGCAGGTCTTCGTCTTTATGTTGACTCCATGCTCAAATGGAAGGGTGAGAAGGAAAACTTCCCTCGACTGGAGTTGCCTTACACCTATTTATTCGGATGGTTGCTTCTGCACCATCCGTCATTGATGAACCCCGACATGGAAGCAGTCTGCGGTAGCTATCTGCGGAGGTTCTCCCGGAGCAAGTGGGTGTACACTAGTCTGAAGGATTACAGACGTGCCTTGAACCTTGGGAAAGGATAGAATTTTTACTGCGTTGCCCCTCCAACCGGTTATGAACATATGTCGACAAATCTAGTTGACCTTGGGAGGCAGCCGTTGGGTCGAGCAGCATTTGAACGGCTGAGGACGATCAGGCCGTCGCATTTTGTGTATAGATTCGAAGATGAGTGTTTCTTGGAACCATATCTGCCAAGCCGCTTCGCTCGTCAATTTGGTTACGACCAATTCCACGTAGGCAATGTTATAACTTTCCTAGAAGGAAAGGGGTATCTGATTGATGGTGCCAGAGTATGGGCCTATTACAACGCTCGAGACACAAGGACAATGTTCTCGATGCCGACCAAGAATGACCATGGCCCTCGAATGTTATATACATATTCACTTTTTTACATAGCTGCAAATACATTCGTCAAGAACTTCAATCTTGTAGATAGCTTCGCGACGGCGACGCGTTTGAAGAAAGGAGCAACTGCTATGCTAGCTCCAGGAAATGATGAGCAACATGAACCAGTGGATGATCCCTTGGAAGCCTCAAGGGAAGCTAACTTCCCTGAGGAGGCTAATGAACCACTGAGGGTTTCTTTGAAAGTGGCCAAATCTCCAACCAAGGAGAGAAATAGAAGGATTAATGAACCTTCCTCTCCGGTTGCAAAGAAGAAACTTATCTTAGACCCCTCCGAGAAGGTCACCACCAGGTCCTAGTCTCGGCAACTGGCCGAGTCGACCCAAGAAGAAGCGACCACACCGACCTCTCTTCCAAAGCAGGTCGATGTAGTAGATGTGGAGAGTCCCGAAAGACCTCTTCATCGAAAGAAATTGGCCTCTAGAAGGAGAAAGAGGGTGATCACCCCTCCAAGGCAAATCTTGTCTTCGGTGGTGGCCAGTGCTGTAGCTGGAATAACCATGTCATCCCCTATACCTGCCTCCGAGCCTAGGCAGGAGACTCCTTCCCCAGAGCCAAGGGATGAGGTTGAACAAAGAGATAAAGCTGAGCTAGGGGCTGAAGCTGAGCTGAGAGATGATGAAATTTTACGATCTCCTTCTCTTGCGGTGAGAACTACCCAGATTCCTGCTACGCCAGGAGGGCTCCGTAAAGAAGAAGATCGTCTGATGATTGAAGCTTTAAATGATTGCGACTTCGGTCTGCAAGACGATGTCGATCAAGCCGTTGCCGCAACTGCCAGCGAGGAAGCTCTAGAGGATAGCATAAGCGATGAAGATACATCAACTGAAGAAGTTGATGATACAATAAATCCTGAAGAAGGCACTGATATCCACATGTCTCCCGAAGCCAAAGACGATACACTGAATCCTGAAGCGGATGTGGAGGTATACGTGTCTCCAGAAAGGAATACAGATGTAGAAGTAGCACCTACTGAAACTACTTCTGCTGCTCCAAAAGGTATTAAACGATTTTATTTACCTTCTTTTCATGGATTCAAATAGCTGACATTTACATTTTTATCCATGCCGAACTTGAATCTTCCCCGGTTCCTCCGTGTGCACAGACATAGTGCCAGTAACGGCTATCGCTAGCGGTAGCAGATATTTCTCTGGTGGTTCTGAGGCCGAAAGTAGCCAGGCAGTAATGTTTGAGGCTACTTCCGCTAGATTGGAATCTGTACCAACAGACGAAAGGCTTGTTGCTGGGGCAAGTCATGGTAAGATTTCCTTTGATTTTTTTTATCCTTTTCAATTAGTTGCTAATGACAACAACAATCAATGATAAGGTTCATTTGATTTTGCAGAAGAGCATCTGGGAGGAGCAACTAGGTCTACGATGGATGCTCTGGCTAAAGAGTCATCTACTCAAAGAGAAGAAACCGGACGTATGTCTTCACAGACACCTGCTGCTGTTTCTATATCTATGGGAGTAGCTGCTACTCCGGGTGCTCTGGCTACCAACCATTTTATCATCAGCTCTTTCAGTAATCTCTTCTTTAAGTCTTTGAAATCCTTAGTAGATAGCGTGATAGAAAAAGAAGAGGCTGGTTTCTCCACCGTCAGAGATCCAACCTCCTACTTGATCAATGTTATCCGTCATCAAGGCGACGAAGCTCAGGCTATCTTTCTCGAACATGTACTAGATGAGCTAGAGGCATCGGTCAAAATTTACAAATAGCTGAATAAGGGAGAGATGGAGTCCTTGGTGTAAGCTGAATTTGAAAAGATGTCTCAAGAGGCTGCGGTTGAGAAAGTTAATTTCCAAATTCTTTTGGATGCTTTCACTAACAAGTCTGCTGAGTATAATGTCTAAGTGGAAACAGTGGCATTTGTTGCTGACGAGAAAGAGAGGAGAGTTGCGGAGCTGCAATCAGAATCTGCCCGTCTTAAAGAAGAGCTGAGACTTGTCCAGCTTGCTCTGGAGGACGAGGCCGCTCAACACCAGACTGCAGTTCAACAGCTGAATGCTCTGACTCTGGAAAGGGATGAGTACGTCGCAACTCATCAAGAAGAAATCTCTCGCAGAATAGTGACTATGCCATCTTTCGACGACAAATCTGGGATGGAAAAAGCTAGGAAACAGGTGATGGAATCTCGTGAGGAGCGGCTGTAATCTTTGAAGCAGCAGATGACCAACTTAATGACTTCACCAGCAGAATAAGAAAGATTTTTGTATCTTCAATCTTTTTGTGATATGAAATGTTGTAATGTCTTTCAATTTTTGATCAATAAAAGACATCCTCTTGGTGGCTCTATTATTTGTTGGATATCTTATTAAGATATAAATAATAGCGATAGAAAATATATTCAGAGGTGCAAGACATGATATATTTCTTGATTTTGGAAAATAATCATATTTAATTATATCAGCTCAGAGGTAATATGGACGTGGCAAATATAATTTATTGAACATCATTATTTCAATAGACAACTTAATCAAAGATGACAAGTTGCTGATATGAACGAAATGGATGATTCGTCAAAATGTGAACGAAATAAATGAACGAAAATGAATCGTCGGGATGAACGGATGGACCGTCAAATGAATTAAATGAACGAATGAACCGTCAAATGAACGTGATGAACGGGTAAACCGTCAGATAAATGTAACGAACGGACGAACCGTCTGATAGATGTGTGAACGGGTGAACCGTCGGGTAAATGTAATGAATGGACGAACCGTCGAGTGAATGAATATAATGAACGGACGAACTGTCAAATGTGGAATGTACGGATTTCTGTCTATAAATAGAACAAAAAGTCATATAAGATGGTCACTTTCGCTTTTCAACATAAAGATGTTGTCTGGAGATGCATCCAAGAAGGCCGAGATCGCCCCGAAGCTGGAAGCGGGTACTAAGGAACATCCAATCGAACCGGCTCAACCAAAGCAGATAGCAGCGGGCGAAGGTTTGTCTGTCCCCAAGCCGCCAAAGGACATCTTGGATTTCCTTCTTGAACCGGGGAAGTCTGAAGAAGAAGAAGCCATGAGGATGGCTGCTTGCAAGTTCCTGGTGGGTTCCAGCAAGAATGTTCTCGACTCTTTTGCTGATCATGTTTTTGATAAGGACGGTAGTGGCCTGCGTCCCAATTTTGAGAAGGATGATAGTGACCTTCCTTGATATTATGTACTATCATTTAAGATGAAATAAAATTGAATTTTATTGAACTTGTCTGATGATTACAAGCAATGTCTGTTACATTTATACATAATACTTTTTTAGGAACTTGCCATTGATAGGCATCATTGCAACTCGACCGTCTAGTTCTGTAAGTTGATAGGCTCCATTTGAGAAGACTTTGCTCACGATATATGGTCCTTCCCACTTTGTATCGAATTTGCCCTTGCTCATATGAGTCATAGTCATAGGACGTCTAACAGTTAGAACGAACTCTCCTTTCTGAAAGGCTCTGACCTTAACTTTGCAGTTGAAAGTCTTCGAGATGCGGGCTTGGTATAACTCAATATGCTGTTGAGCCATTAACCGCTTCTCGTCGAGCGCCTCCAATTCTTGAAGTCGAAGAAGATCGTTGTTCTCTGTCGTGAGTTCGTTGGCGATCGCAATCCTTAATGACAGAATTTAGAGTTCCAGGGGTAGAACTGCTTCACAGCCGTACACCAAAGAAAAGGGTGTACATCCTGTAGGGTTGCAGACCGTAGTACGGTAGGCCCAAAGACATTCTCCAAGCTTTTCACTCCAGTTTTGTTTGTTAGTAGACACAAACTTCTTGAGGAGCTTGATGATAGTCTTATTGAAAGCTTCAGCTAAGCCATTAGCAGCAGGATTGTAGGCTGTCGAAGCGACATTGTCAATCCAGTGATCATCACGGAACCTTGTGAACTTTTGGCTGATGAATTGGGGTCCGTTGTCATGAATGATCCTTCTAGGTGCACCAAATCTATAGATGACATGGTATTTGACGAAGTTGATGACACTACTGTTCTTGACTTCAGCCAATGGTATAGCTTCGGTCCACTTGGAGAAGTAGTCGGTTATTCCCATTATGAACCGATGTCCTCTAGAAGAAGGAGGATTGATGGGACCGATGATGTCCATGCCCCAAGCTTCAAAAGGCTAGGAAGCATCAGTCGGATGAAGGAATTCTGACGGTTGATGAATGAAATCTGCATGGATTTGACAAGCTCGACACTTTCTTGCATATTCGATGGCATCAGATACCATAGAGGGCCAGTAGTAACCCATACGTCGGATGCGATCCTGCAGTTTAGGACCAGGTTGGTGTGCTCCGCAGATACCGTCGTGAGCTTCACGCAATACTTGCTTTGCTTCATCACCAGCAAGGCAGCGCAAGAGTAAACCGTCATAAGTTTGCCGATAGAAAGTTGTGGTGGTCTGATTGTAGTAGAATCGTAGAGACCGCCGATGAATACTCGTAGTCTCCTTGGGATCTTCAGGGAGTATGTCATGGACCACGAAGTCGATGAAGGGAGTTCTCCAATCTTCATTGGTAACGTTGACTTCAGTAAGATTACTGAACTCAATGTTACGATTGTTTTTGACGCAGAACAATTCCCGATTAGAGATAACCAACACCTGCTGTCTTTTGATAGGGATAGCTAAAACTGCTGCAAGATTGGCCAAAGTGTTGGCTTCAGTATTGCAAGCTTGGCGTATATATTCGATGAAGAAGGCTTTGAATGATATAGCCATGTTGATTGCCGCTTCAAAATAAGGCATTAGATCTTGATGGCGAACTTCATAAGTCCCTCTAACCTGGTTAACAACCATCTTGGAGTCACCATAGACTTCAAGATACTCAACGTCAAGTTGTTTGGCTAGCTAAAGGCCAATGAGTAGAGCATTGTATTCTGCCACATTGTTGGAGCAAGGTTTATCTAAGGAGTAGGCTCTTTGAATAGCTGACCCGTCGGAGAAACAAGGACAACTCCAACTCCTGTGACAATGGCACCATTGGGTCCAATCCTGGATGCACCATCAAAGAATAGACGCCAAGTAGGAAATTCTTCGGAGATTGTATTATATTCCAAAGTCTCGTCTGGAATTCCATCATAGAGTTTGGACGTTTCTGGAACAGGATGAGCTGCTAAGAAATCCGCTAGTGCTTAGCCTTTGACAGACTTTTGAGGAACATATACCGTGTCATATTGGGCTAGCAGAATGGCCCATGTAGCCAGCCGAGAATTGAGTGTGCTAGGCTTCTTCATCAATACCCGAAGAGGATTAACTCGGGATATGACATGAATAGTTTGGCCAATGATATAATGCCGAGTCTTTTGAACAACAAACATAAGAGCTAGGTATTCTTTTTCGACCGGACTATAACGGTGTTCAGCACCAATCATAGTACGACTAAGGTAGTAAGTGGCTTGTTTGTGTCCTTCTTTGTTCTTTTGGGCAAGTAAAGCACCCAATGAATGATCCATAGCACGGACATACATTAAGAACGGTATGCCAGAGATTGGTGGCACCAAGACTGGTGGATTCATGAGATATCACTTTATGTCGTCAAATGCTCGTTGACATTCTTCGGTCCAAGCGAAAGATACACCCTTCTTCATTAGTTGAGTAAATAGTCTGCAGCGTCCAGACAGATTCGAAATGAATCTCCTGATGTACGCAAGTCGACCTTGGAATCCTCGTAGCTCTTTTAGGACGCATGGAGGATGCATCTTTTGAATGGCTTTGATCTTCTCGGGATCCACGTGTATACCCTTAGAGGTAATAACGAAGCCGAGAAATTTGCCACTAGAGACACCCAAGAATGACTTGGTGGGATTCATTTTGAGTTGATGTTGGCGCATGAGGTTGAAGATAGTTCTCAAGTCTTGGATGTGATCTTCCTTTAGACGACTTTTGACAGCAATATCGTCGACATAGCATTCGACAGTCTTGCGCAGATGATCTCGAAAGATGGTACTCATGGCTCGTTGGTATGTTGCACCAGCATTTTTGAGACCAAATGGCATTACAGTATAGCAGTAGAATCCACGAGGAGTACCAAAAGAAGTATGTTATTCGTCTTCAGGATTCATCCGAATCTGATTGTATCCGGAGAATCCATCCATGAAAGATATTCTTTCGAACCCACAGGTGTTGTCGATCATAACGTCCGTGATAGGGAGAGGAAATTCATCTTTTGGACATGCTTCATTAAGATCCTGAAAGTCGATGCAGACTCGAACTTTGTCGGTTTTCTGTAGAACTGGGACGACATTTGCTACCCAATCAGGATGCTGGTCTTCTCGAATAAGGCCACAAGCGATGAGCTTTTTGACTTTATCGTCGATGGCATCCATTATTTCTAGCTTGAAGCACCGTTGTTGCTGTTTGACCGGTTTTGCATTCGGCAAGATGTTCAATTTGTGAGTAGCAACTTTAGGATCTAGACCTGGCATGTCCTCATAGCTCTAGGCAAAGACATCAATGTATTCCTGAATAAGAAGAATTAATTCTTGCTTATCTGCCTCTGGGAGGTTCTTGCTGATGAATATTGGATGAGGTGACCCGCTCTCTCCTACATCAATTTGAACTAATTGATCTTCAGTAGGAGGTTCCCTTTGGTCGAATCGGAGTTCCCATTGGGTATCCATTCGTTGAGCCCAGGGATCTGTTTCAGGACTTTCTTCAACATCCTCGTCATAGCCTTCTGAAAGTTCGACGGAGACCATGTTAGAAGATACAGTCAATCGATAAACTTGACCGATGCTGGTGTCAGAATCCCATGATCTGGAATCAGAAGAGTTAGAGCGCTCTTCACTATCGGATTCAGAAGCTGCTGGGGATAATACCGCAGGTGAAGCATATCCGAGACCTCTTTTGGTCCTGCTGTAGTACATCTCTGACTTTCCTTTCGGTACAGCCGTACGGATAGGAGTTCTTCTATCCTTACCGTAATTGAGGCCATTCTTGAAGTCATAACCCATCTTTCGGATGATGTCTTTTGATTGCTGACTGTAACGACGGAGTTGAAGATGTCCCATACCATTACTTTTGCTATCATCCGTATAGCTGAATTGTTGTTCCAGTCCTTTACTAAAAAGTATTGGACTCTCGCCTTTCTTAAGAGCGGGAACAATACGATATGAATTCTTTGGGTGTTCAAATAAGACTTCTGTTTGAAGAGATTGCACAACTCCAATCGTAAATGATTGAAAGCTATCTAACATATCCAAATAGCACTTTGCATGATAAATGACATCAGTATTCTGGAAAGTAGATACTTTTTTATTAATTTGTACATCTGTATTTACAGCAAAACCTTTAGCCATAGCAGGCTTGGTCAGATTGATTACAAGAGGGGGAGAAGAAGAACGTAGAGGAGGATTGGCATTGTTACGACGGAGGTCGATAACAAGCGGCTCAGAGGAGGTGAGCTCCCTTTTTTCCTTGTTATGAGATAAATCAATAACAAGTGGCTCAAAAGAGGTGAGCTGCCTTTTTTTCCTTGTTACGACGTAAGTCAATAACAAATGGCTCAGACGAGGTGAGCTCCCTTTGATCGTGACCATCATCAGTTGGTTGCTTCTAGACTGGCAAATGACTAGCCAGTGGCTTGGAGGACTGTAGACGAGAAACACGCCCTTTGACAGGTATGATGAGGGTGTTATTAGGCACTGTTTCTTGCTCTTCTTCAGTGTCCAGAGATAGGACAACCTTCATGATACATACGGGCATCGTTGCAGTATGCTTCGACGCCTTTGAAAGGATAGAGATCAACAACCTCCTTTTGCACCTCTCCATTGTCATCGACATATTTAAAACATTGATGGAGAGTCGAAGGAACAATGTTATGTTCATGCAGAAATGGTCTTCCCAACAGAGCATTATAAGAACAACCATGGTTGTCAATGATGTAGAAGGTCACCTTTGTGCGAAGATTGCCTATTTCGAATTTTAGGCGAATCTTGCCCAGAGGTTCACTCCTTCCCTGATTGAATCCGAGGATGGTGGTGATTGTACTGGAGAGGCTATGCACCGGGATCTTCAATGCATCCAACATTGTCTTTGGCATGATACTGAGAGCAGACCCTGGATCTATCAGAATACGATCGACTTTCATCGAGTCGACATATCCTGTATAGTATAGAGGACGGTCGTGCCTATTATCTTCCATCAACATGTCATCCTGTATGAAAGTTATGTTTGGAATTAACTCCAACACACTATGACAATGGAGGCAAGAGACTGGCTTTGCTTTCAGCTTCTTTAGCAGGGCTAGACAAGTTTCAGCTTGCATGAGAGCCTCACTCAGAGTTTTCCGAGTCTCTTTGGAGAGGCGCAAGAGCTCGAAGATGGACAGCCGGGCCGGTGTATTGGCCAACTGAGCCAAGATATCAAAGTTGTAAGGATTTTCAAGTCCGGAAAGAGATGACTTCTTCAAAGGTTTGTCGAAGCGGACTTGTTGTTTGCCTTTGTCAGCTATCGTCGGCTTGGAAGGAGTAGACTCTACAACCGGTGAGGATGCAGTAGGAATATCCTCAGTAGAAGCAGGCTGCACTGGAGCAGGCTCAGAAGAAGAAGTAGGATTCTCTTGAGCTTCAGGGTAATCCTTTAGATAGGCTTTCCCTGATCTGGTGTCCAGCAAGATTTCCTCGTCAACTATGGGGTCAAAAGACACCATATTGCAAGTCTTTGTTTTGCCCTTGGAGCGGTCTTTCTTCTTGGAGGAAGAGGGAAGTTCGAATTATGAAGCAAGATCCGGATGAATCTACATAATCTCGCCATTGTCAAGAGACAAGGGACAAGACCTTTGTCACCCCCGTTTTTCGTTCTACGTATTTCCAGTATACGTATACGGAATCCTGACATATATTTTTATTTTCCTGCCTGGCTAGCTAATTTTAGTTTAATCTTGATTAGTTTCATCATAGCATGTAATGGTTTAACTTGGTTTATTTTGGGTTGGCTTAGTTTATTCTTTGGTTCATCATGTTAAACCCACCACCATCCCCCTTTATAACCCACCTAACTTTTCTCTCTCCTCCACTTTCTCATTAACTCTTCTTCCTTCTCTATTAAACCCACCACCAACCAAGAATACCCCTTAGGCAAGTACAACTTGCTTCCACAAAAGAGCCTATTTTTATTGTTCCATTAGCTTCTCCTCATATTTCTAAGACACATTAGAACTTATCATTTTCCATTTTGAGGCTTTAATTTTTGTAGATCTAGAAATTAGTTATTTTCGGATTTTGGTGGTTTTGATCTATCAAACTTCTTTGTTTTCAAGTTTTGATGGTTCCATGTTGTAGAGAATTTTATTCTACCCAATTTTGACCTTTAAAAAGTTGGATTTGGTTTGTTTTGACCAAGTTATAGACTTTTGAAGCTTTGGGTTCAAACTATGGAGTTCTTGCTGATTTGGAGAAGACAGTGAGCAGTGTGAGCGAGCTTTTTAGCTTGCGCCACTGAGTTGCTTGCGCTTTTTAGCGCAGCGCAGTCTGACTCATACGCTGTCTTGAAGAGGAGTCGTATGGAGTACATACGCTGCCTTTTGGAGACGTATGTCTTGCATACGCTGCTTTGACAAGGAGTCGTATGGACCTCATATGCTGCCTTGAAGAGGAGTCGTATGGAGTACAAACGCTGCCTTTTGGAGACGTATGTCTTGTATATGCTGACTTGGGTGACAAGGAGTCGTATGGACCTCATATGCTGCCTTGATGAGGAGTCGTATGGTTCAAGTCTTGGCTGCATCTAAGATAATTCTTGATGGTGGTCCGTTGTGACGCACATTTGCCTTAATAAGTAATCTTGATAAGCAACCCGACATGATAACCTTGATACGTTGTTGCGACGGCTAACCTGACATGCTAAGTGAATTCTTGACACCGTGGGTAATTGTATTGAATATGCTTGTATAAGCAACCAGTCTTGTCTCGCATCATGTCTAGGACATGTATCCCTGGTTACCACGGTCAGGGATTCATACCGAATCTGACTAGGTTAATGACTAGATTGATCAAGTAGAGCATATAGAGTGGTATTCCGGCTACAAGCAATCCCGTTATCTGGGTGCCTTCCTTGATGGACTTGTAGCCTACCGACGAGTAGGGCACATTTCCAGCTCACTGTTATGTGGGGCACTACATGAAACGATTACTATGCATACTGTCATGTGTTCCATCCAAGTCACCTAACAAGGCATGACAACTCTAAGCTTGAACCTTGCGTTTGGATAACCTGGATAGTATGCAGGGCTTGTGGCCGTAGGCGTACCTCATTGCATCTTGCTAGTAACTAAGCTTGTGATAACCCTAGTTAGTTAAGTATCAAGCCGTACTCTTTGCTTGGCCGTGAATGATGGATGGAGTCCTATCTTGTTTAGTCTTGCCTAGATCCGGTACATGGATATCTCCGGATATGCTTGTTTATGCTTTACTTTATCGATAATTGGTTCGAGGCTAAGTTCTGTTCAGGTGAAGGGTTACAACCCCGGTCCTTGTTTGGTTTACGGGTTGTAACTTGGTTACCGGAATAGTCCTTTAGTTATCTTATCGTTTATCATCCAGTTTTCTTTAACTCATGTCTTATGTTATTTCACCTATGATTTATGTGCTGACATGCTGGTTTTAGTTCTTAAGTGAATCCCCCTTTGTGGCACTTGCTCTTTCTAGGGTCTGACCCAGCTGGTTTTGTATGGCCAGATTTCGGAGCAGCTACCGAGGATCTCCCAACCATCCTGCCAGATGGTGAACACTAGAAGGAATCCCGGCAACGAGTGGGTTTTATTTTGCTCTCCCACTCCCTTGTAAAAATATTCTTTTGAGGCGTTTAGCTGCCGAACAAGTGTTAGCTCGTTTGTAACTTTATTTACTGTCTGCCTACGGGCTGTAGCATGATTGACAAATCCTAGGGTTGATCATGTATGACTTAAACTCTTGCTAGTCTTCGTATTTTGTATGACTAGCTTCATGATCATCTGAATATGTAATGTATGGGACGCCTTACTTTGTATGTCTGATGATCTACCATCTTGTTATATCTACTCGCTTGCTTAAGATTGAGACACTAGGCTTGTTATTGACCCTAAGAGACTAATGGCTTGTAGTAAACCCTCATGCATCTAGACAGCCGTGACCGTATTGCGAGGTGAGAATTACTTTAATGTACGTAGCTGGCTGTGTCTGTCCCCCGCTCTCTAGTATGCTGGTTCTGGGGCGTGACACGGTTTAAGTGGTGGCCCATGCAGGTCTTGTAAATCAAGATGTGTGAGGGTTTACCGGATAGATGTCTCAATCAGCACTCGCCCTTAAACTCTACTCGTGCCTTCTGATCTTTCAGAATCCTTGACCTGATCACATGTTTGTATCCTCGATCTATCATGGTCCTTTCTTATTGTTTCCCACGTCGTTTCTTCAACGGCATTGTTCCTGGTCCTACCGATCAGCGAGGCGGAGCACCTCCAGTGGACCAACAACAACCTGGAGACCAAGCCCAGCACTCTGGAGCAGCCTTCCGAGTCATGTATTCCGGGGATCCCGAGCCCCCAGTTCAGCCAGTCCAGCCTGCAGAGCCTGACGATGGCACCTTGGTGGGTCTCATCAGGACATTGCTTGCGTCTCAAGATCGTCGGGGCGATGCCCTGCACCAGGCAGTACAGGGTGCCATGGGCCGTGTTGGTTATCAAGGGAACAGTACGGCTAGTTGTTTCAAGTGCCTCAACCCTCCCTTCTTTGATGGGAGTGAAGATGCTATTGCAGCTGATACATGGCTCCAGGACATTGAGATTATCTTATATGCAGCCAAGACTCCAGAAGGAGAGAAGGTAGCTATGGTACGTCTACAGTTATTGGACCTAGTCCGCACCTGGTGGGCGATGATAGCGGTTGGATTGGCAACGCCTGTTCCGTGGGCGGTATTCAGTGACAAGTTTCAGATCAAGTACTTCGATGTTGTGGCTCGGCATGACTTACAGACGAAGTTCACCAATCTCAGGCAGATGAGCAGGACGGTCGATGGATATACGACCGAGTTTTCAAGACTGAGTCGGTTTGCTCCCACTTTGGTGGCAACCGAGTTTGATCGAGCGCAGCGGTTCCAGCAGGGACTCCACCTAGAGATCATTCTAGCAGTGGAGCAGTTTGAGCATCAGACCTTTGATGCTATTTTACGGGCAGCTAAGAGGCATGAGTATACCTCACAGAGAATTGTGGACAGAACTGGAGGGCGGAAGCGGTCCCATGGTCAGATGATCCAGTCTTCAGCCCCAGCCCCCGCAGCTAGGGCCTTGACCATTAGAGCTCCGAGGAGGGCAGCATCAGTTACGTCGGTTCAGCATTCGACTCCGACGTATCCTCGGGAGCAGAAGCGGAGGCAGTCTTCCACAATGGGCTGCACTCATTGTGGGAAGCCAGGGCATGTAGTGTCAGAATGTCGTCGAGCACAAGGATTGTGTTTGGCTTGTGGGGCACCGGATCACATGATAGGGTCCTGCCTACAGAGAGCCGGTTCATCCTCATCGGCCGAGACTAATCCCTCAGTGAGGGGACCAGCACCAGTGCAGCAGCAGCTGTATCAGCCTCCGAGACCATTGCCGCCTCAGTCTCAGGCATTCCAGCAGCAGCTACCGCAACAGTATGCCCAGGTCCAAGCTCAGGTTTAGAACTGCCAGAGAGGTTTCCAGCAGAGGGGACCAGCACCCAGAGGGCACGGTCAAGCGATGGCTTTGACCGTAGAGGAGGATTTGGCATCAGGTGAGGTGGTGGTAGGTACCATTCTCGTCAACTCTTTTCCTGCATCGGTATTATTTGATTCAGGTGTATCACATTCATTTATGTCTGCACGATTCGCGACACGGATAGGACTGGAGCCCGAGTCATTATCAGTAAGGCTCAATATACTTACTGGTAACGGACTTGTGGGTGTAGATAGGGTGTTTTTCTCGTGTCGAATCGTAGTTAGCGGTAGAGAGTTTTCCGCTAGGTTGATAGAGTTCCCGATGGCCGATTATGATGTAGTCCTAGGAATGGATTGGTTGAGGGACCAGTATGCTAGAATAGATTGCCATGTCGACAAGATTATTTTTAGTATTCCCGGTGAGCCAGAGTTTTTCTTTTCTCGAGGCAGAGTAGAACCTTCTTCTCCAGCATTGCGGATGACCGTAGCAGCAGCAGTTCAGTTTCCCAGAGTTGTAGAAGAGTTTCCTGACGTATTTCCCGAAGAGCTTCCAGGTATGCCCCCATAGAGAGAGAGAGAGTTTACTATCGACTTGATTCCAGGGACGGCACCAGTGTCAGAGAGAGTCTATAGGATGGCACCATCAGAGTTGGAGGTCCTGTACAAGATGATTGAAGAACTTAGAACCAAGGGATTTATTCGTGCTAGCGGATCACCTTGGGAAGCTCCGATGCTTCTTGTGAAGAAGAAGGATGGTACGTCAAGATTATGTGTTGATTATCGTACCTTGAACTCTGTAACAATTAAGAACATATATCCTTTACCAAGGATAGATGATTTATTTGATCAGCTCAGGGGAGCGGTAGTATTCTCGAAGATTGACTTGCGGTCGGGGTACCATCAGATCAGAGTCAGAGAGCAGGACATCCCGAAGACAGCATTCAGATCGAGGTATGGACATTGGGAGTTCCTTGTTATGCCATTTGGAGCGACCAATGCGCCGGCCATATTCATGGACCTCATGGATCGTATCTTCATGCCCTATTTGGACCAGTTCGTGATAGTGTTCATAGACGACATCTTAGTCTATAGCGAGAACGAGGCAGAGCATGAGCAGCATCTTTGTGTAGTTCTTCAGATTCTCAGGGAGCACCAGTTGTACGCGAAGTTTAGTAAGTACGAGTTTTGGTTGGATCGTATCTCGTACTTGGGTCATATCATCACCAGAGGTGGAGTGGAAGTTGATCCCCAGAAGATAGTGGCTATAGAGCCATGGCCAGTACCTAGCACCGTCGCAGAAGTTCGAAGTTTTCTCGGATTGGCCGGCTATTACCGACGTTTTATGTCAGACTTTGCTCGGATTTCAGCGCCACTGACACAGTTGACCCATAAGGATGTACAGTTTGCTTGGACAGCAGAGTGTCAGAGTTCATTTGAGAAGTTGAAGCGGAGATTGATGACGGGTCCCATTCTCACGCTTTCCGACGGGAAAGGAGGATTTTCAGTTTATTGTGACGCATCCGACAAGGGATTAGGATGTGTCTTGATGCAGCATGGTAAGGTAGTCGCTTATACGTCACGTCAACTTCGTGACCATGAGAGGAATTACCCAACCCATGACCTGGAGTTAGCAGCCGTAGTTTTTGTATTGAAACTTTGGAGACATTATTTGTATGGAGATCGGGTGGAGATTTTCACCGACCACAAGAGTCTGAAGTATGTGTTTACCCTGAAGGATCTTAATATGCGTCAGAGGAGATGGCTAGAACTACTTGTGGATTATGACATCAGCTTGCAGTATCATCCTGGGAAGGCCAACGTGGTAGCAGATGCATTGAGCAGGAGAGTCGGAGTTTATTTTCTAACGGCGTAGCCAGAGTTGTTAGCAGATCTTCAGAAGATGGGTATTGAAGTTGTTTTTCCTTCCAGTGTGGCATTGATGGCCAGTATGCAAGTTCAGCCAGTATAGTTGAGAGGATCAAGTTAGCTCAGTCCACGGATTCTAAGCTTCATTGGCTGAGAGCAGAATGTGTAGCAGGGCGAAGACCAGAGTTATGTGTTCATAAGGACGGTACACTCCGACATGGGAGACGTCTTTGTGTACCCAGTGGTGATATCAGACAGGAGATCATGGCAGAGGCTCACAGTTCTCAGTATTCAATTCATTCCGGCGGTACGAAGATGTATCGAGATATTCGGCAGCATTTTTGGTGGAATGGCATGAAGAGGGAGATAGCCCGGTTTGTCTCGCGTTGTTTAGTTTGTCAACAAGTTAAGGCCGAACATCAGAGACCAGCTGGACTTCTTCAACATTTACCGATCCCGGAATGGAGATGGGAGCACATTACCATGGATTTTGTAACTGGATTACCTAGATCCCCAGCTGGGAGAGATGCCATTTGGGTTATAGTTGATCGTCTCACGAAGGTAGCTCATTTTCTTTCTTTCAGAATCGGTCAGTCGACTGATCAACTTGCAGAGGTGTACCTCAGGCAGATAGTCAGATTGTATGGAGTGCCAGTCAGTATTGTGTCCGACAGAGATTCAAGATTTACCTCGCACTTTTGGCGGAGTCTTCAAGAGAGTTTGGGGACTCGTCTCAAGTTCAGTTCAGCCTACCATCCGCAGACAGATGGTCAGTCAGAACGCACGATCCAGACTCTTAAAGACATGCTGCGGTCATGTACACTCGACTTCGGTGGTTCGTGGAAAGATCACCTGCATCTCGTAGAGTTTTCGTACAACAACAGTTTCCAAGCTAGTATCCAGATGGCACCTTTCGAGGCCTTGTACGGCAGAAAGTGCAGATCTCCTTTAGCTTGGGACGATATCGGTGAGAGGCAAATGCTTGGACCAGAGATGGTGACGCAGACTATTGAGGTGGTCAAACAAGTCAGAGATCATCTTCGAGTTGCCCAAGATCGCCAGCGTCATTGGGCCGATTCTCATCAACGTCCCCTTGAATTTTCTGTCGGCGACCACGTATTCCTCAGAATCTCGCCTACCCGTGGCGTCATTCGATTCGGCGTGCGAGGAAAGCTCAGTCCTAGGTATATAGGGCCGTTTGATATTCTAGAACGAGTAGGTGATGTATCCTATCGTCTCGTTCTTCTGCCGTCGTTACGTGAGGTACATGATGTCTTCCATTTATCCCAATTACGACGGTATATCCCGGATCCGAGTCACGTTCTTGATCATTCAGAATTGGTTGTTGGCACCAACCTTTCGTATGAGGAGAGACCCGTATCCATATTGGACCGGAGGGAGAAGATACTCAAGAGCAAGACTATCAAGTTAGTCCGTGTTGCTTGGGGTCATCACTCTTTGGGTGAGTCAACGTGGGAGCGTGAGGATGATATCCGATCGCGATATTCTGACCTGTTTGACTCGTAAGGTATAATGTCTTTCTTATGCCATATGCTTAAGTTTTTTGCTTGCATGAATGATTGCTTAATTGACTGCTAGTCATATATTGCCTGCAATTGATATAGCTTGCTCGACATCTCTAGCCTCTTGATTAAATTCCGAGGACGGAATTCTTTTAAGGTGGGTAGAGTTGTCACCCCCATTTTTCGTTCTACGTATTTCCAGTATACTTATACGGAATCCTGACATGTATTTTTATTTTCCTGCCTGGCTAGCTAATTTCAGTTTAATCTTGATTAGGATCATCATAGCATGTAATGGTTTAACTTGGTTTATTTTGGGTTGGCTTAGTTTATTCTTTGATTCATCATGTTAAACCCACCACCATCCCCCTTTATAACCCACATAATTTTTCTCTCTCCTCCACTTTCTCATTAACTCTTCTTCCTTCTCCATTAAACCCACCACCAACCAAGAACACCCCTTAGGCAAGTGCAACTTGCTTCCATAAGAGAGCCCATTTTTATTGTTCCATTAGCTTCTCCTCATGTTTCTAAGACACATTAGAACTTGTCATTTTCTATTTTGAGGCTTTAATTTTTGTAGATCTGGAAATTAGTTATTTTCAGATTTTGGTGGTTTTGATCTATCAAACTTCTTTGTTTTCAAGTTTTGATGGTTCCATGTTGTAGAGAATTTTATTCTATCCAATTTTGACCTTTGAAAAGTTGGATTTGGACTTGTTTTGACCAAGTTATGGACTTTTGAAGCTTTGGGTTCAAACCATGGAGTTCTTGCTGATTTGGAGAAGACAGTGAGCAGTGTGCGCGAGCTTTTTAGCTTGTGCCACTGAGTTGCGCGTGCTCTTTAGTGCAGCACAGTCTGACTCATACGTTGCCTTGAAGAGGAGTCGTATGGAGTACATACGCTGCCTTTTGGAGACGTATGTCTTGCATACGCTGCCTTGACAAGGAGTCGTATGGACCTCATACGCTGCCTGGAAGAGGAGTCGTATGGAGTACATACGCTGTCTTTTGGAGACGTATGTCTTGCATACGCTGCCTTGATGAGGAGTCGTATGGACCTCATACGCTGCCTTGATGAGGAGTCGTATGGAGTACATACGCTGCCTTTTGGAGACGTATGTCTTGCATACGCTGACTTGGGTGACAAGGAGTCGTATGGACCTCATACGCTGCCTTGATGAGGAGTTGTATAGAGTACATACGCTGCCTTGAAGAGGAGTCGTATGGAGTCCATACGCTGCCTTTTGGAGACGTATGTCTTGCATACGCTGACTTGAGCGCAGCCTGACTTGAGCGCAGCCTGACTCGAGCGCAGTCTGACTTGAGCGCAGTTCGACTCAAGCGCAGTCTGACCTCGTGCGCAGTCTGACTCAGGCGCAACCTGATGTCTAGGCGCAACTGGACCTGACCATACTTGCCTTGGCGCAACCTGTTACCCTGGCGCAACTTGGCTAATGCCACTTGTTGGCCATAGTACCCCTTGCTCCCCCCTTGGGCGCATTATGTCCCCCTTAATCGGAACAAGGCTTAGTGATGGAATTGCATGATTAGTGACCCGCCGTGGTGCACTCTTGACAAGTAATTTGACATGATAATTCTTGAAGGTGGTCCGTTGTGACGCACCTTTGCCTTGATAAGTAATCATGATAAGCAACCCGACATGATAACCTTGATACGCTGTTGCGACGGCTAACCTGACATGCTAAGTGAATTCTTGACACCATGGGTGATTGTATTGAATATGCTTGTACAAGCAACCAGTCTTGTCTCGCATTATGTCTAGGACATGTATCCCTGGTTACCACGGTCAGGGATTCATACCGAATCTGACTAGGTTAATGACTAGATTGATCAAGTAGAGCATATAGAGAGGTATTCCGGCTACAAGCAATCCCGTTATCTGGACGCCTTCCTTGATGGACTTGTAGCCTGCCGACGAGTAGGGCACATTTCTAGCTCACTGTTATGTAGGGCACTACATGAAACGATTACTATGCATACTGTCATGTGTTGCATCCAAGTCACCTAACAAGGCATGACAACTCTAAGCTTGAACCTTGCGTCTGGATAACCTGGATAGTCTGCAGGGCTTGTGGCCGTAGGCGTACCTCATTGCATCTTGCTAGTAACTAAGCTTGTGATAACCCTAGTTAGTTAAGTATCAAGCCGTACTCTTTGCTTGGCCGTGAATGATGGATGGAGTCCTATCTTGTTTAGTCTTGCCGAGATCCGGTACATGGATATCTCCGGACATGCTTGTTTATGCTTTACTTTATCGATAATTGGTTCGAGGCTAAGTTCTGTTCAGGTGAAGGGTTACAATCCCGGTCCTTGTTTGGTTTACGGGTTGTAACTTGGTTACCGGAATAGTCCTTTAGTTATCTTATCGTTTATCATCCCGTTTTCTTTAACTCATGTCTTATGTTATTTCACCTATGATTTATGTGCTGACATGCTGGTTTTAGTTCTTAAGTGAAGCCCCCTTTGTGGCACTTGCTCTTTCTGGGGTCTGACCCAGCTGGTTTTGTATGGCTAGATTTCGGAGCAGCTACCGAGGATCTCCCAACCTTCCTGCCATATGGTGAACACTAGAAGGAATCTCGACAACGAGTGGGTTTTATTTTGCTCTTCCACTCCCTTGTAAAAATATTCTTTTGAGGCGTTTATCCGCCGAGCAAGTGTTAGCTCGTTTGCAACTTTATTTACTGTCTGCCTACGGGCTGTAGCATGATTGACAAATCCTAGGGTTGATCATGTATGACTTAAACTCTTGCTAGTCTTCGTATTTTGTTTGACTAGCTTCATGATCATCTGAATATGTAATGTATGGGACGCCTTACTTTGTATGTCTGATGATCTACCATCTTGTTATATCTACACGCTTGCTTAAGATTGAGACATTAGGCTTGTTATTGACCCTAAGAGACTAATGGCTTGTAGTAAACCCTCATGCATCAAGATAGCCGTGACCGTATTGCGAGGTGAGAATTACTTCAATGTACGTAGCTGGCTGTGTCTATCCTCCGCTCTCCAGTATGCTGGTTCTAGGACGTGACAACCTTCACTTCGTGGAGGAGGGAGATTCTCGATCTCAAGAGTAGCTTTGGGGATAGAAATGACACCATATGGTACCATCTGGGCGGGAAATTATCGAACTGAACTGAGACCATGTTTGCGGTAACAGTCTTCTCGTCTTGCTGCAGAGTCACAACACCAGCGTTGACCAGCTCTTGAATTTTGCCTTTGAGCACATAACATGCTTGAGTGGGATGCCCAATGAACCTGTGATAAACACAGTACTTAGGATGATCAGTCTTACCGACTTCATCAGGCTTCTTCGGATCTGGAAGCTGGAGCTTGTTACTTTTGATCAGGCAATCAAAGATGCTCACTTTGTCATTCTCGTCAAAAGGGTACTCTACTTTCGGACGAGGTTCCCTCGGTGGAGGTGCTGAAGGAGTAGAAGTGGACGTAGGGGGAGCTACGTTGACCGCCAGAGATTCTTTGTTCTTATTCGTCAAGTTGATATTCAAAGTTTCTTTTCCCTTGCGGTTGTTCTGGCGATTACCACCACCCGATGTCTGGTGTTCATCCCGGTCGTGGTTAGACATTTGTACCCCTAGCTGCTTGAATTTGTCAGCGCTAACTTCAGCTGCTTTAGCATTGACAATGAAGGATGGCCAATCTTGGAACTGAGTAGACCCTGTCCACATGCTGATGATAGGCAAAAGATTTGCCTTGCATGTGTCTATGGTGACAGCGACCGGAGTTCTAGGAGGTATTTTCAAAGCTTCCCGGCGGAACCCTTCAATGAAACTCTCAGCAGTTTCATTTTGTCTTTGTTTGATTTTATTGAGGGCTGACATAGTCATGTCATTGATCCCCTCATAGAATCGTCCCAAGAAGATTTGTTTTAGGCCAGAGAAGGAGGTGATACAACCATCGGGCAAGCTTCTGTACTAATCGTATGCCACGCCAGCTAAACAGCCAACGAATACTCTGGTAAGAAGAGCGTCATTTGGTTGAAGTTGGACAGTCATAACCTCAAAGTGGTTAATGAACTGACTGGGAGAAGTGCTGCCATCAAACAACGAGATTGTAGGAATCTTGTACCTCGAGGAAATAGGACTTCCTTCCATTCAACTGGATAGGGTTGCTTAATCCCCAACCTCTGCAAGTTGTCCTTCTCTTTGAAAGCCTCGAACTGAGTGCACAGGAGTTTGACAGCTTCGTTGGGATCTTCTACTGATGTAGAAGGAGCAGGCTGAATCACAATATTAGGGGAAGGAACAGCGTGATAAGCACTACCTCCAGCACCTGATTGACTGGGTGTAGGTTGGATTTGTACATGGGGTAATTGAGGAGATGCTACCTCCAGCCCTGTATTGACAGGCACCGACGATGCTATGATTTCAGGATTTGTAGCAGGTACTGTCGGTGGAACTGTATGCTGGGCCACAATGATAGAATGCATACTTGCAACCATCTCAGCCATGGTCTTCAACTTGTCTTCTAATGCAGCTATTCGTTGTTCTTGACTAGCCGAACTGGAAGCATCTGGGTCTTCAGTAACAACATAAGCTGTCACTTCTCTAGGTACAGTAGAGGACACCGTATGTTCAGAACATTCGTTGTATGCATCGTAGTCGGAGAAAGAATCATCTCCTGAGTGAGAAAGAGGAAGATGACCGGAAGGATCTTGAAGATTCCTTTGACCGATTGTGTCTCGGCTTCGGGATCGGGTATGTTGGAATACTCCATCGGAAGACTCTTGAAGTAAATCCAAATACCGCTGGCTTGGCTTGCGAGGCTTGCCATGCTTGGATCACTTCTTACCCCCAGTGTCTCTGAAAGTCATGTTGACAGAAGCATACAAAACTTTGTCTTCGTCTTCTGACATAGGTTCAGAGTTTGTAAAATTCAGATGATCAAAGACAGATCGTCTTGTTGTCTGACAACAACACTTGATGACAACCTTGTGATTGCAATGGTGTCCAAGTGGTTGCACTGGTGATGTTGAGATGTTGTCCCGTTTTTGCTTGAGGTGTTCTCAGAGATCGGGAACAGCAACAGGACGTGAAGAAGTTCGAGGGATGTGTTCTTTGACAATATTCGGAACATGATTCCGGTTCTTCAAATGTTTTATCCCCTGAGTGTACAGGGAAGTACTCATTTCATTGGCATAGGTGTCCGGATTTTTGGTCCTGGAAGTTTGCTTCTGATACTGGTTGGTCTTCGGCATTGGCTGTTTGTGTTTCACCGAATTTGGTCGATTGAGATAAGTTCTTAAATCAGCAAACTTACCCCCAGGGGTTTCTTTTTAAGACACCAGTAATTTTCCCTGTCTTGAACGGGATATCTTGAGAGTTGGGAGATCTTGGAACTCTGCTACCGGAGTAGGCAGAATACCTCTCTGATCAGTACACTTTCCTTTGGCAATGAGGGAAGAAGAACCCCTTACTGGAAAGAGTTCTTGTACTGACTAGTGCCGGAGCATGTTCAGATTGATCTTCTTCGATAAAAACCAAGGAAGACTGAGAAAATACCAAAGGGCCTTTTTCTTTGTTTTGTGAAGAAGGGTTAGCTATAGAGCGTTTCCCTCTGTTGTCTTCCAAGTCGTGGGATGAGGAAGTTTGAGAAAAGGCCAACGTGCCTTTTCTTTTGTTCTGGTGAGGAGGAGGAATAGCCAAAAGACTACCCCTAGTAGATTGCGCAGGAGCAACAGGGTGCTTGAGAGGAGGAGCAGAGCTTTTCCCCATGTTGTGGGAAGAGGAGAGATTAGCCAAAGGGCTGTCTTTCTTAGACTGCGCTGGCGCAGTGTGCACATGGGTTGGAGTAGTCGATGGCGCACTGGTAGGTTGCGCATGAGTAACTCTGGCAGAAAGTCTTCTGGCCTCTGTCACAGTGGCTTGCGCTACAGGAGTCTTGTTGCCAGAGTGTTTGGGTTTCACTCTGGTTGCTGGGGTGGTAGATTGTGCAGGAAGAGTTGCAGCCAACTGTGCCAGAGGAATAGGAGTCTTGCACTTTGACAGAGCAGCATAGAAAGTAGGTTGTGCACTGTCAAGGGGAGCAGCATACTGCGCATGGGCAGTAGCAGCAGACTACGCAACAGAGACAGCAGTCTTGAGAACAGAGGCAGTAGACCGCGCAGCAGGCTGAGCAGAAGCAGTGGACTGCGCAACAGTCTTGGGGACCCACACTGGGTGAGCTTTGCTTGTGGCAGAAGTTGTTGCAGTGCGAGGGGTTGTCCTGGAGTTGATCATCGCCTCGTAGGCCGTCTGGTTGACCTTTACAACCAGCATCTTCTGCGTCTTTCCGATAGATGCAACGTCACATTGAGTTGTCACTTCCTCGTCGGAGGAGAAATTCGTCCCCAGCAGAGTCGTCATTTTGTTTGCAAAAACAAAAGTTGATCTTTATTTCAACAAACTTTGTAAAAAGATTACAAGAATTCTGGGAAAGTACAACTATAGGAATCTGATCTGAATAACGATCGCTTTATTCCTTGGACGATGTGA
The DNA here is from genome assembly GCA_029216955.1 of Iris pallida. Classification (NCBI taxonomy): domain Eukaryota; kingdom Viridiplantae; phylum Streptophyta; class Magnoliopsida; order Asparagales; family Iridaceae; genus Iris; species Iris pallida. The sequence goes on along the minus strand of JANAVB010029274.1, from coordinate 84,376 downwards.
ACTTTGAAGATGATAGCCTCTGAAGATTACAGCAGCACTTTGGCAAGAACTTCTGATCTCTGGTGATGATTTCTGATATATGTGTGATCCCCTCTAGGAAGGACTTGAAACTCTATTTATAGAGTTCTAGAAATAACTACTTTTTAGTTATTCTGGACTGCGCAACATGGATTGCGCATGCATTGGACCGCATAGGCATCAGACTGCGCTGGCAGTTATTTGATCGTGGGCCAACTGTAGTGGACACATGGCATTATTTGATTGAAATGTGCATGATCGTGTACAGACGGTTACCACGTAATGAGTCATTAATGGCATGAAGGTCACGTGTACTTTGTCAGTTGTCTTGATGAAGTGCGCCACCTGAATTGCGCTGGCTTCAGATTACGCTGGGATGGACCGCGCTGCACAATGTCTGGCCAATTGTGCTGCATGTACAGCTGTCCTCGAGCGCTGTGCTGTACGATAAACGAACAATTTCCTTGTCCTCCGTGCTGTCAGTTGTCAGAAGATCTGATTCTCTGTCAGGTAATGATGACAAGGCCACGTCAGCCTGCGCACTTGGATGAGTGCGCAGTTCAGCCTGCGCAATCGAGTTGGTGCGTAATCTGTCTCCTGCACAATTCACTTGAAGGATGCCCAATTTGATTTTCATGACTTCTTTTATGGGTGCAACTTGATTTTTAGGACCTACAGCGGAGAGATACAGAATCTGGCAAATCGGGAATGGAAGTGGCAGCACGTGTGCATGGATTTTATTGTTGGTCTGCCAAAGACGCCGCAGGGAAATGATGCCATCTGGGTCATCGTCGATCGACTAACCAAGTCAGCGCACTTTATTGCCATCAAAGTTACTTGGAGCGTTGATCGCCTAGCGTAGATTTATCTTGATCAGATTGTACGGCTGCACGGAGTTCCAGTATCCATCGTCTCCGATCGGAATTCACGGTTTATGTCGCGATTCTGGAGTAGCCTTCAGTCGGCGCTGGGTACCAAGTTACAGTTCAGCTCAGCTTACCATCCACAGACCAACGGCCAAACGGAGCGAGTCAATCAGATTCTCCAAGACATGCTACGACTCTGCGCAATTGACTTCAAATCAAGCTGGGACAATCATCTACCTCTGGCCGAATTCGCATACAATAACAGCTATCAATCCAGCATTCAAATGGTGCCGTATGAAGCCTTGTACGGATACAAGTGCCGATCACCCATTTGTCGGGACGAAGTCGGAGAGCGGCAGATTCTTGGCCCGGAACTGGTGGAACAGACCGTACAGAAAATTTGACTCATTCGGGAAAGACTAAAGACTGTACAGAGTCGTCAGAAAAGCTATGCGGACATTCATCGTCGACCCCTCGAGTTTCAAGAAGGCGATCACGTATTTTTGAAGGTATCGCCCATGCGGGGAGTTACTCGGTTCGGCACGAAAGGAAAGTTGAGCCCAAGATTCGTTGGGCCGTTCGAAATACTCGAATGGGTCGCCCCAGTGGCCTATAAAATTGCCCTGCCGCCGGCGCTTGAAGGTGTATACAATGTCTTCCACGTCTCTCAACTGTGGAAGTACGTGCACGACCCGAGCCACGTGGTAGATTTTGGCCAGCTGGAGCTAAAGTCCGACTTATCCTACGTTGAAGAGCTAGTTCAAATCTTAAAACGCAAGGATAAGCTGCTGCAAAATCGAGCGATCCCTCTCGTCCGCATCCTCTGGAGGAACCATTCGGTCGATGAGTCAACGTGGAGCTTGAATCGAAAATGAAGGAGAAATTTTCTTCATTGTTTTCGTAGAGGTAGGTTCTATCCTTAAAGTTTCGAGGACGAAACTTTTTATTAGTTGGTTATGGTCTAGTGCCCCATCCCTACATCGTGCCCCATTTTCGTCTATGAGGTGCGCGAGAAAGGAACACTGTCGCTATCGATTCGGTCTGGACCGATAGGTCGGAATCGGCCGAGTCGATCGAACGGGAACGGTTGAATTAAGATCCATTCCACGTTATGGAATGGCTTCTTCGGAACCAAGTCCTATATTCAGCGGGTTGCGCCTCGAGGATTGGCTCTGCGGCTGAGTCGGGAGAGACCTTCCGTTGCTCTGGTTTTTATGCCGCACTTGACTTGGCTTTGGATTTAGTTTTCGTGAATGCATTTTCGTGAATGTTTTTGATGGATTTTCGTGATGCATTTTTGAGCTTTGCATTCATATCGAATATCCTTGAATTATACAGTGTTCAAATCAGTTGCTTATGCAATTGTAGGTGATCGCATAGGCGACGTCAGCGCAGCCAACCGGTCGCTCGCTTGAAGCAAGCCTAAGGCGAGTGGCTGACCTCCTTCGCCTCGTCCTTCTACTTCAAAACTCAATATGCGAAGTAAAATGAATGCTTGTCATAATAGTGTAGAATCAAAGAAATCGTAGCACGATTCTTCACGAAACACTTGTTGTCGAACTGCTGGTATTGGAATTAGAAAATATGTTCCTTATGCAAATCCACTTAGCCTATGCAAAGCAATGAATGAATCGATTAACGTATATCGCAACGATACGGCTAAGTAAGCAAAACGGTCATTGGACAACTTGTCGACAAGGTGTAGTTTTCTCGAACGGTTTCCTAGGCCAAGGGACCGATTCGGCCCGGGAGGAACGAGAATAACAAGCGCCAGCCTTTCATCGACACGAGTTAGGCGGGAACTTTCGCATAGGGCTCGCTACCCGACGCGAAAGGGTCGCCGTCTAACCGGGCTATAGTCCGCGATAGCTTGACATTGCCAGTGGCCTTCACACCCTTGCACTGCTTATCAAATGCACGTGACACTGGATGAATATGATAGTGCTTAATGTTATACAATTTCATATTGCTTGCCTCAAAACATGTTAACATGCAAATCGAACAGGCTGGTTAGAAAGATTATTGAAATAGCTAGCTAACATGTTTACGAAACTTCTTGAATAAAATACAGAGCTTGGATTTAATTAGCCATTCGCCAGTACATGTGTTTCGTGCTGATCCTCGCTATTTGCAGGTCCCGCGAACCAGGAAGGACGCACCAACTAGCTCGGCGACATTCGTGACTTTTGAAGCTTCGGCCGTGCGTCGAAGACTTTCTCTGCGACTCCACTTTTGAAGGCTCTCGACAGTCTAAGGAAGATGACTCAACGTCCCTCCCATAAAGGTCACTGGAGTACTTTATTGTATATTGAGGGATGTGTGCAATGTATGGAACGGCTATCTCATCGGCACTCTTTTGTAATCATGTTGTAGCCCGTGCGGCAATGAGTCTTGTATCGGAGTCTGTAAAAGATGTTCATTATCAATAAAGATCAAGTTTCTTTTACTTATTGTGTGAATCAATTTGTCTGCGTACTCTCTTAGATCTCGTGTCTCGAATTATCTTATGACTAGGCCTTGTGCGATCGCAAATTAGGTTCGTACGGCATCACGCCCGGAGGATGACTATCGATTCGACGGAATCGGGGCGTGACACTAGAGTTGACCAAAAGTCAACAATGAGTCAATATGTGACCAATTGACCTAGTTTGACTAGAGTTGACTTAATTGACCTACCTAGCTTGACTAGAGTTGACTAGTTGACTAGATTGTTGACCAGAGTTGACCTAGTTGACTAGATTGTTTGACCTAGAAATCATGTAGATGTATTGTACACTTTATTTATCATCCATTGTATACATCTTGACTTGTCTTGCTCTAAATAGGAGTCAGATACCTCGATTCGGACAGTACATTCTCACAGACATTTAGATCGCAGACGAGTACATTCTCTGACCGTTTCATACTTGTTAGGATTTATATTCTGGCTCTAGATTAATTTACTCGATGCTGACACGATATCATTACGGATTGGTACTATATGAATCTTTTCATGGGATGTTATCCCCCTTAGCGGGTGCATCGGATATTTCATATCATGTGTTTTATATACATCATGTATTTCTTGCTCTTGTGTTATTCATGTACTCTCATGTTCTCTCATATGCTTTCATGTACGCTCATGTACTTTCATGTGCTCTTATGTACGTTCATGTTTCCTCATGTGCTTCGTGTTTAACCAAAATATCATGTTCGTAACGTAAATTGACTGGATCCTTGTGTATTGATTGTGGGTAGGGGTGAGCATAAATGGTTATGTGATTTAGCCATCATGCTCACTCTGTTACTTTTTATGTGTTATCATGTAAAACACATCCTTCTTGGCTAGTGTCCCTCATGTACACCCATGTTATATCATGTTCAACCCATGCCAATTACATGCCATCTCGTACTCTAAATCACTAGTCACTTACAGTTCTTACTTATCATGTATATATTTCCAGTTATCAAATCTCTCACCTGTTTTCATGTACATCTTCTTACAGCGTTTCATGTATCTTACTCTATTGCTTGCTTTATATTTTCTGCCATGATATGAACTGCGTGAGATGTATTGTGCTCGTTCCTGTCCTGACTCGACCTGTTAAAAATATTACGGAGGATGAGGAGGAGTTCTACCCTACCTACTACGGAGCAGGCTTAGATGCCACTTGCAACCTGGACCCCCAAGAGGTTCAGGCAGCTACTGAGGATCCTACAATTACCTAGAGTAGATAGTTAGACTGGTATTTTTTTTCTTCATGTCATTTGTTGTTTCTGGTTTCAGAGTTGTATTATATTTGAGATGTTGAGACTTGTGGTTGTTAACTTGGATTTATTTCTCTTCTGTTTGTACCTCAGTTTTGAGGATTTTATTATCTATCATATCGTGCTATTTTCCATTTTAGACTTGTGATTACGTTATACCTTCTGCGATTGGCCTCCATTTGGAGAGTATATCATATTGTGGTTAGTGGAGATCATAACTTAGAACAGCGTTCTACCACCGACATTGCGGCGTAGGCTGGACGTACCTACTTCTCGTGCCCCTAAACTGGGTGCAGATTTTGACACATTTTTAGTGGTGGCCTATGAAGGTCGAGAGTTATGTAGTGGTATTCGAACTAGAGTATCACTACAGCCTGCAGTAGGATATAGAATATAAGTTTTGAGGTGCTCAATCACATTTAGGAAAAACTCTTATCTAAATTTATGTCATCTAAATTCTTGTTGAAAATTGCTTTCCTTTGAAATAAACTGTCCTCCCTTGATTATATCGCTTCCCTCTCAGTATTGATTTCCTTGTTTTGATCTGTCTTCAGGATGGTTATAAAGACACGATCTCATCGCCCCGGCCAGGAGGATACTACCGAGAGGTCTGCCACCTCTTATCCGGCTCAGCCCGGTCAGGCAGCTCTCGTGGTACCTTCTTATGTAGGAGTTTTTGCCGCTATTTTGCTTTCAGTTATTTTTCCTTCTTGACTTTTAATATGCATATGGACCTAGTCTTAGTGGACTACCTTTTGTAAATGACCCTTGGGAGGGAGAAGACAATTAGATGTATGGGCTACCCAAATCCAAAAGTCGTAGTAACTACGTACTTCGGTAGTCGTATCGCGATGGTCACTAGCCTCGAGCTATGTGGACTGATGGGTCACGTGGGCCGCTAGCCTCGAGTTATGCCGGCTGATAGTATTGGTACTTTACGTGTGTGTGTTGTGAATTGTGAGTTAGTCTTGGGGGAGTCAGCCTTCACCTGCCCATACATCGAGATGTCTTCTAAATTGTATACTAGAAAGGTTAGGAGACCTTAGTCAATGTCATGTCACACCTCGTTCTAATCATGGCATGGGGCAATGTCACATCGCATAATAGTGTGCTACCCCTTGTCCTTGATTGGTTGTAGGGGTAGTCCAGTGCTTCGATGATGGAATGTTGAGCCGTGATATGGTTGGGACACTTTACTTTTATATTGTGACTTTATGGCATATTATATATTCAGTATTTATGGTATGTTCTTCCTGTATCTTGTTACGTCCCTCTGAGGACCTGGTGATCTCTCCAGGGGTGTACTTTTATGATGTTTCGCAGGTGCTATAGCCAAGGCCATGATCTACTCTTTCTTCAAGGATGATTGATCTTGGATCGTCTTCTCATCGCTCGACAAATACCTTATTCTGTATCTCTTCTCTTTCAATAGTTGGTAGTGGATTTGTCTCCGCCCAACATCTTGTACAAAATAATATTTATAGTGGATTTCTATCATTATTTTTTTATGTTTGTGGATGAGATCTAGCGGGTTATAGTTTACTGTATTTTACAGCTTATGTATACATATAAGGCCTCCCTATACTTCGTATGTATACAGCTGGCATTCCTACAGACTTAGTCCTATATATTTTGGGACTGGGGCGTTACAATTAATGAAAAGTTAACCATGACCAAACAAGGTTTAGCATGATTAAGATTTGAAGTCACAGTTTTGTAATCACGACTAAGAAATAATTTTACGTTATTAAGCACGAAGTCGCAATCAAGAACCGTTCGATTATGATCAAGTCAAAATCAGGCCGAAACATTGATTAATAAGGTCCAGGCACGATGAAGTTAGATTTAAGGTTATATAGGCACGATCACATACGAAAGCGACGCATTTGACATTGCTAGGAATAATGACATGTTTGGCATGATCGAATGACTAAGGAATAAAACCTGTTTTATCACGAGCAAAATCTACCTCGGTCTTTTTCAAAATTTTGGAATGATTAAACCCACTTAGGCACGATTAGTGGGTTAGGGTCAAAACGTACAGTCGCGATTATTAGAATCATGGTTGTGAGGTCAAATCGTATAGTCATGCCAAGTTATCTAGGCATGACAAATCACGAGAGTTTCAGATACAAATAGGGAAATCAAATCATGGTCAGAAAAGAGTTTAGGCACGAGTGTTAAAATTCAAACATGATCATAATCGTAGTTCGACTCGATCAAAGATAAGGTCAGTCTAACCTTGGTCAAATTGAATTTAGATATGATGAAGAATGTAATAGTAGTCCAAGCATGAGCAATCATATTGATGAAGATTCAGGTCACGATTGAATTTAAATCAATCGAGTACAATCAAGGATACTGGTACGATAAGGGAGATGACCAAAGTCGATTGGTCGCGATCAAAGGAATTAGGGTTCAACGATATTGAAAACATAAAGGACGATTCAAGGATATGGAATAAGTCGAATCTATTTTTTGTCCTTGATAGGGAAATCAAAAGATAAGATTTCATAGGGAAGTCAAGTTAATGACCTCACTCTGCTACTACCAAGTTTATCTGATCATCATTTGACAATCGTACCTTTATCCCGCAAGTCCAAATGTGAAAATCAACCCACATATGACTACTGTAAAAAATTATACCCTTCAGTCATGAAGGTCGGACCTTGTCATGATTACCCTAGGCTTAACCTTAATTCCAAAACACTACTCATGAAGCATACCCTTTGTTAAAAATTCAACACTATCCATTTGCTCATATTCAAATCCAAATTCTTCTACACTGTCCTAAATTGGATCCGAAACCTCTAAATCAAAGTTTATGAAATCCTTGAACTTGTTCAAATCACACTCCTCGTATTATTCAATTCTAATACCACTATGCCATACAAAAACTTATTCTCCATTATAAAATCAATCTTCATATTTTCTTCAACGTATAATTTCAATGTTATCCTTCTTAAATTTTTAAAATTTCCACAAAATCTCTATATTTTTTTAACTCAAAATCTTTGTGTTCTCTCTTTCCCTAGTCATCCTCTTACCAATGTCTTGTTCAAATTGTATCATCATCGCATACAGTTAAATCTCTTCTCCATTATTTAAATTCCTAATTTTAGCATCATAACTTAAATGTGAACTATCTCAAGAATCAATAACCTAAAATTATCCAAGTTCAAAAACATTTCGATCTCGAATATCCTTATCAGTTCTAAACTATATCCATGAAATATTAATGTTCAAATCATTAATGTACATCCAATTGTCCTTCTTACTCGAAATCCTCCTACGTTCTTTCCAAGAAATTCATACTCGAAATATTTCCCTAAGTGTTACCGTTTCCAAATTGATAATATTGGCCTTTTGATTTTATTCTCAATCTCAGTCACATCTCTATCGCAAAATCTATATCAAGGTCCATCATTTTATAGTCCTACCAAGATCACCATATGATAATAAATTACGTCCTTCCGAGCTAGATGATTTACGATTCTTCCTCGGCCTTTCCAAGGTAAAGAGATACGGGATTTTAAAACGATTTCAAGGTGTAGCTGACAGAAATAGATACGAGATAGGTAATTGGTGTGATCAGGACAGAGCTAATTAAGACAAGGGAATAATAGTAAGACAAGAAATAATGATAAAATTATTCTTACTCATATGGTCATAAAGAAGTGAACAAATTTAAGATATGATCTGATAACCAAAAACGTCTTCCTAAAATCATGTTGCCAGAATTTCTGCCACGTCAGTAAGCATAGCTGCAATAAACGATAGAGTCCATAACTAAGGTGTACACCCTATAATTATGTTATCTAGAAATTCTTGCCACGCCAACCGGTATGGCTGCTAGAAAATCTAAATTTCATAACTAGAACAGTATATCCAAAATCAGGATCTATGTTCTTGTCATGCTAGCTAGTATGACTGGGATAAATTCTAAACTCCATAAATAAAGTAGACATTTACCTTTCTCACTGTCCACATCAAATATGTTATCAGAATATATCTTAACTCAATCCAATTTTTTTTTCTAAATACAAAATCAAAGTCAACAACGAACATTAAGATTCAAAATTCAACAATGAATCAAGGTTAAGTAAATGGAAACAAGCGGAAAAAGATTCCGAGATAGGATTTAGAGACATATTTTTAGGGGTTGTCCCAAAGATATTATCTAGGTCAAATTTCAAAATTTTTGCAATATATTCTAAAACAATCTCAACCTAAATGATATGTAAGTTCAACTTCTACCTTTTAGTTCTCTCTGGGGTCCATAAACTCATCCTAAATGCAAGAACATGGTTTGATAACGGACATATGTTTCAAAATCAGCATAAATAAAAGCAAGTGGGAATAGACTCGAACGAGTTTCGAAATAAGACTCCCAAGGTTCATCCCTGTAATCTATCAAGAGTTCTTAATGTGTGATTGAGTACCAAACTCCAAAATATTCCATGACATAAATCTAAATCCTAGTGCAGGCTCGCAGTAGTACAGATAAGTTCAAGTACTACTACGACTTTGTATTAACAGCAAAGACGGACCTGCATAGGCCACCACAAAAATGTGTCATGATCCGTACCTAGATATTCGGGCACAAGCCTGTGGGCCACGCCCAGCCTACGTCGCAGTATCGATGGTAGAAAACTGTCAAGTACCCATTAACTATCTATAACATATGGATGATCCATAATCACCATGTACTCAAATCATACCACAAACAACTAAAGAAGATATGAATGAAAAGATATCAATAATATTGGAACAGACAAAGTCTACAAATAAATATATTAGACCAGAATGTAATGGAGGCAAATACAATAACGAAACAAAGAAATCTACAAGGCCTAGAACTCCTGAAAGATAACTTACGGTGAACAAAACATCGAGATTCGTCTCTGCTAACATCATCCTGTAGTCCAATAATGTGGGGCATAACAATTCCTAAAATTTATCAACGGGTCCAGTCAGTATAGAAATGAGTACATATCTCCAAAAGCAGTTCCAAAATATGATAGAAAATATAGAGCTAATAGTAGAATAAAATACATGACGTGCTGTAAAGAAGTACAATAATACAGGGGATAAAGATAAGTAAACTGAGCACATGAAATATAATAAGAATCTATGAACTATAATAAATATACGTGTTTCAGAGCACAAGATGGTTATGTAATCGGGTTAGGTTACACATGACTAAGATAAGGTAAATCCATTATACATGAGAGTATAACAGACATGTACATGATTACACTACTGGAATATAATCACATAACTACTTCTACTCCCCCTTACCTCAATCAATACACAAGGATCTGGTCAAGTTATGTTACGTACATGATTATTAGTTATACATGAAGCACATGTGAACATGAGAGTACATGAGAGCACATGGGTGTACATGAAGAATACGAGTACAAGGTGTACATGATGCACATGATAAAGTACATGAACATAAAATACCCGATGCACCCGGTAAGGGGATAACATCTCATGACAAGATTCATATAGTACCAATCTATGTTAACAATGTGTCAGCATCAAGTAAAGTAGTCTAAAGCAGGCAATATAGATACTATCATGAATAAAAATGATCTGAGAATATACTCACCTCGATTTAGATGGAGTCGACATACACGACACGAACGTATCGACGCAAAATAGGTACCGATGATATGCTCCACAAGATGGGCCCGAACGACGGCACGGGCAGTTCCAATGAGTCCAGAATAGTCCAAAGAGCCTAGTTTGATATATTGGAGTCCAAAATCAGGATTCTGTACGACAATCGATTTAAGAAGTATGAATGACTATATTAATCGTGATTTTTGATTTTAAAGAAAAACGTAACTAATTAAATATAAGTAATTTTGGAAATCATTTATAATGTCAAGGGCTATGTTTTTATTACTCAAAGTATTTTTAGATAAATATTGAAAGCCTGAGAAATCATCCTAGTACTAAAACTCATTTTGTTAGCTACGATTTGGTCAAAGCTTATTAATAATGTATTATATATATATATATATATATATATATATATATATATATATATATATATATATATATATATATATATATAAAAAATATATATATATATATATATATATACATATATATATATATATATATATATAAGTTATTACCAAACTCAAGAAATCAACCCATTAATTAATAGCAAAAAAAAATAGATTAAAGAATTAACCTAGCCCAATATATATACAAATATTAAGACCCAAACGATTTCTCATTGGCTTGGCTAAACCCAGATATTAAAATTAAAATTATTAGCCATTGGGCCTAGCCCAAGAAAAAACCCATAGTCCAAATATATATGTCACAAATATAAATTAGAATAATTTACATAATTACTAATAAAATAATATTAGAATTAAGACTAATTAAAGTAGTTCAGTATATAAAATATATGTACTGTTCTCTCAAATTACTTAACAATAGTAGTAATAATAATACTAATAATAATAAATTCTGAATTGACATTATTACCTAATAAAGATCCTCATTAAACCTTACTTAACAATAGGCAGCAAAAGGACTCACAGTAAAGTCACAAACATAATTTAGACTTGAACTTTAAAGGGGCATGGGGGCTGTATCCTCTCTCGTTCTTTTTAATTTCCTATAGTGAAGAAATCGAAGGGTGAGAGAAAGGGGGCTTACAGTCGGCTTGAGCCGGCGGAGGCGGTGCCGAATTCGCACCGAGGTCACGGAAAGGGTACCGGGGACGGATTAGCGCGGGGCGGCTAACCATGTCAGACGGTGGCTACCAGATCTAGGCGGTCTGCTGTATGAAGGTGGGGCGCGTGGCTTCCGACGTCGAGGGCGGGGATGTGGTCGCCGTACGCGGCGAGGCCGACGACGGAGGTCGACAGATGTTTTTCCTCTCTCTAGTATGATTTTTTGGGTGTGGCCTGGAAATGGCCGGTCGGTGGTGGTGGCGGTGATTGATAGGTGTCGTGATGGTGTTGGTTTGGCAGTTGTGCCAAGTGTGAATGGTGGCCGGCGGTGAAAGTAGTGTGGTGATTTCGTGTGGTAGCGGAGGTTGAACCAGGGGATGGTGTATTTGGTCCTGTGGTGGTCGATGGGGGAGACAGGGTGGTCGGGGCGGTGGAATGGATGTCGGGTCCAGGCGTAACAGTGTAGTGGTTGCAGCACTGGTGGTGTCATTGCCGGAGTTGGGGAAATGCGACAGTATAGTGGTTGTTGGTGGTTCGGGAATGGCGGAGCTGTGGCCGGAGCCGGGAATAATGGCCTGGCGATGGTCGGGGTTGTCACAGTATTGGTTAGGGGGGCAGAAGCTACAGGCGGCTGCTATGAATTTCTTGGGATTAGGGATTAGGTTTCCTCACATTGGGAATATAGTCTATTTATAGGGTTGGAAGAAAACTCTAAATGAAAACCGTAATTGTAATAGGAAATATAGGAATATACTGAAAAAGCTAACTTGCTAACACCCTAACAATTAACAATTTATTTTCTAATTATTAGTTAGTTTAATTATTTAATGATAATTAGTAAAATAAATATCTCTTTTATAAAACACAACTTCATAAAAAAATTTCTCTCTCTCTCTCTCTCTCTCTCTCTCTCTCTCTCTATATATATATATATATATATATATATATATATATATATATACAACTTACAAAATTTCAATTAAGATAACATCTTACAAAAGTTTTTACGGAACTAAAGACAAAAAGAGACCGATAACAATTACGGTCGAAAGATTTCTCAAAATTAGAATTTCACGCTTTTCGAAGATTCAAAAAATTCAGAGTTTTAAAAATACAAACTTTCAAAAAATTTAAAAAAATGATTAACAGAGGTTACAATTGTCATTCCTATGCATGTTGTCACGACCCGCACCCTAGAGTTAGGGCACGAGAACGTAACATCGCCTAGCCTACGCCGCAGTGTCGGCGGTAGAACGTTGTCCTAGGTCTCAATGCATCTAACAGTATAAGACTAAACAGTTTATACTCCCCGAATGGGGGTGACATAGCAGAAAGTAAACTCAATCACATCTAAGGTAGAGTATAAAGGAAGATAGATAAAACATAAAATCCAAAAGAGATACAGGAGATAGAAGTCTAAGTGTCTAAGATACATAAACCCAGAAATACATCTCAAAACTCAAATACAGATACAGTAATCCACAAGTAAATACAACTCCAGACAAAATAAAATAACTACCTAAACAACCTCTACTGTGGCTCCTCTAGACTAGCAGAAAATCTCCAAGCTATCTGTAAAATTTGTCAACGTATCTTGTCAGGAAAATGAGCAAGTACAAACACCAACAGCAGTTCCATATGAATTGAGAAATACTATAAGAGACATTAATAATGAAATACAAGACAAAGATATCGGTGACTTGGGAACCATTTGAAAGCCGAGTTACAACCCTTAAACCAAACAAGGACCGGGGTCGTAACCCTTCTTTCAAACAGAACTTAGTCCCATAACTATGGTACAGTACAAAACAGGTAGAGCATGTGAAAAATGAATCATAGCATGGTAAAAGTACAGTAAGTAAAGGTGAACTGGAAATATATGATATGTCAATAAATGTAAAAAGATGATTTGAACTATTAGAGCGATATGTGATCGGCTTGGGAAGCAAGAGATGGTTATCCACTTGGCCCGACAATCCGCGGTGTACTCAACGGAGAATCATGCCGTCCAACCTGGATAACTGGTAATGGGGTGTCTGCAACACCCTACGTGAGGTGAGGGTGACGCTAGCAATGTATAGTTACAGGAAGGCTTTGATCACATATCCCCTAATAATTCCCCCATCCCCAAATAGTATCACGGATCCGGACATGGCACGTCATGACACAAGGTTCGAGAGCAGGGGGCCAGCCCACTCCCAAATCAATGTCTATACAAGTACAGGAACACAGAAATATCTCATACCCATATACCAAGAAAGTCCAGGAATAACATCTCATGACAGGATCCGACGTATACTAGTCCGTGAACCGTCGTGTCGGGAATCAAGTAAAACACTACGACTGAATCAGATATAGTAGATATCAAGACAATAAAAACTATCAGTGAATGTACTCGCCTGATAACCTGAGCAGCTGATAAGTATAGAGGGTCCAACTGAAGCCACAGAGTCCTATTTAAAGCAACACAGGTTACAAGGTATTCAAGTTGTAATAAATAAATCTCTACAAGCAATCTATCTTATACTAGGTTCTTCTAAGTCAAAACGACTCTAGGTCAACTCTGGTCAATAATCTAGTCAAACTTGGTCAAGTGTTGACTTACAATTGACTTTGGGTCAACTGGTCAACTCTGGTCAAACAGGATCAAATCTAGTCTAATTATTGAAAATATAAAGTGTACTTCGTTATTCGTACGTCGAAACTTACGACACGCAAATCGAGATAAGAATATCAATGGTAAGGTTGATAATCTTATTATGGTATTCCATATGTCCATCTTGTCAATTTCAGCGATGTGAGATCACTGGAATTGACTGAGCTCAGTTTCGTTGTACTAATCCCGAAATACGAGCATTATATGAATTAATTATTAATTAATTATAACAAGGCTAAACTTAGAGAAACTATCAACAAACATTGTCGGACGATGAAATAAACATCGCCAACGTGTCCAGAATGGTCAAATTAGCTAGGATAGCCTATCCATCGGTCCAATTTGGATACAAGGGCAAAAAGGTAATTTCGGGTCAAAACGGTATCGTGTCGGAGCCGTTTTGCACCGAAAAATGTGTAAGAAAACAAGTCTATAAAATATAACAAATTATATGTCCACGAAACCAGAATGACGATACGAACCCAACGGTATCTCCAGAATTGGATTCCGCTGACCCGATCTCAATTTGGCCCGTTGACCAGAACTTGGAATTCCGGTTTGCACGAAAATGCGTGCGGAGCCAATGTTCTCAAAACTCAGCAAACTACCTGTCAACGAGTCCAGAATGATGATACAAACTCAACGGTATCTCCGAAATTGGATTCCGATGAGCCGATCTCAAAATGACCCGTTGACCCGGATATTGGTATCCGTCTTACACCGAAATGCGTGCCGGACCCAATGTCCACCAAAACCTAGCAAATTATATGTCAATGAGTCCAGAATGATGATACGAACTCAACGGTATATCCGGAATTGGATTCCGACGAGCCGGCATCAAAAAGTCCCGTTGACCAAGAAAGTGGGACCCACTTTGCACCGAAATGCGTGCCAGGGCCCACGTTCTTCAAATCTAATAAATTTTATATAAAAACATGTCAGAACGACGCCACGAGTCTAATGGTGGTGTCAGAAATAAAATCTGGAGTCCCATGTTCAAAAATAGAATTTACAAGTTGGAAATTACGAATTCGGACGGCCAACTTTGGCGTCGAATTCAACCAATCAAACAATCTCACAATGAAATGAAACTGGAGGGGTAGTAAGAGGGTTATACCAGCTTCACACAGGAACTGGTAGCACGCCAAACGGAGCTGCGGTGGAGGAGATACAAGCTGACGAAGTTGGCCCCGCGAAACTGTCCAAATTTAATACAATTTAAACGGTCAACTTGGCGGCCGGTTTTGATGTATCAAACGATAAAATTAACGGACGAAAATTGACATGAGAGAAGGTGGATATACCGAGATTGCGATGGAGCGAAGAAATCGTCGATCCAATGGTCGGATCTCCGAGAAAATGCGTGCGAAGTCGCTGCGACGGGGCGCCAAAACGAACTCGATTCCGCGGGCGTCACGACGAAACGTCGTGTAAAACGCACGAATCGTCTCGACGGCGCGTCCCGGAGGTCGGTGGCCGTCAGGAGAGGACTAGCCAGAGTGGGGCGCACCCACGGCGAGCCACGACGGCCCACGCGACGGCGCGACAGCGCACGACGGCGGCCCGCACGCCCGCACGCGCGTGCGCACCTTCTTGCGTGCGTGCAGCTGCAGTGCTGTTGCAGCGCTGTGCCGGCCCAGCTGGGCGCGCGGTGGCGCGCTGTCAAGCCTGGCCCGGCGAGGCCAGGGGCGACGCGGCCTGAACGGAGGGGGTGATGGTGTTGGCTGTATTATAGGTGGTGGTGGTGGTGTTTATGATATTGATGGAGGAGGAAGGAGATAGAGGAAAGGAGATGGTGGTGATGGTGATGATGGTTAGGAGGAAGGAGAAGGAGGAGAGAGGGTGGCCGACGGCCAGTGGGGTAGTACACGGCGGCGAGGGAGGGTCAGGGAAGGTGAGTTGATGCTGGAGATGGTGGTCGGGCCATGGGGTCGGGTGTGTTAATGTTGCTGTGGAGTTGTGTGTAGAAGAAGTGTGTGGAAACAATGAAGAAAAGGAAGAGAGAGAATGAGATAAGTGTAATAAATGTGAGAGGGAGCGAGAGAGAAAAGTGCTATCCTAGAAATTAGGGCCGGCCAACAATTGTTGGCTGTGTGGAGTTGGGGGGAAATTTGATGGTTGGGATTACATAGAGAAATCAATGGCTAGATTGAACATAGAAAAAATAGGTAAATCCCAATGGATTTAATTCAACAAATATTTCCAATAATAATTAAAATTGGGTAGAATGAGTACTAATATTTTTGGGCAAAAAAATATGAGGGCTTCACGATGGAGGGCAACACAAAGCTGGACTGGACTCGGTGGCGCCGGATTGGATCAAACCGGACATTGTGCAAAAATTGAATTAAAATTAGACGTTGATGATCATGGGTAAATAAGTAGCACATAGGGATTCCAAATAATGGGACACAAGTGGCGGACGGGTAGTAGGCTCAATGTGGGCCATGTCCATAGTTGGGGCTGACAGATTTAGGTCGTCAGGGGACCCACAAATCAAGTTGGAAAATGAATGTGACGCCGTGGAGTGAAATAAAATTGGATCACGTGTCAGAAAAGTTGTGCGAAGCAATTGGAGCACAAAATGACGTGTCTTAGTGGGACACGAAGGTCAAGGGTGAAGAGCATCTCGAGTAGATCATCAATGAGAAGTTGGTTTCAAGAAACTGACTGGTCTTGCACTCCAAAATTAAAAGTCACGGTAACGTGCTAAAAATGATCAAGGAAAAGAGTGGGAAAAATAAATAATAATCAATGGTCTAATTCGACCCGAAGTTCAGCGAAGCAAAAAGAGTACAAGGGAACAAGTTTGGATGGGACACTATATACCGTCATGAAGGTAATCCTGTCCACTCCAAAACTCATGAAGAAGATTTCCAGAGTTGAACATCCCTGACACTCCAAATATCAAAGGCACGGAAAAGTACACTTAAAGATAAATAACAGAATAAATTATTTATTGAAATTAAAAAAATCAATCAGAAAATAAATAAATAAAAAATTAACCCAAAATTCAGGGTGCTCACATCCTACCCACCTTATAAAAATTTCGTCCTCGAAATTAAAATGTCCATACTCCCTCTAGGTCAAACCCCCAAAATCAAAGTCCCAGATTAAAACAAATCATGTGATCAAAAGGACGACATACAGGATCATGGCATACGGTGGTAGTAAAAGTCTCATCTAGGTATACTAGTCGTGCTAATAGCAAAACGGTCATAGGATATCAAACACACAAGCAATCTAGGGTGCTAAACTAGAGAAGTTACAGAAACAACAAACCATCAAAACTGTAAGACAGCCTACCATCCTATGTGAAAACTGGTACTTACCATAAAAATAAAGAAAAGTAACTACCAATTATCTTTAAAGGGTTCAGAAAAATCAAAATCAAAGTTAAAGAATGAAAGCCAATTTCATGGAAAATTTCAATCACAATACATATTAAGAATATTTAGTCTCGATACGATCTAAGTTGATCAAATTGGGGGAAATCAAGATTTAGGCAATATGGAGGACAGTTCAACAAAGTCTGAGAACGAACATACAAGGATGGAGATTCAGGTCAAAATCAAATTTAATTCAATTAAGTACAACCCAAGATAAGAAAAGATAATCGAAGTTGATTTGGTCGTGATTAAGGAAACTAGGATTCAATGATATTGAAAACCCTTTTTAGAGAAAACAGGAAAAGATTTCATACGAAGTCAGCAAATCATCCCTCTCTAATACTATCAGTTTATCATTTGCCAAATCATATTCTTTTTTTTTTCTCACAAGTCCCAATATAAAAATCAACCTTCATATGACTATCATCGAAATTTTATAACCTTCAGTCATCTAAACCTTTACCACAATCACCATAGACAAACATTTTAACTTCCAAAACATTTTCCACGAAACATACCCCTCTTTTTAGGAGTCAACACTTATTCATTTAATCAAAATTTTAAATTCCTTCACCTCGTTTTAAATTTAGATCCGAAACCTCTAAATCCAGTTTATGAAATCCTTGAACTTGTTTAAATCGAGTCTCGTATTCACTAAACTCTAATACCACTATGTCACACAAAATTTATTCTTATTTATAAATCAACCTTCATATTTTCTTCAACGTTCACCTTCAATAATTTTTTGAATTCTACAATTTTCTTCCAATCATCTAAAATAATTTCTATAACGTAAAATCCTTGTTTCTATCTGTCTCTAGTCACCCTCTTAAAATATATAGTTCAATTTCGCATAATCATTTTATTCAATTAAGTTCTCCTTTCCATCTCTAAATTTCTACATAGCCTTGTAATAGTTCCCAAGAATCAATAACAAAGATTTTTAAGTTCTCAAAACTAGGTTGACCTCTGATATCCTCATTAGTTTTGAAATACATCCATGAATTATTCATAACCAACTTTCTGTGATTGTTTCTAAATTGATAACATTTATCCCTCGATTTCATTTTAAATCTTTACCACATCTCTATTTCAAAATATTTTTTTTTGACATCCAACATTCTGATTCCTACAAAATCATCCTATGATAACCAATTACGTCATTTCCGAACTAGATGATTTACGTCACTTCCTCAACATTTCTCAGATAAAAAAATGATATAAAGATTCAAGAGTTTCAAAGTACAGCTGACAGAATGATATACGAGACAGGGAATTGATATAATCAGGACAGGTATATAAGACAAGGAATGATGGTAGTAAAAATATTGGCAGGAAAAGAATGAGAATAGAATCTGTTCTGCTTATCTATTTAAAAGGGGAACCCATTTTGAAATCAGAGCTATAATATCAAATCCAAAATAAGGCCTAGCAAAATCACTGATTTATTGTATTAAGAAGAAATAAATTTGTAAGAAGTTACACAAGGTTTATAAAAATAGCTAAAGCTACAGCCTAAGTAAACAATGAGAAACAAACAAAACAAAACAACAGTAATTCCTTCCTCTCTTTTTTGAATGACTGAAACAAAAGTAGCAAAAACATGTTCGAAAACATTTAAGGCATAATCTGATAATCATATACGTCCATCCAAAATCATGGTACTCTAAATCCTAGTCATACTAGTGAGCAAGGCTACGATAATCACAGTGTCCTTGACTTATGCACATACCTCTAGAATCATGGTATTTAACAATTTTGCGGTGCCGCTAGCTTAGCTGCGAAAACCTTAAATTTTCACACCCGAGAAATATATCCAGAGTCAGACTATATGTCCTTACCATGCTGGCTAATGTGACTATAGAAGACTAGATTCCAAAACTCAGATGACCTAGCCCATATAATTTTATCTTGTCAAAAATTAAATTACATCAACAATGAATACCCAAAATCAAATCAAATTTATCAACGAACTTCAAAATTCAAAATGAACAAAAATCCATCAAAATACAAATTCGGATGCAACAGCTATCATCATGATTCAAAATTCGACAATCATCCATCAAAATCAATAAATACAACTCAAATTCAACAATAATCCATCAAATCAAATTCAACAACAGAAAATAAAGATAAAACAAATCAAGAGAAAAAGAGTTTTCAAATCGGAGTTAAAATAAGATTCTCAAGGGTCGTCCCGGGAATCTCTCAAGGGTTCCTAACTGTGATTGAGTACCTTCAAAATTTATCCTAATCCTACTACAGGCTGTAGTGGTACTCTAGTTCGAATACCACAACACTTTTAGTCTCGACCTGCATGGGCTACCACTAAAAACGTGTCACGACCCACACCCTAGAGTTAGGGCACGAGAACGTAACAACGCCCAGCCTACGCCGTAGTGTCGGCGGTAGAACGCTGTCCTAGGTCTCAATGCATCTAACAGTATAAGACTAAACAGTTTATACTCCCCGAATGGGGGTGACATAGCAGAAAGTAAACTCAATCACATCTAAGGTAGAGCATAAAGGAAGATAGATAAAACATAAAATCCAAAAGAGATACAGGAGATAGAAGTCTAAGTGTCTAAGATACATAAACCCAGAAATACATCTCAAAACTCAAATATAGATACAGTAATGCACAAGTAAATACAACTCCAGACAAAATAAAATAACTACCTAAACAACCTCTACTGTGGCTCCTCTAGACTAGCAGGAAATCTCCAAGCTATCTGTAAAATTTGTCAACGTATCCTGTCAGGAAAATGAGCAAGTACAAACACCAACAGCAGTTCCATATGAATTGAGAAATACTATAAGAGACAGTAATAATGAAATACAAGACAAAGATATCGGCGACTTGGGAACCATTTGAAAGCCGAGTTACAACCCTTAAACCAAACAAGGACCGGGGTTGTAACCCTTCTTTCAAATAGAACTTAGTCCCATAACCATGGTACAGTACGAAACATGTAGAGCATGTGAGAAATGAATCATAGCATGGTGAAAGTACAGTAAGTAAAGGTGAACTGGAAATATATGATATGACAATAAATGTAAAAGGTTATTTGAACTATTAGAGCGATATGTGATCGGCTAGGGAAGCAAGAGATGGTTATCCACTTGGCCCGGCAATCCGCGGTGTACTCAACGGAGAATCATGCCGTCCAACCTGGATAACTGGTAATGGGGTGTCTACAACACCCTATGTGAGGTGAGGGTGACGCTAGCAATGTATAGTTACAGGAAGGCTTTGATCACATATCCCCTAATAATTCCCCCATCCCCAAATAGTATCACGGATCCAGACATGGCACGTCATGACACAAGGTTCGAGAGCAGGGGGCCAGTCCACTCCCAAATCAATGTCTATACAAGTACAGGAACACATAAACATCTCATACCCATATACCAAGAAAGTCCAGGAATAACATCTCATGATAGGATCCGACGTATACTAGTCCGTGAACCGTCGTGTCGGGAATCAAGTAAAACACTACGACTGAATCGGATATAGTAGATATCAAGACAATAAAAACTATCAGTGAATGTACTCGCCTGATAACCTGAGCAGCTGATAAGTATAGAGGGTCCAACTGAAGCCACATAGTCCTATTTAAAGCAACACAGGTTACAAGGTATTCAAGTTGTAATAAATAAATCTCTACAAGCAATCTATCTTATACTAGGTTCTTCTAAGTCAAAACGACTCTAGGTCAACTCTGGTCAATAATCTAGTCAAACTAGGTCAAGTGTTGACTTACAGTTGATTTTGGGTCAATTGGTCAACTCTGGTCAAACAGGATCAAATCTAGTCTAATTATTGAAAATATAAAGTGTACTTCGTTATTCGTACGTCGAAACTTACAACATGCAAATCGAGATAAGAATATCAATGGTAAGGTTGATAATCTTATTATGGTGTTCCACGTGTCCATCTTATCAATTTCAGCGATGTGAGATCACTGGAATTGACTGAGCTCAGTTTCGTTGTACTAATCCCGAAATACGAGCATTATATGAATTAATTATTAATTAATTATAACAAGGCTAAACTTAGAAAAACTATCAACAAACATTGTCGGACGATGAAATAAACATCGCCAACGTGTCCAGAATGGTCAAATTAGTTAGGATAGCCTACCCATCGGTCCAAGTTGGACACAAGGGCAAAAAGGTAATTTTGGGTCAAAATGGTGTCTGTGTCGGAGCCGTTTTGCACCGAAAAATGTGCAAGAAAATAAGTCTATAAAATATAATAAATTATATGTCCATGAAACCAGAATGACGATACGAACCCAACGGTATCTCCAGAATTTGATTCCGTTGATCCGATCTCAATTTGGCCCGTTGACCAGAACTTAGAATTCCGATTTGCACGAAAATGCGTACCGGAGTCAATGTTCTCAAAACTCAGCAAACTACCTGTCAACGAGTCCAGAATGATGATACGAACTCAACGGTATCTCCGGAATTGGATTCCGATGAGCCGATCTCAAAAAGACCCGTTGACCCGGATATTGGTATCCGTCTTGCACCGAAATGCGTGCCGGACCCAATGTCCACCAAAACCTAGCAAATTATATGTCAACGAGTCCAGAATGATGATACGAACTCAACGGTATATCCGAAATTGGATTCCGACGAGCCGGCGTCAAAAAGTCCCGTTGACCCAGAAAGTGGGACCCACTTTGCACCGAAATGCGTGCTACGGCCCACGTTCTCCAAATCTAACAAATTTTATATGAAAATATGCCAGAACGACGCCACGAGTCTAATGGTGGTGTCAGAAATGAAATCTGGAGTCCTGTGTTCAAAAATGGAATTTTACAAGTTAGAAATTACGAATTCGGACGGCCAACTTTGGTGTCGAATTCAACCAATCAAACAATCTCACAATGAAACGAAACTGGAGGAGTAGTAAGAGGGTTATACCAGCTTCGCACAGGAACTGGTAGCACGCTAAACGGAGCTGCGGTGGAGGAGATACAAGCTGACGAATTTGGCCCCACGAAACTGTCCAAATTTAATACAATTTAAACGGTCAACTTGGTGGCCAGTTTTGATGTATCAAACGATAAAATTAACGGACGAAAATTGACATGAGATAAGGTGGATATACCGAGATTGCGACGGAGCAAAGAAATCGTCGATCCAACGGTCGGATCTCTGGAAAAACGTGCACGAAGTCGCTGCGACGGGGCGCCAAAACGAACTCGATTCCGCGGGCGTCACGATGGAACGTCGTGCAAAACGCATGAATCGCCTCGACGGCGCATCCCGGAGGACGGTGGCCGTCAGGGGAGGACTCGCCGGAGTGGGGCGAACCCAAGGCGAGTAACGACGGCCCACAAGGCGACGCGGCGGTGCACGACGGCGGCCCGCGCGCACGCACGCATGCACGCCTGCATGCGTACGTGCAGCTGCAGTGCTGTTGCAGCGCTGTGTCGGCACAGCTGGGCGTGCGGTGGCGCGCTATCGAGCCTGTCCCGGCGAGGCCAAGGGCGGTGCGGCCTGGACGGAGGGGGTGATGGTGTTGGCTGTATTATAGGTGGTGGTGGTGGTGGTGTTTATGATGTTAATGGAGGAGGAAGGAGATGGAGGAAAGGAGATGGTGGTGATGGTGATGATGGTTAGGAGGAAGGAGGAGGAGGAGAGAGAGTGGCCGACGGCCAGTGGGTTGGTACACGGCGGCGAGGGAGGGTCAGGGAAGGTGAGGTAATGCTGGCCATGGTGGTCGGGCCATGGGGTCGGGTGTGTTAATGTTGCTGTGGAGTTGTGTGTAGAAGAAGTGTGTGGGAACAATGAAGAAAAGGAAGAGAGAGAATAAGATAAGTGTAATAAATGTGAGAGGGAGAGAGAGAGAAAAGTGCTATCCTAGAAATTAGGGCTGACCAACAATTGTTGGCTGTGTGGAGTTGGAGGGAAATTTGATGGTTGGGATTACATAGAGAAATCAATGGCTAGATTGAACATAGGAAAAATAGGTAAATCCCAATGGATTTAATTCAACAAAGATTTCCAATAATAATTAAAAATGGGTAGAATTAGTACTAATATTTTTGGGCAAGAAAATATGAGGGCGTCACGATGGAGGGTAACACAAAGCTGGACTGGACTCGGTGGAGCCGGATTGGATCAAAATCGGATATTGTGCAAAAATCGAATTAAATTAGACGTTGATGATCATGGGTAAATAAGTAGCACATGGGGATTCCAAATAATGGGACACAAGTGGCGGACGGGTAGTAGGCTCAATGTGGGCCATGTCCATAGTTGGGGCTGACAGGTTTTGGTCGACAGGGGACCCACAAATCAAGTTGGAAAATGAATGTGACGTCGTGGAGTGAAATAAAATCGGGTCACGTGTCAGGAAAGTTCTGCGAAGCAACTGGAGCACAAAATGACGTGTCTGAGTGGGACACGAAGGTCAAGGGTGAAGAGCGTCTCGAGTAGATCATCAATGAGAAGTTGGTTTCAAGAAACTGACTGGTCTTGCGCTCAAAAATTAAAAGTCACGGTAACGTGCTAAAAATGATCAAGGAAAAGAGTGGAAAAAATAAATAATAATCAATGGTCTAATTCGACCCGAAGTTAGCGAAGCAAAAAGAGTACAAGGGAATAAGTTTGGATGGGACACTATATACCGTCATGAAGGTAATCATGTCCACTCCAAAACTCGTGAAGAAGATTTCCAGAGTTGAACATCCCTGACACTCCAAATATCAAAGGCACGAAAAAGTACACTTAAAGATAAATAACAGAATAAATTATTTATTGAAATTAAAAAAATCAATCAGAAAATAAATAAATAAAAATCAACCCGAAATTCAGGGTGCTCACACATGTCCAGTCAGCGTTTACGAGCTACGCCAAGAAAAGGTGCTTTTCTTGGCCAACATTATAGGGGCATCGAGAAAAGGCGCTTTCTTTGCCATACATTGTTAAATGCTTGTTAGGCTGCACTTTTATACGCTGTGCTTTAGTACGCTGCGCTTTAGTATGCTGTGCTTTCGTCCGCTGCATTTTTGTATGCTGAGTAGGTAGATAGCTTTATTTATGTAATCATGAACATGAAGAATATGTAATAGACTTCCAATATTTTTTTGTAATCACGATATTTAATAAAGAATCTCCTTTATGCATTTTTCTCAATACTGTCTGTCTGAAGTGCGATGCAGTTCTGCAATTTTGACTTCTTTTGTAGACACTACTCTTTAGTTTTCATGCTTCTACAATATGAGTGCCATTAATTCATAAAAATTCAGTCTAAAATAATTCTAATAGGTTAAGGTACCCTAAACTATGCTTGTTGAACCCTAATTGGCCTAGTTTTGGGTCAGCAGAATTACTCGGATCGAAACGAGTCCAATATCTCTATAGTTTCGACTTGTGTGCCATTTGAAAAAAAATGCACATGGGAACTCAATTGAGTGCCACACGATTGGCATGTGCATATTAGGATCAAAATAGATCAAAACCATATATCGGATTGAAAGGTTTGGATCGGGTTTGGACCTCAAATCGAAATTAAAAAATACATCTAATTTTACGGTAAGGGCTAAAATGACCATTTTGACCCAAAGTTGTAAAAGAAATATGTAGTATAAGGGAACATGTTTGAGTGGGATATGCTATATTAAAATAAAGATGCACTCGTCTAGATTACGAGTTTGGAACTAGTTTTAAAAAACTGATAATTATTGTGCTTCAAACATCAAAGTTATGGTAAAGTACCTCTATAGTCAATGTTGATTATAAAATGTAGGTTAATATTCAATATCCATATTAAATAAATAAAAATAATTAAAAAATAGTATCCAAAAAAATTAGTAGGCTTACAACCTACCCAACATAGAAAATTTCGTCATCGAAATTAAAATATCACTAACATGCAGAAAATCTCTATAAACGATTAGCTAATGTCTTACAGGAATCCACAAAGAGATATGGATACTGCTCCCGCATGTAATCCTTAGGCTCTCAAGTAGATTTTTTTGGAGAACGATGCTTTCATGCAACCCAGATTTATCTAATCGTATGCGCTCTAAACATCTTCTCACAGTATCCAAGATACCAACTGGGCGCTCCTTGTGTGACAGATATGGTCCCACTGTGATCTTGGAATTGTCGACCACATGGCTGCTGGGATCACTCACATACCTCCTCAACTGCGAGATATGGAATACATCCTGCACTCCCTCTAAGGATAGGGCGATGCAGGACG
Source organism: Iris pallida (assembly GCA_029216955.1). Lineage (NCBI taxonomy): Eukaryota > Viridiplantae > Streptophyta > Magnoliopsida > Asparagales > Iridaceae > Iris > Iris pallida. The sequence goes on along the minus strand of JANAVB010029274.1, from coordinate 58,769 downwards.
ATATGTCACTTCTCTAACACGCTCTATATTACCAAAGGGTTACAAATCAAGAGATAAGGCTTCTAATTTAGCTCTTACAACTTTATCTATGACTAACCATAGGAAAATCACAATTCCTTTGTAACTCTATCATTCCTTAAACTATATACTATATTCCTACAGAGATAAAGGCTCAAAATAATAGGCCATAATACAATAAGTCTGATACTGTACTCAAGTTCTCCCCACCCAATGTCTTGTATCTATTAATGTCAAGTCCATACAGACATCTCTATAACAATAATAATGAACAATCTCTTAAACTACTACGAATTAAATACCATAATAATCATGTATCATGAACGTGTCGGTGTCCTGTGGTCATTCGTGTTAATGGATACGACAATATGCACACAATGCCTAATGTCAATACTCGATGTCATCGTTATGACATCGTTATCTGCCTTCAAAACGGACACTAAGTATTAACGATCCTACGTCATGCTAATGCTAATAAAATAAACAACAAGAAATAAAAGAAATAATCCATAACCAAGACAAGGTACACTTGCCTATAACCGCTGTCTGAGTGTATGCCTGACCAACTCCAATATCTTCGTAACTCCCGCCAAGTTCCCCTAAATAAATATTACATTATTAATACTCTCTATCGGCTTACCATATAGACTTTCCATATTTAAACTATACTAATACATATACCTCAAAAGTCGTCATATTGTCGATACTACATCATACAACGTTTAAAGTACCAAACTTTCTTATAAAAATAATTTATAACTAATATAAAGTAATAATTTAATTTCTAAAAAATACATATAAATATTTTTGTACTACTAACAATATTATTTTATTGGTGGAAAATCAAGCACAATAGACCCATGTTGATACTACATCACTAATACCACATTTGACCTACTAATCGAGTCACGAAATAATAAATAATTTAAAAATATAATTATGGAAAATTATAAAAAAGTTAAAATAGTGTTTTTTATTATCGAACCTTTCACAACAAATATTTTACTGGAGGTATATGAAGTTTCAAAGCTTTTGGTAGGGGTGCAACTCGTTCGGGTTGGGTCGGGCTTGAGGTCAACCCAAGCCCAAGCCGATGAATCATAAGCCTAACCCGAGCCCAAGCCCGACCCAACCTCGGGTTCAACATATAAAGCCCAAGACCAAGTCCAGAGGATCGGGTTTGGCTCGGGTTGAACTCGGGTTGGGTCGGGTTCATCGGATTTATCGTGCTCTAATATAATATTTTAAATAATTTTAAACAAAAGTCATCTTAAACACAAAAGAGAAATTTTGAGTCGCACCCCGCTTGTATTACCTATATTCAAGGTGCACCCCACTGCTTTACCCTAATGTAAGTTACCCCCCACTTTTGACGGATTCCGTCCAAGACCAACGGTCAACACGTTTGACCGATAATTTTGGACAAAAATACCCTCCCTAAATCCAAATCCTAATCCTAATCCTAATCCTAATCCTAATCATAATCCTAATCCTAATCCTTCCGCTCTATCCCCATTCCTCGCCCAGACACTGTCGCGTCGCGCCCTGCCGTTGCCGCGCCCCCCGCCCCGTCGTTGCCACACACATCTCCACCACCACCACCACCACCACTACCACCACCTTCACCTTCACCTTCACCATCACCACCACCACCACCTTCACCACCACTACCTTCACTACCTTCATCAATACCACCAGCACCATCACCATCACCACCATCATCTCCGTCCCCTTCCCGCTCCCTCGCGACGCCGCCCACCCCCTCTCCGCAGCCCCCCGCACACCCCTTCCCCCCTGCGCGTGCAGCCCCCCGCCCACCCCTTCCCTCCCGCACGTGTAGCCCCCCAACCCACCCCCTCCCCCACAGCCCGCCGCCCACCCCCTCCACCGTAGCCTGCCGCCCACCCCCTCCACCGTAGCCCGTCGCCCACCCCCTCCCCTGCAGCCCCCCGCTGGAAGACCCTCCCTCTGTGCTCGCACGCGCCAGCCAGCACCCCCCGGCGCGCCCGCACGTGCCAGCCAACACCCCCTCTGCGCCCGCTGGCAAACCCTCTCGTCGGGCGGCAGCCCCTCCCCCAAATGCCAGCCGGTAGCCCCCTCTCCTTATAGATGTGTGTGTGGGTACGGAGAAAGGCAGAGAGGAGGAGGAGGACTCGTGGTGGTGACAAAAGGCGGGAAAGGGAAGTTGGAGGTGGTGGAGGAGGGAGGGGAAGGAGAGAGAGTCTGTGTGTATGGAAAGGAGAGAGAGAGTCTGTCTATGGGAAGGAGAGAGAGGTGTTTATGTGTGTGGGGAGGAGAGAGTGTGTGTGGAAGGGTATTTTTGTTAAATAAAATATGGCAATGCAGTTGACTGTTAATTTTAGACGGTTTCCATCAAAAGTGCGGGGTGTCTTACATTATGGCAATTGTGTGGGGTGCACCTTGAATATGGGTAAAAAAATTAGGGTGCTGCTCAAAATTTCTAAACACATAATTGATATAACACATAATAAAATATCAATTAAGTCTTGATAATTACAAAATACAAACTGAAATATGATTTAGGATAAGGAGTTGAAGAGTTTGGGTGGAGAAGTTTAGAATTTAAACTTTTTACTAAGAAGTATGAAATTATATATATATATATATATATATATATATATATATATATATAATTCAGGTTTCGTGTTCTTCGGATAACCCGACACATGAACCCGAGTCCAACCCGAATTTTGATCGAATTCAAATATTTTAACCCAAACCCAAGCCCAAACCCGAGTATCTTCAACCCTAACCCAACCCATTAATGGGTTTACCCGATAGGGCTCGGGTTTAGCCCGCCCGAGTTGCACCACTAGCTGTTGGATACAAGGAACACATGATTTTCGGAGTTACGGTTTTACGGTAAATGTTAAGAATTTTAATAAATACTAAACAAACTAAAACTTAGTAAATATATATGCATTAGAAAGATCTAGATGTATAGTGTCTTACCAAAAAATTTTAGAAGATCGAATCAGCATAAAAATAGGTGAAAATCCACTCGCAATAGATCTAGTCTGTTCTAGATACCCTGTCGTATAACGGACGCCCGAAGAAAACCGTTTGGAACTGTGTGGGTGGCCAACTGAACATGAAAATAGACACAGAAATCATTCTATTAGTTATAGTTTCATAAAAGGTTGAGGTCAGTAAGTACATGAAATCCTAGATGCAAAATATCTTACCTATTATGGCGAATTCAACACAAGTTCAATCGACTTTGGGTGCCTTTTGCGCCTCGAACAGACCAAATTAGGGGCTGAGGCTCCTCAAGAATATTCTGGAGTGTTAGGGGGTGTCTAAGTGTTGAGATGAAGGTGGTCAGAGGGTTGAATATGGTCAGGGTAACGAGTTTCTGTTGGGTGGAAGGAAAAGTGCGAAAGTAGAAAAGAAATATTGAATGATTGCTCAGTTTTTTCTAAAAATAATTATAGAATCCGTACAACATAAGGAGAGGGGCTGGTTTAATGTGGGGAGAGAAGATTTTTGGGAGATTTTAGATTTGGTTTGGTGAGATTTGGAGGAGATTTGATGGTTTAAATAAAAGGTGTATCTCAAAGAGATTTGATTGAGTCCAAATTAGAAAAGTAGTTATATAGTTGATTTAAAAATAGATTTAAATCAATATGATTGCCATTAATTTATAAAAATTTAGTCTAAAATAAGTCTAATAGGTTATGGTATCTTAGAATTTGCTCCTTGAACCCCAGTTGGTCCAGTTTTGGATCCGCAGAATTATTTGGATCAAAACGAGTCCAATATGTCTATAGTTTCGACTTGTGTGCCATTTGAAAATATATAGCACATGGGAACTCAATTGAGTGGCACACCATTGACATGTGAATATTAGGCTCAAAATATGTCAAAATCATATATCAAGTTGAATGGTTTGTATCGGGTTTGGGCTTTAAATCGAAATTGAAAAATACATCTAATTTTTCGGTAATGGCTAAAATGACCATTTTGACCTCAAAGTTGTATAAAAATATGTAGTGCAAGGAGACATGTTTGAGTGGGACATGATATATCAAAATGAAGGTGGACTTATCTAGATTATGAATATGGAACTAGATTTGAGAAATCGATAATTATTGTGCGTCAAAAATCAAAACTATGGTATAGTACCTCTATAGTCAATATTGATTATAAAATATAGGTTAATATTAAATATCCATATTAAATAAATAAAAATAATTAAAAATAATATCCAAAAAAATTATGGGGCTTACAGACCCTTAACTAGCCAATAATTTCATTGAAGAGAGTATAAATAAAATATTACAACTTTTCGAAGAGAAAGACTAAGCAAACCCAAATTAAATGACACAAATATGGCACGATGCTAGGTGACGCGGAAGCAACCCTCCAAACTCTTGGTGCAACAATATATATATATTGAGGTGTCCTTTCTCTAAGTTGGACCGTGGCTCAAAGCCACCCAGCCGCCCAAGGGAAAACTATTGCCTTAGGGAGTATAAAGAAACTACTACTAGGCTAGTGCCTTAGGGAGTATAAAGAAACTATTACAACTTTTCAAAGAGAAAGAGTAAGCAAACACCAATTAAATGACACAAATATGACACGATGCTACGTGGCGCAGAAACAACCCTCCAAACTCTTGGTGTAACCATAGAATTAAGAAGAAACTAAGTAATGATATAGATTATATGCATAATTTCTTGAAAGGGTGATTAAAAACCCCCTAAAGCGAATAAAATGAGAGAAAGCACTATCATCATCAAAAGAAGAATGACTCATACAGCCTCTCCAACGCCAGGCATGTCGAACCTCTATTCCAAGAAGATCTACAAATGAATAACATACATAAATAAACTAGAAGAAACAAAAAGGAAAACATTAGAGATTAGTAGGAAGGGTGAACCTTGTTGGAAGGGTTCATGAGACAGATCCCAATATTGGAGGGGGTTGGCCTCGACAAAGTTGTCCTACCAACTGCAATGGGTTGTTCGAGAAGGCTAGGGCTTGAGCTATCATGGCTCTGGCCATCAACAGGTGTGCAGCCCCGGGTTGGAAAAGTGGAAGGAGAGAGAGAGTGATGGAGAAACTTTGGATGGGACAATGTACTTACTTACTCGGCTGCTATAGTTGGCCGATTAGATCTCGAAGCTCACTGACGCCGCCAAAAACTTCAAGCATGAGTTTCATGAGCTAAAATCAAAAGTCAAATGCCTCTCCTCCCTCCTCCGACAGGGGTTCTGCTGGAGATCGAGGAGCTCCAGAGAGAGGATTTGTGGCACCAAGTGCACGTGGAGGAGCGGGGGATCCAGTGCGCGGCATCTTCGACCTTTCCTCTATCGATCTTTCAATTTGGAGAAATGGAGAGGAAGGTTGAAATCAATCTAGGTCTCATAATCTCTCTCCTTTCTTTCACTTTTCACATATATGATTAAAAAGGAATCAATAGCATCCCTTAGATCTTTTGATCCAACGGTTAGGAGTAATAATTGATAGAAATTTGATAGAAAAAAAAGACTCCCAAAAATTTGGAGATGATAAGCTTTACACTACCAAATAATTGTTATTCTCGTCGAGATTATTTGGGACGGTCCTAGAACTTACTTGGGATCAAAAATATAAATTGTCCCATTAAGAGATCCATATACAAATCTGTCCCAAGTAAAACTATTTTTTGTTACAAAATTTATAGCCGTCCTAAATATTAATTTTTTAGGACATTTCAGACTAGCGTTTATAATAGTGTGGTCCCAAAATCCCATTTTTTGTAGTATAGAGATTTAACATGTGTTATTCTAATGGTTGTAAATTTACTGATAAATAGTATTCTTGTATTCATGTGATACCTATGGTACACAGATCAAGATACTTACTTGCGTCAGGAAATGATATATCTAATAAGATAATAGACTGAGAGTTGTATGTGATTGTATAATGGAAGAATTGGACAGGGGAGAATATTTTGGATTTGTCGTATGAAACAAGTGGAGTTTCGAGAGAAGATAAGGAGAAAATAACTCTAACGTACAAAACATTACAATATAATTAACAAAATATTAATCAATACATGTTACTCCTTTACATGACCTTGAGTTGTGAGAGGATGAGTGCTTAGCTCACTTTGTCTGACCTGTAATTCCTATTTACGAATACTTCGATTAAAATTTTGATTAACTGTATTAGGTGATATAATTTTATATTCTTTGCAATGAAAGGGATAGACTACTAAGTACCATGCCAACTTTCTACAACCATATCCATGATTATGGGATTATTATTTAGAAAGTACTCAAGTGTTATCCAAATATGGTCTCTAAATTGTATTATCATATAGGCAAAATTATATTATGATTGTTTTAGTTGTCACGCCCCGATCTCGGAAGATCGAAAACTAGCAACTGGCGAGATGCCGTACAAGTCTAGATTGCACTTGTACACGGTAAAACCATTACAGTTTCCGGTATTTCTCAAAAAACGACCGCAGCCAACCAAGCAGATAAATTGAAGTCACAACAAGATATGAAGAAAATGTATCTCTTTATTTATAATTACAGTAGATTACAAGACTTTCAGCTAAATAGAGAGTTTACAACAGATTACAACGACTTTTGAATAGCAAACTGAATTACTTGCCATTTAGGCTTACAACCGAACATGCTGACTTAGCTACAATGAACTTGCCAACTTGGCTTACAATCTCACTGGTATAACTGAGTTACACTGTTCCATACATTATCCCCGTATAATAGAAGCTATTATCCTGCGAGAAGAGCTTCTGCATACCCATCCGATTAATCAATGCCAAGCATTGATCAAACAATTTGTCCCATGCACGAGCACCTGAAATGATGCCCACAAACGTGGGTCAGTACATTCATCTATGTACTGGCAAGCGGTGCTGGCCCGACTTACCTAAGAAGACATTACTAAGTAATCATATTGTAGAACATTATCAAAAGTGGTCTTTCTCGTTGACTTTTGGTCGATTAGCAGTTCATATCAGACAGAAGTAAAGAATGTATATTATTCATAGCCAGTGTAACAAAGCACATATGTTATCCCCCTTTGGTGATTCTCACCCACGGTCATGTACTCATCCTTGTGTATTTATAATACTTACTCTGCTGCATAAGATATCATTAGCACTTGACCTATCTATATGAAGGTCACTAGCGACACACCATCTTGGATTATATAATGGTAAATGGCTAACTCCAGATGGGTTGCGAGCCCATGGAAGGGTTTTGAATCACCGTGATACTACTTCACCATCATGGAATTTTGGCGCCCTTTCAATGCAAGGTAGCAAGACCCGACTTAAAGTCCCAAAATCTCGATGTCAGTACGTCAACACAAATCCTTGATCCCCATAGGATGAACCTGGTCCTAGGTCTCGGAGTTCCGTTCGAGGAACTACGTTGTGCACAAGTTGTCCATGACCATGCAATTATATACAACTTATCTATAAAAAAAAATATAATTCATGATAACGAAAACTATGTAAATAAGCCACCATTCTCATCCATCTAGCCATCATTGCCTTGAGCTGAGCTCACAAATACCACCTGCCCAATCCCGAAACTTATCTGCCCAAACTAGGGACTCAATCATTCTAGCTCTTTGATACCACACATCTTTCCAACAGGAACTTAATGTACTCACCAACCAATTCTTGGGACTTTGCATCTGTGTTACCATATGTTCATTCGGTCATAATTCAAGCATACTCATTGTCAATCCCTTGACCAAAATTATCCCTTTATTTAATTTGAAAAATTCCTTTAATGTCTCATATACTGTTATGTCTTTTTATTTAAAACGCAATAGAGGACCAAAAGGATAATATGTGAAAGGGTAGGGACCTAAGTGCAAATGGGAGTTTTTAAACTCTCAATAGCTGTTAAGTTCTATCCAAAGAGGCTGTGATCAATTTTCGAATTTCCTGATTAACCAATTTCGAATACTAGTTTTGCTGAGAGAATAAATCTCTCCAAATCTATTTTAAATCGGATTTCCCTCTATCCTGTTAACTTGAATTCCCATCAATATATATAAAGGGTTCGATCATAGTAGAAACCCTAGAGATCTTGCCTCCACCTGATTTCCAGTCGACCAATCCAGGATACATTGTAGAAGAGAAATACTCGAAGTCTTCAACCAGGTAATCATATACATTTTTATTTTTTTGTAAGAACTGAGAACCTAGCAGTCAATTTCCACCTTATAGGTGTTTGACATAACTCCTAGAAGAACCAGACGTTATAGTAGGAGACTCGTACACCCAGTAATTAGGGTTCGAATATGATAGGGATCAAGGAAAGAACTATGCAAGATACAATATGTATCCATCTGCCAATGACCCTGTCACATAGTACACCACTCCATATTGGGACTGACCAGCAGTCCTTTCAGAGTACCCCGAATCCTAGGTTGATCTTGAAACAAATATCCTGTCATAAGGGGAAATCAGTCCTTGCAAGCCCTGTGTTAGACAGGGGATAGGTTAACACCACTGGGGTAAATAAGTAATAGGTTGTACCTGGTGCCTGGTAAAATAATCTACCACATAAGTGCTATGTTATAAACTTGTACCAGTGTACAAATCTCCATGATACATCATCAATTGATATCCTAGGATGTAACAATTGTACCCACAAGAATAGACACAGGGGATCCTTGTATCAAGTGGATAGCCATATGGGAGTAATCCTAATATCTTGTAGACTTAGACATGGTATTTCCTTATGGGCATAAGTACATATAGCAGGTGACCTAAGTCCTACGTTTAGTCTGGGAAAAGACTAACTCAGAGCCACCTGGTGGCATCAACCATTGTCCACCTGACCACATAGGCTGTAAAGAGTAACATAGAGAACATAGGTTAAAAGAGGGGATTACAATATGGGGCTGAGTATCAACTGGAAGTACACAGGTTTGGGACTAGTGTATCAAACACCACTCATATACATGTTCATCTGACCATATAGAGTCGTAGCTTTTAATTTAGTATATCCAAGTGTCCAAGTTATGCCTACAATATAGGACAGATAGAGATTGATGGTCAGTATGGGATGTTGTACACAGTATAGGCTTATACCAGTCTATAGCTATTAAGCTTCCTGGCCTAACTTCTATGGTACATATATCAGGACAGGTAAATAGGTGCTCTTGCAAACTGAGAAAGGGTGGTATGTAGGTACTGATTTACCTAGGAAGTTAGCTATGGATCAACCAGACTTGAGGATTGTAACTCCACTTTCCTGTTTTCCTAAATAAAATTTAAGAATTCATTTTTATACTTATTATTATTTGGGAAACATTTTTATTGAATTACATTTTTGACAATTTTACAATTGGAAGTTGTTGTAACAATTTCTATATATTTTTCTTAATTTAAAAACTGTTTTTAAAATGAATTATGTAATTATGTAACAGCAAGGGGTTTATTTGTAAAAGTTCCTATTATATTTTCGTTGCGGGCAAATACGAAAAGGCTGGGGGGGTTTTTGCATATTGGCCTTTTTGCGGAGGGGCTTATGTGCAAATTTTCCATTCGTTTTATTTTAAAACGAACTGACCGTTCGTTGGAGAGAGAGAACGACCATTCATTATTCTCTCCACTCTTTCTCGAGACTTCTGTTCTCGTTCTCCCCGCCGACTCTTCGTTCTCCACCAGTTTCTCGAGTCTTCCACCGACTTCTCGAGTCCTTCGCCGACTCCTCGAGCTCCCAGCTCCGACGACCTTCGGCGACTCTGATGACGATGACGACGACGGCGACGATGATGAAGACGGTGGCTCTGGTGGCGTAGATCTGAGGGAGCGCGGCGACTTCCATGCTGATGGCGACTTCGTCCCTGTTGAAGCCGACGACCCCGATGATGATGGCTTTGACGATGGCGACTGAGGGAGCTGAGCAGTGACTCGAGCTCGTCTTCTTCTTGTCTTCTTCCTGTCTTCTTCCTGACTTCTTCCTCGACGAGCTTGGCTTCGACTTCCAGAGGGTAAACCCTAACCCTAATCTCTATTGTTGGTCAGATCTGGTCAGATCTATGGCCTAGGCTCTGAGATCTTTGATCGGTGACGAGATCTAGGGTTTCTGTGGTTGTGTGAGATCGATGATGTTGTCTTTCTCTTTGAACAGTTCTAACTGTTCAGATCCGTTGGATCTAGGGTTTCTGTGGTCTGATCTTGTAGATCGACCCTTGCATGTGGTTATTTTGGGTTGCATGTTTAGATCTGTGATGTTTTAGTTGATTCTTTGAGATCATTCGATCTGTGAATATTCTGTGGTTATGTTACTATTTTCTGAGGAGTTTTACTCCAGATCTGGTAGTGGTTCCAGATCTGTTGAGAGTGGGTTTTTCGTTGGTGATTTCTGTGGAAATCCAGTAGATCTATTTCCTTTTGCTTACTGTCGGTTGGCCTAGACCTAACGAACCCAGTGGTGACTCTAGGGTTGCTCGGTTCGTTAGATCTAGAATGGGTTTGTTTTGGACAGTTTTCTTATTCATTTCTGTGTAGAATTTTGGGATAGATCTGAGGTTCTGAATCCTTCTTTGGAGAACTGAGATCTTGTGTCTAAACACTTTCGTGTCTGACACTGCATGCATGCCATAATTTTGGGATATGATGTTAGTTCCTTTTTGATGAACTGAGATCTCAGTCGGACACACTCGTGTCCGACACTGCATGTATATTTTATGGATTTTAATTGATGACTTCTTCTTCTTCTCTTTTCTGTTCTTTGTTGCTGAGGGATTTTCTGGTGTTGGACCCTGTTCCGACTGGACTGTGGACTGTACCTACCTGTTCGTATCCGATGTTCGTGTCGGATACGAAGTGGCGAATTTGTGGCTAGAACATTGCTGGACTTGCTGTAGCCGTGTCCTCTTTCCCGTGTCCGACGTGCATGTTGGACACCAAGGAGATGATGTGACCTTCTGACCTGACGTGACTGGCCTTGGACTTCGGGCCTGACCGGCGGTGGACTTTGGCAGTTTGTGGCTTTTATCTGTTGGGCCGGGTTGGTGTTTATTCAGTGGGTTTATTGTGTATTCTTTGTGGGCTGAAGTATGGGCTGGGCCATACAGTATTGTGTTGTAATATTATTTTATTAATTATAGCTGGATAACTGTAATTATTTGTGGGTGGGCTGGTTTGGCTGGGCCATGTTGGGCCGGGCTTATATGCTGTTGTAGTTATGTTTGGGCTGGTTAGAAGTTGGGTCTGAACTGATCCTTGGTTCTGGGTTGGGCCGAGTGACTGTGGGTTGACCTGTGGACTTTGCCTTTGGGGCAGAACTGCTGTAGTATAATTTTTGTAAAACTTTTTTTCAATTAAATAAAAAATGTTATTTTCCCAATTGCTGTGAGTTGATGGAAACATCCTCTTAAGACCAATTTTTGTAATTAAAAACAATTAGTTAACTTTTTACTGCTGTTTAGTTAATTCTTTATAGCTTTTAAAACCAAGTTTATAAAACAAACCACTTTTATATATATGACAGTTGCAAATGCTAACTCTATATATATAATGAGTTTTTGAATTATAAACTTATAAAACTCTTAGTGTTAAACACGTAAAACCAATGGTTGTGTTTAACATTGTTTTTCCCAAAGAGAACAAGTAAGTTAGTAATTAGAACTAGTGTAATGTAACTTGTGAACCTCCAAATAAGACTATCTTATTTGGACAGAATCAAGATAAAGATTTAGTTCTTTAATTAACCTAGAAGCAACTAGCATAGTTTATTAACCAACTTGTACATCACTATTGTTAACAGGAGAACATCCAGCTAGATTGCCTACCATATTGCTGGAGCCAGGCAAGTACATTCTATGGTTCTGTTCAGTGCATTTTCCTTGTTCTTTATTGCTGACACACTGCGACACGTTCATGTTCTTTCTGGCTTGTTCTTTCATGTTCTTACTTGTATCTTGGGGTGGGGAAATACTCTAGATATGTGACTAAACCCGGTTACTTATTCATGATCTTTAGCTTAGGCCTCGCACAGTGCACGCGGGCCCTAAGCCGTACCTACATGATCTTCCAGGATCCTTTCATGTTCTTTCATGATCTTACCCAAGCCGGTCACATATCTAAGTAGTATTTCAAACATATAAACACATGTTCAGGATATTGTTCTTACATTAGTTTCTCTTGATCCTGATCTTGATATTAGTCGTGATCTTTACTGCATCTTACATTGTCATGATCTTTCATGTATCTTTATAGCAGTAGTTCATGTTCTTCATGTTCTTTACATACTTGTTCTTATCCTGTTCTTCCAGCATTTACTTTCCATATCATTATGTTATTGTTCATTACCTAGAACTGTGCTTTGCTCCGCTCCTGACTGGATATGTTATGATAGGTGAGATGGAGGCTTTATGTGACACATACTATGGGCAGGATACTGCTTTCCTTGAGCCAGCTGGAGCTGCTTGTGACATAGAGGCTGCAGAAGCCTAGTTATCTTCCATTTAGTTGTCTTTCCTGCTTTTGAGACTTTAGTCAGACTTTAGTACATTTTCTGGATGAATGTAATAATAAAATGCTTAGACATGTATTTGAATATTCTGGGATCGTTATAGATGCTGTGATTCTCTATCTTTCATGTTTATCTGGTTAGTTTTCCCTAGTTGATACAGCTTACTTCATTGTGTCTAGCAATGAAGGCTGGGCGTGTCCGACTCGTGTCCGATTATTCGGGAGCGGGTCGTGACATGTTTTTAGTGGTGGCCCATGCAGGTCCATCCTAATGGTACCTAGGACTTAACGTACTATTGGGGGACTTGATTATACTAGGGAAACTTGATCACAGCATAGGAAAATCGGGAATTAAGGGTATATCAGGTTATTCATGTTCTTCAGGTGCTTTATTATTATAAAAAACATTGTTTGATAGGTTTTAGGGTTTGTCGTTCAACGAAGTTTTCTTTTTATGCAGGATGGTCACTACAAGGAAGACCGCAGACCAGGCTGGAGTTGCAGGCGCTTCTGGAGTTGCAGGCGGTTCAGAGCAGGCCGCACTAGAGCAGCCCGCACCAGACGTCCAGGCAGATCAGCTTCCGCCAGCGCCTCCTATCTTCCCATCGCTACCGCCGACGATGATGCTTGACGGCAACCAGGTGATGGCGTTGTTTCAGCACTTTCTGGAGGCCCAGAACCATCAGGCAGCGCAGTTCAGAGCGACTGTCGTCGACGCGCTGAGGACCAGGGAGCCGGCAGCACCAGCACCAGCACCAGTAGCACCTCCAGCACCGCGAGGACCGAGACCCGGGACAGCGAAGGAGTACCAGCACCTTAGCCCGATGGACTTCTGGGGCGACGAGGGGATCATCTATGCAGATGAATGGCTGGAGAATGCAGAGAGGACTTTGACCATGGCGAACATTCCAGAGGACCAGAAGGTGTCAGTGGCTAGCATGCGACTCTTTGACTTGGCGAGAGCTTGGTACCGGGAGGACCCCCAGTTGGCGGAGCCCCGGGTGTCTTGGACAGTTTTCAAAACACTGTTCAAGGAGAAATTCTTCCCAGAGGTGGAGCGTGATGAGTTGAGGGTGCAGTTCGAGGCGCTGCAGCAGGGGACGATGACGGTCGCGCAGTACACTTCGGAGTTTACCAGGCTCAGCAGGTTCGCTGAGAGACTGGTTAGAGAGCCAGAGGACAGAGCATGGAGATTCAAGAAGGGTCTCAACAGGGAGCTGCGACATGCGGTGGCGATTAGTCAGGCGACCACCTACTCTAGCATCCTCAAGATCGCCCAGGCAGTTGAGAAGGAGGCGGACCCCAAGCTGAAGAGGGACCGGGATGTGGCCAGCAGCAGTTTCCAAGCACCAGCGAAGAGGGTTCAGACTCAGACCCAGACGAGGCCTCAGCAGCAGCAGCATCACCGACAGGCCAGAGCTCCAGCACATCAGCATCAGAGACAGCAGCTAGCGACTCCTTGTGCCTATTGCCATCGCCCTGGACATCATATCGACGAGTGCCGCAAGAGGTTGGGACTTTGCCTCTTCTGCGGATCCGATGCACACCAGATGAGGGACTGCGCACAGGCTACAGCCAGACTAGCAGGAGGACGAGGAGGAGGACCACCGGCTGCACCACCCAGAGCATTACCTGCACCACCCCAGAGAGGAGGAGCTTTGCCACCCCAGCAGCAGAGGTTTGCACAGCATCAGCAGCAGCAGAGAGGAGGAGCTCAGCAGGGACGTGCTTACGTCATGGCTGCAGTTGAGGAGGATAAGGCAGTGCCAGATGTGATCACAGGTTCTATATTCTTGCATTCTTTTCCTGCCATTGCATTGTTTGATTCTGGAGCCACCCATAGCTTTGTGTCGTATGAGTTTCTGCATAGACACGGCTTCACACCCAAGCCCACTAGGCGGAACTGTCAGATCATGACAGGAGGCGGATCAGTTCCAGTAAGTGAGATGGTGGAATGCCCTATCACTATTGCTGGGAGAGAGATTCGAGCTCGACTTCTAGTGATGCCACTGCCTGGATTCGACGTAGTCCTCGGCATCGACTGGATGAGCGAGCAGTTTGCTGTAATAGACTGCCATGAGGGGAAGGTGATCTTCAGCCCGCCAGGAGTTCCACCGTTCGAGATCAGCAGACGAGTTGCAGAGAGGCCAGAGGGAGTCTACTTCGGAGCAGTTGCAGAAGACCAGGAGTTGCCGCATCCGCTGATTGCAGAGTATCTTGACGTCTTTCCAGAGGAGCTTCCAGGATTGCCGCCGGATCGAGATGTGGAGTTCGGCATTGATCTAGTGCCCGGATCAGCACCGAAGTCCCAGCACTGTTACAAGATCAACCCGAAGGAGGCTGCGGAGTTGAAGGCGCAGATTGATGAGCTTGAGGGTAAAGGATTTATTCGCTCTAGTGCTTCACCCTGGGGAGCACCGGTGCTTTTTGTGCCCAAGAAGGATGGGACGGTGAGGATGTGCATTGACTACCGTGCACTCAACAACATCACCATCAAGAATAGATATCCTTTGCCACGGATTGATGAGCTGTTTGACCAGCTTAGTGGAGCGAAGGTCTTTTCTAAGATCGATCTTCGGTCGGGGTACCACCAGATGAAGGTTCGGGAGCAGGATATTCCGAAGACAGCCTTCAACACCCGATACGGCCAGTATGAGTTCCTAGTGATGCCGTTCGGACTCACCAATGCCCCAGCTGTGTTTATGAACCTGATGAATAAGGTTTTCCACAAGTATTTGGATAAGTTTGTCGTAGTTTTCATTGACGACATTCTGATCTATTCCAAGACGGAGGAGGAGCATGTTGAGCACCTGCGGATTGTTTTGGAGATTCTGCGGAAGGAGAAGCTGTACGGAAAACTCTCGAAATGTGAGTTTTTCTTGGACCGAGTGGAGTTTCTAGGGCATGTGGTGACTGGAGAGGGGATTTCTGTGGATCCCAAGAAGATTGAAGCAGTGGAAGCCTGGGCACCTCCCAAGTCAGTAGCAGAGATTCGTAGTTTCCTGGGTCTAGCAGGATACTACAGGAAGTTCGTAAAGGATTTCGCCAGGATAGCAGAGCCTATGACGAAGCTTACGCGGAAGGACGAGGAGTTCATATGGAGCGACGCCTGCCAGACAGCCTTTGAAGAATTGAAGAGAAGACTGACGACTGCACCAGTTCTAGCTTTGCCATCGGGATCAGGAGGATTCGTCATCTACAGCGATGCTTCAGGGAAAGGCTTGGGATGTGTGCTGGAGCAGAACAAGAAGGTTATAGCATATGCTTCTAGACAGTTGAGGCCCCATGAGAAGAATTATCCTACACATGACTTGGAGCTTGCAGCAGTCATATTTGCCTTGAAACTGTGGAAGCATTATCTATATGGAGAGAGAGTGGACATCTTCACGGACCATAAAAGCCTGAAGTATGTCTTTACTCAGAAGGAGCTGAATATGAGGCAGCGCAGATGGCTGGAACTCATGAAGGACTTCGACATTAGTCTGCAGTACCACCCTGGGAAGGCGAATGTGGTTGCAGATGCTCTCAGTCGATATCCTATTGCTATGTATCTCACCATGGACCGGCATCTATTGGAAGATCTGGAGAGTCTTGGGATTGAGATTGTTCTCCCAGGGTATAGAGGTCAGATGATGCATATGCAGATACAGTCGGGGTTGCTAGAGAAGATCAAGGAGGCCCAGTTGCTTGATGAGGGAATCCAAGGTCTTAGAGCTCAGGCAGAGTTAGGTCTGCTCGACGATTTCACCATTGCGGAGGACGGATCCTTACGGCACGGGAGTCAGCTGTGTGTGCCCAAGGACTTGCGGGAGGAGGTGATGCAGGAGGCCCACCAGTCACGATATTCTATACATCCTGGATCTACCAAGATGTACAAGGATTTGCGTGAGTATGTTTGGTGGTATGGGATGAAGAGGGAGGTCGCCAGATTTGTTTCCAGATGCCTTGTGTGCCAGCAAGTCAAGGCGGAGCGCCAGAGACCAGCGGGACTACTCCAGCCTTTACCTATCCCGGAATGGAAGTGGGAGCACATTACTATGGACTTTGTCTCTGGATTGCCGCGTACTCCCAGTGGCAAGGACGCTATTTGGGTGATCTTGGACAGATTGACAAAGTCCGCTCATTTCATTCCGTTCAAGGTTGGGCTGTCGACCGAGAAGCTTGCAGACCTCTACATGCGTCAGATCGTGAGGATTCACGGGGTGCCAGTTAGCATCGTTTCAGATCGAGACAGCCGCTTCACATCACACTTCTGGAGGAGTCTACAGCAGAGCTTGGGATCACAGTTGAAGTTCAGCACAGCCTATCATCCACAGACGGACGGACAGTCTGAGAGGACCATTCAGACTTTGGAGGACATGCTGCGGGTTTGCGCACTCGACTTCGGAGGTTCGTGGGAGGACCATTTACACCTCGTGGAGTTTGCCTATGACAACAGTTATCAGGCCAGCATCGAGATGACTCCATTTGAGGCGCTGTACGGACGGAGATGTCGCACGCCGTTATCCTGGGACGACGTTGGCGAGAGAGCTTTACTTGGGCCAGAGATGGTGGTGGACTCAGCAGAGAAAGTCAGACTGATCCGGGAGCGTATCAGAGTTGCACAGGATCGGCAGAAGCACTGGGCGGACAGCACCAGACGGCCGCTTGAGTTCGAGGTTGGAGACAGAGTGTTCTTGAAGATCTCACCGACCAGAGGCGTCATTCGGTTCGGTAGAGGCGGGAAGCTCAGTCCGAGATTCATTGGACCATTCGACGTGACAGCACGGATTGGCGAGGTGGCGTACCGACTAGCGCTTCCAGCTAGGTTGGAGGGAGTGCACGATGTTTTCCATGTATCTCAGCTTCGACGATACATTCCAGACCCCAGTCACGTGGTGGACTATTCAGAGCTGGAGGTGGGCCCGAGATTGACTTACGAGGAGCAGCCAGTAGAGATCCTCGACCGGAGGGAGAAGCGTCTGCGGAACCAGACCATTCCCCTTGTCCGCGTCATGTGGAGGCACCACTCTCCGGGAGAGTCCACATGGGAGCGTGAGGATGAGATGCGTGAGCGATATCCTAGTTTGTTCACTTGAGTGCTTTGTATTGTATGCATTTTTTTGAATTCAATAAACAACTCTTTGGATTCACTATTCTTGATTTTCTGTGTTTGCTTTCCAATTTCGAGGACAAAATTTTTCAAGGGGGAGAGATTTGTAACTCCACTTTCCTGTTTTCCTAAATAAAATTTAAGAATTCATTTTTATACTTATTATTATTTGGGAAACATTTTTATTGAATTACATTTTTGACAATTTTACAATTGGAAGTTGTTGTAACAATTTCTATATATTTTTCTTAATTTAAAAACTGTTTTTAAAATGAATTATGTAATTATGTAACAGCAAGGGGTTTATTTGTAAAAGTTCCTATTATATTTTCGTTGCGGGCAAATACGAAAAGGCTGGGGGGGTTTTTGCATATTGGCCTTTTTGCGGAGGGGCTTATGTGCAAATTTTCCATTCGTTTTATTTTAAAACGAACTGACCGTTCGTTGGAGAGAGAGAACGACCATTCATTATTCTCTCCACTCTTTCTCGAGACTTCTGTTCTCGTTCTCCCCGCCGACTCTTCGTTCTCCACCAGTTTCTCGAGTCTTCCACCGACTTCTCGAGTCCTTCGCCGACTCCTCGAGCTCCCAGCTCCGACGACCTTCGGCGACTCTGATGACGATGACGACGACGGCGACGATGATGAAGACGGTGGCTCTGGTGGCGTAGATCTGAGGGAGCGCGGCGACTTCCATGCTGATGGCGACTTCGTCCCTGTTGAAGCCGACGACCCCGATGATGATGGCTTTGACGATGGCGACTGAGGGAGCTGAGCAGTGACTCGAGCTCGTCTTCTTCTTGTCTTCTTCCTGTCTTCTTCCTGACTTCTTCCTCGACGAGCTTGGCTTCGACTTCCAGAGGGTAAACCCTAACCCTAATCTCTATTGTTGGTCAGATCTGGTCAGATCTATGGCCTAGGCTCTGAGATCTTTGATCGGTGACGAGATCTAGGGTTTCTGTGGTTGTGTGAGATCGATGATGTTGTCTTTCTCTTTGAACAGTTCTAACTGTTCAGATCCGTTGGATCTAGGGTTTCTGTGGTCTGATCTTGTAGATCGACCCTTGCATGTGGTTATTTTGGGTTGCATGTTTAGATCTGTGATGTTTTAGTTGATTCTTTGAGATCATTCGATCTGTGAATATTCTGTGGTTATGTTACTATTTTCTGAGGAGTTTTACTCCAGATCTGGTAGTGGTTCCAGATCTGTTGAGAGTGGGTTTTTCGTTGGTGATTTCTGTGGAAATCCAGTAGATCTATTTCCTTTTGCTTACTGTCGGTTGGCCTAGACCTAACGAACCCAGTGGTGACTCTAGGGTTGCTCGGTTCGTTAGATCTAGAATGGGTTTGTTTTGGACAGTTTCCTTATTCATTTCTGTGTAGAATTTTGGGATAGATCTGAGGTTCTGAATCCTTCTTTGGAGAACTGAGATCTTGTGTCTAAATACTTTCGTGTCTGACACTGCATGCATGCCATAATTTTGGGATATGATGTTAGTTCCTTTTTGATGAACTGAGATCTCAGTCGGACACACTCGTGTCCGACACTGCATGTATATTTTATGGATTTTAATTGATGACTTCTTCTTCTTCTCTTTTCTGTTCTTTGTTGCTGAGGGATTTTCTGGTGTTGGACCCTGTTCCGACTGGACTGTGGACTGTACCTACCTGTTCGTATCCGATGTTCGTGTCGGATACGAAGTGGCGAATTTGTGGCTAGAACATTGCTGGACTTGCTGTAGCCGTGTCCTCTTTCCCGTGTCCGACGTGCGTGTTGGACACCAAGGAGATGATGTGACCTTCTGACCTGACGTGACTGGCCTTGGACTTCGGGCCTGACCGGCGGTGGACTTTGGCAGTTTGTGGCTTTTATCTGTTGGGCCGGGTTGGTGTTTATTCAGTGGGTTTATTGTGTATTCTTTGTGGGCTGAAGTATGGGCTGGGCCATACAGTATTGTGTTGTAATATTATTTTATTAATTATAGCTGGATAACTGTAATTATTTGTGGGTGGGCTGGTTTGGCTGGGCCATGTTGGGCCGGGCTTATATGCTGTTGTAGTTATGTTTGTGCTGGTTAGAAGTTGGGTCTGAACTGATCCTTGGTTCTGGGTTGGGCCGAGTGACTGTGGGTTGACCTGTGGACTTTGCCTTTGGGGCAGAACTGCTGTAGTATAATTTTTGTAAAACTTTTTTTCAATTAAATAAAAAATATTATTTTCCCAATTGCTGTGAGTTGATGGAAACATCCTCTTAAGACCAATTTTTGTAATTAAAAACAATTAGTTAACTTTTTACTGCTGTTTAGTTAATTCTTTATAGCTTTTAAAACCAAGTTTATAAAACAAACCACTTTTATATATATGACAGTTGCAAATGCTAACTCTATATATATAATGAGTTTTTGAATTATAAACTTATAAAACTCTTAGTGTTAAACACGTAAAACCAATGGTTGTGTTTAACATTGTTTTTCCCAAAGAGAACAAGTAAGTTAGTAATTAGAACTAGTGTAATGTAACTTGTGAACCTCCAAATAAGACTATCTTATTTGGACAGAATCAAGATAAAGATTTAGTTCTTTAATTAACCTAGAAGCAACTAGCATAGTTTTTTAACCAACTTGTACATCACTATTGTTAACAGGAGAACATCCAGCTAGATTGCCTACCATATTGCTGGAGCCAGGCAAGTACATTCTATGGTTCTGTTCAGTGCATTTTCCTTGTTCTTTATTGCTGACACACTGCGACACGTTCATGTTCTTTCTGGCTTGTTCTTTCATGTTCTTACTTGTATCTTGGGGTGGGGAAATACTCTAGATATGTGACTAAACCCGGTTACTTATTCATGATCTTTAGCTTAGGCCTCGCACAGTGCACGCGGGCCCTAAGCCGTACCTACATGATCTTCCAGGATCCTTTCATGTTCTTTCATGATCTTACCCAAGCCGGTCACATATCTAAGTAGTATTTCAAACATATAAACACATGTTCAGGATATTGTTCTTACATTAGTTTCTCTTGATCCTGATCTTGATATTAGTCGTGATCTTTACTGCATCTTACATTGTCATGATCTTTCATGTATCTTTATAGCAGTAGTTCATGTTCTTCATGTTCTTTACATACTTGTTCTTATCCTGTTCTTCCAGCATTTACTTTCCATATCATTATGTTATTGTTCATTACCTAGAACTGTGCTTTGCTCCGCTCCTGACTGGATATGTTATGATAGGTGAGATGGAGGCTTTATGTGACACATACTATGGGCAGGATACTGCTTTCCTTGAGCCAGCTGGAGCTGCTTGTGACATAGAGGCTGCAGAAGCCTAGTTATCTTCCATTTAGTTGTCTTTCCTGCTTTTGAGACTTTAGTCAGACTTTAGTACATTTTCTGGATGAATGTAATAATAAAATGCTTAGACATGTATTTGAATATTCTGGGATCGTTATAGATGCTGTGATTCTCTATCTTTCATGTTTATCTGGTTAGTTTTCCCTAGTTGATACAGCTTACTTCATTGTGTCTAGCAATGAAGGCTGGGCGTGTCTGACTCGTGTCCGATTATTCGGGAGCGGGTCGTGACAAGGATCGACTGAGCAATAGCCAACAGTAAGAGGCAGGATAATTGCACTCTATACCCAACTGGTACTAGCATATAGGCCAGGTAGCCTAGGCTCTGTTTTAGGAGAAATCCTAGAAGAGGACCAAACGACAGATGGTGACTGAAGGGGGTTTCTCTCTACATTTATCTTGGATGATTTGAGTTGAACCATGACCTGCATCCATTAGAAACTGTTCAGAGAGGAGTCTCTGTATTTATCAGAATATTGACAGGAATTAGATGAGTGCAGGACTATAGATGTTCCTTAGATCAAATGGACATTTCTATAGTCAACACTCTAGTAACAGAGGTAACCTATATAGCAGTCTACTGAAGAGACAAGTACAGTATAGGCTTCATTGCATAAATACAGGTTTAAAGGATACACATGTCCTTGAGCACTGAGTGGAGGAGCTTTAAGTATTATTTTGTTAAGGTTACAGCAATATTACATCCATGGTTCTCTTGTATGCAAGAGTTGAGTTCCTATATCAATTTCCTTATTGAGATGTGACCTCTTTTTTGGGTTCAACTGACAATGACAGGGGGTGCCAACTGTGATAGAAATACGAGAAAAAAGAATGGTTCAGGATCTGGTTTCATGTTTGTATTTTGGGCACATTAAGTTTAAGAAAAAAGGTTTAAATAAAGCCAGTAGGATATAGTTTCAGATGGTATGTGGACTTACTACTGTATCAAACTAGCACAGGGACAAGGGGTTAGCCTTATTGTTTCACTGACTAGTCCACATGAGTTTGGCATGTATTAGTCCAGTTAGCATTTGTTTCAGTCCAAGAGATGTTTTGCTCTGTCAAACAATTTACTTAGAAGTTCAGACCTTAATCTAATAGAATCTAAGTCCCCTCCTTATGTATCAAACCACACCATTATCAGTTCAAGTTATTACTTGTTCAGCCCAAATTAGTTATCCTGCATCACACGAATCCCTGTCCTATTTATCTGTCCCCAAGATATATATGTTCTGTCCATTACATCTGTTAGTATAGGCTATTGCTATATGTTCAGTTCTTTTTCAGATGTTAGTCCTTCTTTTGTATATATGTCATAAATATAAGGGTACCAGTGGGCATAAGTCCCAGAGGAGCAGGGAGTAGAACCATGGGCTACCATTTTAAGAGGAATATGTACTAAAGGGTTGAGCCTTGTGTAAATGTCAGTAGTCATAGGTCCAGGTGTTCCAGTTAACACTTTCGTGTAGTTGAAGTAACACCAATAAACATATGGAGGGTGAGTAACTAAGTATAGAAGAGAACAAAAGACTGATACCTCAATTAGATAAAATAATTTCTTGTTTTAATTTAGTTATTGATATTGTAAACTCATAAAACAGGTTACTCGGGCAACGAAACGAATTATAAACCGTACCAGTAGCTCACGACCTAAGGCAAGTATACCTTGCCTCCCTCTACAGTTTTATTTATATGCATTGTATTTTATTTTCCAGTTTTGATTGTTTATGGACATGTGCTTTTCGTATTATATTCTGTTGAGCTATTTTTATTGCACATAGCTGTATTCATGTTTGGTCTTGTGGTTCACATTTGGAGTTTCTTACCAGTACCTTACTTGAGTCGTGTCATAGAACGAGTGTGTGTAGTTAACTGCTAAACCCTTGACTATCGTTTTACACAACCAGAGAGTCCACGCTCGGGACGAGGTTTGATCCGTGCACCAGAGAGTCCACATACGGGACGAGGGTGTTTGTCGTGTTCATTAGCACCAGAGAGTCCACACTCTAGACGAGGGTTGACTAATTGCACCAGAGAGTCCACACACGGGACAAGGGTGTTTTGCCGTGAGCTAACCAGAGAGTCCACACTCGGGATGAGGGTTAGTGCTTAGTTCAAACCAGTGAGTCCACACTCAGGATGAGGGTTTGGTTCTTCTATTGATCTCGTATTCATTGTTCACTCGGCAGTTCATTTATACGTAGTTGTTCTAGTATTCGTGTGTTCGTGTTCGTGTTCATAGCCATTTGTCGTGTTTCTGTTTTTCTTGTTTATTTTCTTGCATATGATAAAACTGTTAGAGAGGCATGTATATTATGTATCTTGCTATGTCCTCTGAGGACCTGATGATCTCTTCAGGTTTAGGTGAGTTTTGAGCCAAGAACAGACGAGTGAGTTTGAGCCAGCATCGGATCGCAGTATTTGTAGTTGAGGTTGTCTTGATTAGCAGTTTTACTCAGTTAGTTATTTTATGTATTTCTCCATTTTTCGTCTATTTGTAGTGGATTTGTGTCCATCGGACGTGACATTGATTCTTGGATACATTCAGATTAAATTTATTATTGATTAGTTTCATGGATATTCATTGATATTGATTGTGTCTTAATTTTTCTGTGGATGAGATATAGATTTTCCGTGATTCTAGATTCAGTGACTTGTGTATATTAGACAGCGTTCTACCGTCGACACTGCAGCGTAGGCTGGGCTTGGATACACTTCGTATCCGGAAAGTGGGTGCAGGTCATGACAAGTTTTTTGGTGGCCCATGCAGGTCGACGTTAATCACTTCGGTTACGTCACTGTACCGTCGTGAGCCTGCGAATAGGATTAGACATTTAGGATCTCGTCTACATGTCTTGACTCATTATTGGCCTCTAATCCTTGATTTCATTGAATCCTTGACTTGCATCCTGCTTGGAATTCTTCAACGGCTAAAGTGTTTGCTCTTATTACAGTTAAGATGAACTCTCAAGACAGGAACAATGCTGTAGTGAACACTTCACCGGCTACAGGAGGCTTATTCACGTACGTGACTCCACCAACACAAGGAGGCTAGTTCACTCATACGGGCAATCAGCCATAGCTCTAGAGATTCCGCAGAGACGACCTTCCACCACCCCTGCAGTTTCCTCAGCGGACTCCACTACCAGCACCCGTTCTGCCACCAGCTGTAACACCCCAGTCCCAAAATACTTAGGACCATGTACGTAGACATGCCAGCTGTATATATACAATGAATACTGCAATATATGGAGTCCTCGTATATATACATAAGCTGTAATAATATAATCACAGGCCAAAAAATCTGTAAACTATATCTCATCCACAGCAGATACAGAAGATATAAGAAGTCCAAATAGAATAAATGAGTGAGTCAAAAGATAGTCGGGTGGACATGCCCACACCAAACAGCTATAAAAATAAATCTCAAATAAAGTAGATGTCCACTATGAGTCTCAAAGAACAACATCAATCTAGATATCAGCAAAAGATGCCTCGTCATCAAGGTATGAAGGATCCAGTGCCGAGCCATACTCCTGCGGAAAATCGTCTATACTTGGAGAGATCACCAGGTCCTCAGAGGGACGTAACGAGATACAGGAAGAACATGCCATATGAACTGGATATAAATGCACCATAAAATAAAGATAAAGTAAAAGTGTCCAAACCATAAATAGGCTCAATATCCCATCATCGAAACAGTATGCTACCCCTCCAACCAAACAAGGACAATGGGTAACTTGCTATTTTGTAATGTGATATTTTTTCATGCCATGATTGGAACATGAAATTTGCTAAGGTCTCATAACCTTTCTAGTAGGCAATTTAGAAGACATATCGATGTATGGACAGGTGAAGGCTGACTTCCCCAGGACAAGGTAATAACTCACAACACGCACACGTCAAGTACCAATACTATTAGCTGGCATAACTCGAGGCTAGCGGCCCACGTGACCCATTAGTCCACATAGCTCGAGGCTAGTGACCCTCGCGACTCGACTACCGTAGTACGCAGTTACTACAGCTTTTGGATTTGGGGTAGCCCATACATTTAACTTTCTTCTCTCTCCCAAGGTCACTAACAGATGGTAGTTGGCTAAGACTATGTCCATATGCATACAAAAAGGCAAGAAGGAAAAATAACTGAAAGCAAAGTAAAGTGAACTAAAAATAGCAAGTAGTGGATCCAACTAAGAACATATAATAAATATGCAGTAAATAATAAATAAAGATGCATCTAATTATAAACAGTAAATAAGGCAAGGTATCTTGCCTGAGGGTGGTACGAGAAGCAGCAAAATCCTACAATCAGAATCGTCAACACAAAAGTCAAAATCCACAAGGATCTCCGAATGCTGAAACAAACATTACGAAAGTGTTTGGTATAAAAGATATGTCTAGGAAATGCTTGTCCAAAATTCCAATTCTAGAACAGGGGCAAAATCATAATTTTTGGTCAAAATGATGTCTGCAGTTGGATCCATTTTGTACTGAAACACGTGCCAGTATCTATGGTCTCTAAAGTCGTCAAACTATATATCTACGGGTCTGGTTTGAGGAGACGAACCCAACCGTATGTCCAGAGTTAGATTCCGACGGGCCGTGCACAAATTCGCCCGTTGGAGCGGGTCACGGGCCGCCAAATAGGCGTTTCGATCAACCTTCTCAGAATCGGACCAAACTTGGCATACAGAACCAGAAAAATGATACGGTCCTGCTGGCACATGTTTCGTTTTGATTCGACGAACGTGCACAAAGTAATTAGAAAATTTGCAAATAGGCTGATACGGTAAATTTTGACGGATACGCATCAAATTCGTCGCGCACACGCATCCAATTTGAATTCCGTCAAAGCCCACACGTCCGCGAAGTCGATACGCACCTTTCGATGCTTTCGGTTCGTGACTACATCGCTCGGTTTGACGGGACACACGTCGTATCGGGGAGTTTTTCTAAATATTTAGTTTCAAAAATCAATTTTTCATGAATCTTAAACTTCAAATAACTTTCTGTACTACACAAAAAATCGATCTACTGAAGGGTTTTCATCTTGGATATGTTAACTATAACTGTTGATATTTGTTTTTCGAAAATCCTAAGTAGTGCAAAAAATGCCTTCCAAGTTGGGGTTGGGACAGACCCAATGCCCTGTTTTCGAGCTGTATTTTGCTCGACTTTGCATCGTGTTCCTGGTCAAAGTAATGGGTTTTTTTAATAAAATCCCTCTGAAGGGTTAAGTAGGTGGTTATGTCCCCTATACGTAGGATTTTACGAATCAAAAAATGATCGAGAAATCATAGAGAAATTTGGCTCGATAATATGGTACTTGGAGTTCGGTTTCAGAACAGAGGTGGCTCTATTGCGGTCGGCTTGGGCGGCCCTGGCGGTGCTCCGGCGAGCTTCTGGCGGCACAGGAGGGTCAGGCAAGTTCGTAGGAAGTCGAGGGAGCTCTCGTGTAGATGGTTGCGACGTTTTAAGGGTTTTTGGAAGGAATTTCTTTTCGGGAAATTCTCAGCGGCATATGGGTTATTTATTTGGAGATTTTAAATCGAATTTAGATTCGATTTAAATCTAGATTTGGTGTGATCTCAAGAGGATATGATTTAGGATCATGCGGGATTGAATCGGGTTGTTGGTTATGATTTGGTATTGAATTTTTTTTCCAGAGACCTCAGTCTCTGTTTTGTTCTTGCAGAAATATAGGGTGGATGGCCGGGTTCGGCCTGTGAGGAAAAAGGAACATTGCTATGCACTGTTCCATGCTTCTTTTTCTTTTTTTTGTTTTCCTATCTACTTCTATGTATATTTATATACATATAATAAATAAAAATATTTGAGTTAGTATATAAGAAAATATAGTCCTATAAAAATATTTAATGCACCTTTATATTAGTACTATTCAATTATTACTATTAATAAATCATTCTAGCTTTCAAAAATACTAAAATAATTTAGAAAATAAGTTTAACCATATGTTATATACAAGAAAATTTTCAGTATTATCATATAGTAAATGTTTTTAATATCTAATCATAAAACACTTGAAAAAAATCTTTAACCCTAATAATAATTATGTAAATAATATTTTTATAAATATTTATTAAGAGGGATTTTATATACACATTTGGGTATAAAAATCTATCATTAATATTATACAAGAAGAAAATAAACCAATAATTTGCAAATCATTCTAAAATAGTATAAATTCAATTTAAGCCGAGAAAAAAATACCCAAAAACTTTGGCAGTTTACATCCTACCCAACTTATAAGAATTTCGTCCTCAAAATTAAAAATATAACTTAATATAAAAATATAATGAGGCTGAATACGAACAAAGAGTAATTATATCAAATATCAATTTATAACTTAGTTTTCGAAAATATGGATGGGTAGTTTTAGAAGGAATCCATCTGACAACATATTCTATAAGGTAGTGCATTCTTAGTCTGGCATGGTTCATGGGTATCCAGTCGTTTGAGGGAATGGAACAAAATCGCATGGTAAAAATCGGTTGGGACGAACATGGACATACATGGTTTGCTACAAGAAAATTGTGTTATACATGTGGTGTAATTGAAATGGAGCATAGGACGGAGTGTTTGCTTGGGGCAGTATGTCATAGGTGTAAAGTGGCTTGTCTAGTTCATGAGGGTGGAATTTATTGGAAAAAAAATGGTTGGTGTTGTGCTTCAAATATCAAGGTCACACAGGTGTGTCAAAATGATACAGATGGAAATAGACGTTATAAACCAATGATTTATAAGTCCCGTTGAAACCAATCTTGATTAATTTATGTCTTAGATTCTAAACTATATGGGCTGGACAAGATCCCTAAAATCAGTCTAAACCATTCCTACTAAATGCGGTTGACATATGATATGTTTCAACTCGAGTGGTTGAGCTAATTGTCAGTTGGATGGTTACTAGGTTCCTTAAGCCCAAAAATACTTCTTCTGTAACTTTTGAGTATAAGTAGCACATGGGCCTCGATTGAGTGACACGCTAGTGGCATGTGCGTAGTGGGCTTCGAGTAGATCACCACCCTATACCGGGTTGGAAGAATTGAGTCAAGGCTGGATCTATAATTGAAGTTGGAAAGAACACCTGTATTATGGTAATGGTTGTAATTAACCATTTTTGACTCGAAAGTCGCATTATAGAAATAGAGTACAAGGGGACGTGTTTGTGTGGCATATAGTATGTCTAGATGATGGTGGGATCGTCTAGGTCTCGTATATGGAATTTGTTGGAAGAAAAGACTATTGTTGTGCTCCAAATTTCAAAGTCACGGTAGGAGTATCCATAGTGTTACGAATATAAGTGGATGTTGTGAACTACTGAGTTACTTGCTCAATTTGAGAAAATGTGTCAAGTCGAAGGTCGTACTTTGAACATCGAATAATGGAGAAACGACTACGTATGTCATCCTTGTACTTCCAAGTTGGCGAGGGATGCCATGATGACACATGCACCAGGGGAATTGAATGATTCACCCGCCTATAGCAGCAAGACAATTACTATTAGGGTAATAAATTATAAGGTACGTAATGCAAGATCTCTAACTACTAACTCTTAAATCACTATAATAAGTCTGCTAGACTATGGTCAATAGATTTCTAATAGTTTCGAGAGTAGTGCATATGCAGTGTTGCTGATAACTAGTGTTTCATTCTAAGACAAGTATTATGATATGCATGTTGACCAAGCTAATGGATGTGTTGTTCTAACGGTAAGCCATATCTAAAATAAATAAATAGTGCATCTAGAAAAATACCTGCTAAATCTCTAATCTCGGGGAAGGTGCCTATCACAGCCATGCTAAATATTTGCCCACGCCTTTGTCCATTTGTCTCCTGCCCATCCTGCCTAACTTGTACAGATTGGTCAGCTAAGTGTGATCCTCTAGGATAACCTCCATATGATGGTTGACTGGGCTCTGCTATTGGTCCTGGTGCTACGGGTCCTTGCATTCGATGTTGTGCTGCCTTTAGTTGTTCTTTACATTCTCGAGCCTTGTGATGATTTGAGCCACAAATTATGCATTATCCTAATCTGCGACGACAATCCTTCATGACATGACCTTTCCTGTGACAGAAGCGACATGTAAGAAGTTCATCAATCCGATAGGGTGATTCTCTTGTTGGCTGTTGTGTCATGGAACGCCTGATTGGTCCACCATGGATAAGGTTACTTGGCCCAGTTGCTAGAATATGGCATCTCTGAGCCTGTTGTACTTCCTTATCAAGGAGTTCCTGGCTTCTAGCTTCTTCTAACACTTCAGTGTGAGAAACTTTAGACTGCACTGTAGTATGCTTCTTGAGCTTTGGTGTCAATCCTTGGTAAAATCTCTTGGCCCTTTCCTGCTCAGTAGGAATCTAATGTCTCATCGAATCTGCTCAGTCGACTGAATTCTGCATCATACTCATCTATGGTCATGTTTCCTTGTTTGAGGTATAGGAATTGATCATAGAGGACATCGCGTACATGGATAGGAAAGAACCTCTCATTGAAGAGTTTGTAGAACTCTTTCCAAGTCTGATTGCCTCCCAAGTGTCTTTCTTTGTCTTCCTACCAATGATGGGCATTGTCTTCTAAGAGCAAGTCTACTACAGTCATCCAATCATTTGCTAGCAACTGGGACACCCTCAATAGCTTCTCTATGTTGATAAGCCACGCGGTGACCTCTAGTGGTTCCTCGGTACCTCTGAAGGGTTTGGGGTTCATATCCATGAAGTCTTTAATAGAACCCTCATATGGATGTAGAGCTGGTACTGGTACCAGTGCTGGAGGGGGAGGTGGGGGCCTAGTTAGTGCTTCCGTCATGCTCTGCCTCATCATCTCAGCCTGTTGCCACTGAGTCTGTATCATGGCGTACATGAATTGTGTAGTAGGGTTTCCATCCTCTGGTGGTGGAGGCATTTGTGGTCCGCTCTAAGGTGGTTACTGCTAAGTGAATGGTGGTGGAGGTGGTGGTACATTCCCTTCGGTTGGTACCTCGGTAGTCTGCCCAGTTTGGATGACTGGTGGCACTTGAGTTTCCTATGGTACCATCGATGGGGTCATGGTGGCCTTCGACTGTCCTGGCTGATACAGGGTCACCGGGGTCACTGTTAGGACCTCTCCCTCTTGAGTGGCTGCATCACCAGACGTGATCGTCGAGGTAGGAACGTGTCCGCTTCGAAGGTTCATCCTTACTGGCATGAAAATAGAATAATGTTAGAATAGATTCGAACAAGTTCTATGTCAAGCAGTTGAAAGAGAATTGTCAACATAGTTGCGGATGAGATCTTAGGGAGCTAGTTAATTATATCTCATTCTATATAAAAATTTATAAAAAGCGAACCAAGTACACTGGGTTGATCAGACCATCATGCACCACTTCTGATAGACAATATGTTAGTGGGGTACCTCCAATAACATATATGTCATGAACAAGCTCAAAAATGATTAAGCGTGCAAATCTAGGCTATGATAGCAGCATTGGTCAAGATGGTAGAATATAAGTATGCGAGATAATGATGAAAGTAAATATAAAAAATTTGGTCCTTTAAGAATCGAAGTTTTGTTCGGGGTTCGTGCTTGTACAGTCGTCCTACTATCTTCTTGTCTGAGGCCATGGTTACGATCAAGGAAGGGTTAGATCGTGAGGCATTCTACCCAACTTATAAGAGTTAAGCTAGTAATAATGGAACATGTACCTAGTACGAGTCGTCGTCCTAACCTCTACCAAGCATGAATTAGACTGATATTATGAAGGGTTAGATATTAGGCAATACAGGTAATCAGAGAGAGTTCAAAAAGTTTGGGGTCAAAGGAGGCAATAATCATGGTTGAGATACTATTCCTATTCCTATATGCAGGATTGTTGGGCACAGTCATGTAACCCAATAATATTTTCTGACCTGCATGGACCACCACAAAAACATATAACGCCCCAGTCCCAAAATACATAGGACCAAGTACGTAGACATGCCACCTGCGTATATACAATGAATACTCCAATATATGGAATCCTCGTATATATACATAAGCTGTAATAATATAATCGCAGGCCAGAAAATCAGTAAACTATATCTCATCCACAGCAGATACAGAAGATATAAGAAGTCCAAATAGAATAAATGAGTGAGTCAAAAGATAGCCGGGTGGACATGCCTATACCAAACAGCTATAAAAATAAATCTCAAATAAAGTAGATGTCCACAATGAGTCTCAAAGAACAACATCAATCTAGATATCAGCGGGAGATGCCTCGTCATCAAGGTATGAAGGATCCAGTGCCGAGCCATACTCCTGCGAGAAATCGTCTATACCTGGAGAGATCACCAGATCCTCAGTGGGACGTAACAAGATATAGGAAGAACATGCCATATGAACTGGATATAAATGCACCACAAAATAAAGATAAAGTAAAAGTGTCCAAACCATAAAATGGCTCAATATCCCATCATCGAAACAGTAGGCTACCCCTCCAACCAAACAAGGACAAGGGGTAACTTACTATTCTGCGATGTGACATTTTTCTATGTCATGATTGGAACATGAAATTTGCTAAGGTCTCCTAACCTTTCTAGTAGGCAATTTAGAAGACATATTGATATATGGGCAGGTGAAGGCTAACTTCCCTAGGACAAGGTAATAACTCACAACATGCATACGTCAAGTACCAATACTATCAGCCGGCATAACTCGAGGCTAGCGGCCCACGTGACCCATCAGTCCACATAGCTCGAGACTAGTGACCCTCGCGACTCGACTATCGTAGTACGCAGTTACTACAGCTTTTGGGTTTGGGGTAGCCCATACATTTAACTGTCTTCTCCCTCCCAAGGTCACTAACAGAAGGTAGTTCGCTAAGACTTGGTCCATATGCATACAAAAAGGCAAGAAGAAAAAATAACTAAAAGCAAAGTAAAGTGAACTAAAAATAGCAAGTAGTGGATCCAACTGTGAACATATAATAAATATGTAGTAAATAATGAATAAGGATGCCTCTAATTATAAATAGTAAAAGGCAAGGTATCTTGCCTGATGGTGGTACGAGAAGCAGCAAAATCCAACAATCAAAATCGTCAACACGAAAGTCAAAATCCACAAGGAGATCCGGATGCTGAAATAAAGATCATGAATGTGTTTGGTATAAAAGATATGTCTAGGAAACGCCTGTCCAAAAGTCCAATTCTGCAATAGGGGCAAAATCGTAATTTTGGGTCAAAATGATATCCGCCGTTGAACCCGTTTTGCACCGAAACGTGTGCAAGTATCTATGGTCTCTAAAGTCGTTAAACTACATGTCTACGGGTCCGGTTTGGGAGGCGAACCCAATCGTATGTCCAGAGTTGGATTTCGACGGGCCGTGCACAAATTCACCCGTTGGAGCTAGTCACGGGCCCGCCAAATAGGCGTTTCGATCAACCTTCTCAGAATTGGACCAAACTTGGCATACAGGACCAGAAAAATGATACGGTCCTGCTGGCATAAGTTTTGTTTCAATTTGACGAACGTGCACAAAGTAATTAAGAAATTTGCAAATAGGCTGATACGGTGAATTTCGACGGATACACATCAAATTCGTCGCGCACACGCAACCAATTTGAATTTCGTCAAAGCCCACACGTCCGTGAAGTCGATACGCACCTTTCGATGCTTTCGGTTCACGACCACATCACCCAGTTTGGCGGGACGCGAGTCGTTTCGGAGAGTTTTTCTAAATATTTTAGTTTCAAAAATCAGCTTTTCTTGAATTTTAAACTTCAAATAACTTTCTGCACAATACATAAAAAATCGATCTACCTGAAGGTTTTTCATCTTGTATATGTTAACTATAACTGCTGATATTTGTTTTTCGAAAATCCTAAGTATGTAGTGCAGAAAACGCCTTCCAAGTTGGGGTTAGGACAGTCCCAATGCCCTGTTTTCTAGCCGTGTTTTGCTCGACTTTGCATTGTTTTTCTGGTCAAAGTAAGGGTTTTAACTAAATCCCTCTGAAGGGTTAAGTAGGTGGTCCCTTATACGTAGGATTTTATGAATCGAAAAATGATCGAGAAATCATGGAGAAATTTGGCTCAATAATAGGGTACCTGGAGTTCGGTTTCAGAATAGAGGTGGCTCTATTGCGGTCGGCTTGGGCGGCCCCGACGGTGCTCCGACGAGCTTCTGGCGGTGCAGGAGGGTCAGACAAGTTCGCAGGAAGTCGAGGGAGCTCTCGTGTAGATGGTTGCGACGTTTTAAGGGTTTTCGGAAGGAATTTCTTTTCGGAAAATTCTCTGCGGCATATGGGTTATTTATTTGGAGATTTTAAATCAAATTTAGATTCGATTTAAATCTAGATTTGGTGTGATCTCAAGAGGATATGATGTAGGATCATGCGGGATTGAATTGGGTTGTTGTTGAAGATTTGGTATTAAAAAGTTTTTTCTTTCAGAGACCTCAGCCTCTGTTTTGTTCTTACGGAAATATAGGGTGGATGGCCGGGTTCGGCCTGTGAGAAAAAAGGAACAATGCTATGCACTATTCCATGCTTCTTTTTCTTTTTTTCTTTTTTTTTTTGTTTTCCTATCTACTTCTATGTATATTTATATACATATATTAGATAAAAAATATTTGAGTTAGTATATAAGAAAATATATTCCTATGAAAATATTTAATGCACCTTTATATTAGTACTATTCAATTATTACTATTAATAAATCATTCTAGCATTCAAAAATACTAAAATTATTTAGAAAAGAAATTTAACCATATGTTATATACAAGGAAATATTCAGTATTATAATATAGTAAATGTTTTTAATATCTAATGATAAAAGACTTGAAAAAAATCTCTAACCCAAATAATAATTATATAAATAATATTTTTGTAAATATTTATTAAGAGGGATTTTATATACACATTTAGGTATAAAAATTATCACTAATATTATACAACAAGAAAATAAACCAATAATTTACAAATCATTCTAAAATAGTAAAAATTCAGTTTAAGCTGAAAAAATACCCAAAAACTTTGGGGGTTTACACCAGCATCTGTCCCACCTCCAGGGGTTCCACGTCCAGCACCAGCCATGTACCCAGTACCAGCGATGTATCCAGCATTTGCCATGCACCCACCGTCGACGATGTATCCAGCCCTGACGATGTATCCAGCAACTATTATGCCTCCGCCACCGGCACTGGACAATGTCACACTCTTGGGGATCTTCCAGCAACAAGCCAACATGTTCTGCAACACTTTGAGAGAGGCTCTTTAGATTAGAGATGCTCCGCGACAGCGCCCCGGCACTTCCAAGAACTTCATGGACCTCCGGCCCAGGAAATTCTATGGGACAGAGGGGATTCTCTACGCTGGCTAGTGGTTGGAGAATGTTGAACGATACCTGAAGATGGCCCGAGTCCCAGAAGATCTGAAGATCGAGTCCGCTAGTAGAAAACTTTTCGATATCGCGCAGACGTGGTACCAAGGCGAACCCCGATTTTCTGCTCCAAACGTGACTTGGGAGGAATTCAAGCGACTGTTCAAGAAGACATTCTATCCATACGTAGCACGAGAGGCATTGGTGAGACAGTTCGAGCACCTAGAATAAGGCAACCATACCGTCGACGAGTACAAATCGGAGTTTTCTCGCCTCAGCCGCTTCGCGGAGAACTTGGTCAGCACCCCTGAAGACAAAGCGCGATGATTCAGGAAGGGACTATCTCACGAGATTCGTCTAGCCATCGCCACCAGTCGAGCCGCCACTTACGAGAAGATTCTAGAGGTCGCCCAAGCTGTAGAGGAAGAGCTGAGTCACAAGTCAAAGAGGAATCGAGATGCATTCAGAGGAGGCAGTGACCAATCAGTACCGATAAAACGTCCCAACATTCCAGGGAAGACCTCGATGCAGCAGCATCAACAGCAACCACGAAAAGCCCCACAACAAGCCCAAGATCTTCCCACCTGCCAGTATTACAAGAAAAGAGGCCACGTCCAAGAAGACTGCCGAATTTGGTCATAGTTGTGCTACACTTGTGGATCCAACCAGCACCTATCTCGAGATTGCCCGAAGAAACACGCGAGTGCCCCACCATTAACAGCCGCACAAGAAGGACAAGCTCAGGCCATGATCACAAAGGATGCGACCACACCACAAGGAACAACTGTCAAAAATTTTCAGTAGAGATTTACAGTAGTAGTATAGATAGACCTATATTTAAATTTTGAATTATTTAAAATAATTGAATGTCTTTTATAGCAGTTTATTCTAGACTATTCATGCGAGTGGATCACGGCTCCTTAAATTTCGAGGATGAAATTTATTTAAGGGGGGTAGAGTGGTCAACCCCTTGACCAAATTTTTCCTTTTATTTAATTTGAAAAATTTCTTTAATGTCTCATATACTGTTATGTCTTTTTATTTAAAATGCAATAGAGGACCAAAAGGATAATATGTGAAAGGGTAGGGACCTAAGTGCAAATGGGAGTTTTTAAACTCTCAAGAGTTGTTAAGTTCTATCCAAAGATGCTGTGATCAATTTTCGAATTTCTTGATTAACCAATTTTGAATACTAGTTTTGCTGAGAGAATAAATCTCTCCAAATCTATTTTAGCAACTGAACAAGAAATATAGCATACTGATCCTTTTTATTAAGCGTGAAGATAAATGATCTTCGAAGGGTTCAACACTACTCACATTATAAGACAATTGCCGCCACGATCGCATATCCTTTCGAGCGATCCTTCACATATTCCCAAGTCCAACAATGCTTCATCGAACCAACCAGCCATCGTAAAGTACCGTATGGGTCGAGGCACTACAATATATACCACTAAAAAAAACTTTCGTCCTCAAAACTTAAACAAAACTCAATCCTATAACTTTAACTGAATTTATAAAACTTTTCATGATCAACTTGCATTATTTAACATTTCCTCGCAATGACACGATTGATTCTGAATGATGTACCATCTTGCCATAACATCTCAATTTGTTTAAAAGTAGTTTACCATCCTTGTTCTTTCCTCCAATACTTGTGCAATTGCTTAGCATATGTTAATCCACCCCTGTGGCTTCATTTGAATTTAGCATACCATGCTTAGTTGGAATCATACACATTTTAGGCATCCCAGAAATATATGCATTTCAACCAAGTTCAGTGATAGAACGAACGAGCTACAAGTATAACTTTGTTTTCAAACATCAGCAAATCCTTTTGAGCATCTCGTATAGTCTCAACTCATTTATTCAATTCTCTAACCAACTAATAACACAACGAATGTTGCCAATTCCAACTAGAGTATTTTTTTCACAACCGACCAAATTTCCAAAGCATTCTGACTTAGTTATATCAAATTTCCCAACGAATCTAGAGTTTCCTTTCAAGTTCATTGTCATTCTTACCACCAAAAACTGATAAAAGCCAATAGCCATATTTCATTTCAACATCACGATACTCATCGAATGACTCATGTACCTATTATCATTTGCATCCATACTATTTATATTAC
Organism: Iris pallida; assembly: GCA_029216955.1. Lineage (NCBI taxonomy): Eukaryota > Viridiplantae > Streptophyta > Magnoliopsida > Asparagales > Iridaceae > Iris > Iris pallida. The sequence goes on along the minus strand of JANAVB010029274.1, from coordinate 22,333 downwards.
AACTTGTAAATTTTACGATTATAAACCATCTTCCAAGTTGTACCATCATTCGACTCTAGCAAATTTCTTCATGTATTCCAAAAATTTTCTCGTATTGATCAAGCCAACATATTACCATCTAGCATATACAACTCTCATTTCTAGCAGCATTAATTTTGAGGGTCATTTCAAAATTATATTTTCTTTTCTCGATCTCGACTACGTCTACTGTCTCATTTCGTCGTACCCTTATTCTCAATTCCAAACTGATTATCCACCAATGAAGCTATTTTGTCTATCTAAAGTAGCTCAATATGATTCAACCAACCAGCTAATTCAATTAATTTTTGACATTCCAAATTAAGGCAACCAAGTTCTGAAATAAATATGATCTGTCATTCTATCAAACTTTGTAATATCAAATTTTCTAATTTCTATTCCATTCTGAAGTTTACTTCCCGACATATCTCACTCATTCCGACTATACCCACGCAACATCAATAGGGACATCCTAAGGGTCTCCAAAAGTCAACATAACCTTCGGTCAAGTCTCTACGGTTAGCTATTCTAAGCTAAACCAGACATTCAACTAACTCATCTAAGATGGATAACTATTAGGGACAAGCTTATCTCTTATATTAGAGACAACAAATTCTTATCATAGGAACTCTGTCTTATCTCAGGAATAATCTATGATCCGACCAATCTAAGGCACATGGGACGCTACCCTAATCTCATGAACTTATTCCAAATTCAAACACTAAAATATTATCGTTGACAATCCAAAACTTAGGTAACCAATCGACACTCAAGGGTCAAGTCTATCTACCCATACTCATCCTCGGGCTATACCTAAAGAAGTTATTCTAAACTTATCCACAGCCGACAAAATCTATCCAACAATTCTTATGGGTCAATCTCGAAGCCGTCATATAAAACTTTATCAATCGAACATCCAAATCTTCAGTTTTCACTTGCATAGATGTGGCATCATCTGCTCAATCTGACTTGCATTCTTATATCATATTCAAATTGTATCTATTCAATCGGGCCAAGTATCCCAATTCATATTCCAACATTGTTACCTCAATAGTTTATCATTTACGATCTCCTTACTTCGGTCTCTTTGCATCTTATATTCAATTTCTAGATTTTTAGTTCGTCTGTACGGTCTGTACTCTTTAACTAATAAATAAGGCAACTGTAGGATCATATTTTTTTGAAGGCATCCTCTATAAATCTTTTGTTAGCACCAAAAACGGTCATCTCTTAGCAATTCACGTTCACCATTAATCTTCATTTTGCATCATCTTTTTGTGATTCACTAAGAAGATTTACGACTCATGCATCGATCCAATCTCTATGGCACCAATCATCCAATATCCGTATCTCGGTTATCTAGTGGATATGACATAAATCATTTAGCTAAGTCATAATCCAATAATTTATATTCCATCCAAACTAGTTATTTATGCGATAACATTATCCATCGACATGTTCTATTACGTATGCAATATCTCGATACTTGTCTGTATTCCAGCCATCAGAGTCTCACAAGGACATCTACTCATTCATGTATCAAGGGACAAGTGTTCATTCTCTATGCCTCAAAATAGTTAATGGTCATAACTTGTTAATTCGGGACACATCTAATTCTTTCGAGCCAACTGTATATGTACAAAAGCCATCTATTTTCTCAAGTTCATTCTCTACTCTTCGGTCACTGATGCAACTCTCTACATCCTCTGAATCATTCACAACATCTTAATAGCGTCTAACATCACCATCAATTTATCGATGACCAACATGCAACTCTATCTCTACTCAATTCCAACATCATTCTACATTCGATCTATATTTGTTATCCTAAAAATATTTTGATAGCAATACCCAAACATCGTTACTGAGCCTACAATACTTTTACCCAACTGATTTGATTCATCGCCTGAATCTATAATTCGTACCATTTTCCAACCAAGGCATTCATTTCATATTCTTATTATCTCATTACCCAACATAATGCTAACCATCAAAATCTCATAACAAGTTATTAGAACTTAATTATCAAGGGACACGCCTAACCGTCATATACGACTCGATATTACCCAATACCTTACAGGTAAAGCATCACTATAATATGAAAAGGGTCAAAGGACATCTTATCACTAATAGGTAGAGTTATATATCACTCAGAGCTCAAGCCATTCCCGACACAATATTCCTCTTTCACACCAAACCAACGTCCATAATGGATCCATCTCGTAGTGGCCCTGCTGACCATAAATACCAACTAATTCCCACGTATCTGAAATATACAAAGCCAACACACATAAGCCAACTCGAAGATTCTATCGATTCCCATTCACTGAATTCATGTACATTTCTTTTTTCTAACATGCCATACTATCACCCACTGTCGACTGCCACATAACAATCGACTTCTATGAATCCCACACTTAAGGCATCAAGCACACATTACAACTTATTATTGCATCATATCATTGTTATTCATTTTGGTATCATTAAGAATTCAATAAAGCACACATATCATAGCCCACATATTTAGACTTATTGTATGGAACACCCAGTAAGCGGCTACGAGTATCAACGGATATTCAGTCAAGGGAGTAACATAGAGTAATTTAGAAGCAACACTGAATAATTGTAGATGCAGCTTGAGTCATCGTAGATGCAACTTTCATTCATCGTGGAAGCAACATTGAGTAATCGTGGAAGCAACTTTTGAATCATCGCGGAAGCAACTTTGAAAGGTCATAAGAGCAAGTTTTATTTGAAACAAATCAAATAAGAATCCAAGGACGTAAAGCCATGCTCTGATACCATTCTTTCATGCCCCAATCTCAGAAGATCAAAAACTAGCTACTGGGCGTGGTACTATACAAGTCTAGATTGTACTTGTACAAGGCAAAACTATTATATTTCCTAGTATTTCTCAGAAAACAACGAATTCATAGCCAACCAAGCAGGTAAATTAAATCACAAAAAGATATGAAGAAAATGTATCTCTTTATTGATAATTGTAATAGATTACAAGACTTTTAGCTGAATGCATAGTTTACAACATATTACAACAATTTTTGAATAGCCAAATGAATTACTTGTCATTAAGGTTTACAACCGAGCATGCTGACTTGGCTATATTGAACTTGCCAACTTGGCTTACAATCTTAATGGTACATCTGCTTTATATTGTTCTATACATTATGCCCTGTATAGCAAAAGATATCATCTTGCGAGAAGAGCTTCTTGTCACGACCCGCACCCATTTTTTTTTAAACGGATACGAGATGTGTCCAAGCCAGCCTACGCCGCAGTGTCGGCGGTAGAACGCTGTCACGGCCATGAAGATCAAAATTACAAGTAATGCTCATTCACATAATTAATTTAACTTACAATGATCACAAGTTTTATATTTGTAGAAAATATAAACTTGTACAAATAAATGAATGACTACAACTCAACTATCTAGCTAGTCTCTAGGCATTTGTCTGCAAGTATTCCCATCACTCCCCAAGCTAAGTGAATCCATGGCTAACCTGAAAATGTTGGTTTCCAGTCAGGAATAGAACGAGCACAATTCACTGAATGCAATTTCAAATAAAGAAAATGACTATAAAACAAAGGTTAGACATCAATCATGAGTTTTTGAAAATAAGCAGTAAATACGACAAACCAATAGCAACAAATAGACACAAAATACATTTCCCAACTGTTAGAAGTACCTTTGATATGTGATCGGTCTGGGGTACTACACCGCAAGGTCTATGAGGTCTACTTGCAGAAAATAAACACGGTCTACAAGATCTACTGCATAAAAATAAACACGGTCTACGAGATCTACTGCATGAAAATAAACACGGTCTACGAGATCTACTGCATGAAAATAAATACCGTCTACGAGATCTACTGCACGAAAATAAATACGGTCTACGAGATCTACTGCATGAAAATAAACACGATCTACGGTCGGATCACACATCCTTGGTTCTTCTCATTCCCGACTCAATAATTTATAATAGGGTATAAAAATCACACAACCAATGACTAATCAATGAGATATAGTAAAGATCAATATCGAAATGCAGACAATAAACTGTACTCGCCTGTGGTCTTCTGCTGGTGAACCCGACAGTCTGAACTACTCAATGTGCCACAATAGCCAAAACCCATACAACAGTCCCCGAAAGCTGAAATAAACATTTACCAATGTTCTCAGAATAGTCAAATTAGCTAGAATTGCCTGTCCTTAAGTCCAATTCTGGATACAGGGGTAAAACGGTAGTTTCGGGTCAAAACGGTCTCCGCCGTTGGACCCGCTTTGTACCGAAAAGCGTGCCAGAGTCAATGGTCTCTAAAGTCGTCAAACTACATGTCTACGGATCCAGTTTTCTGATACAAACCCAACCGTATGTCCAAAGTTGGATTCCGGCAGGCCGTGCACAAAATCGCCTGTTGAGTGGGACCGTGGGGCCCACAAAATGGCAATCCAATCATCTGTCTCAGAATCGGACCAAACTTGGCATGTAGGACCAGAAAAATGATACAGTTCTGTTGGTGTAAGTTTCATCTCGATCTGACGAGCGTGCACAAAGTAATTGGGAAATTTGCAAAGTGCACGATACGGTGAATTTCGACGGATACGCATCAAATTCGTCGCGCACACGCGACCAATTCGAATTCTGTCAAAGCCCACACGACCACGAAGACGTTACGCACCTTTCGATGCCTTCGGTTTGCGACCACGTCGTCCGGAATGGCGGGACGCACGTCGTGTGGATGAGTTTTTCTAGTTTTCTACAATATTCAAAACAGATTTTTGGGAAACTTTGGGATTCGATTTCTCGATGCATAGTCGATGATTTCTGAATCCACAAAAAGGAATGTGAAGCCCTATATGTTGTCTAAAAGTGTGTTCAAGTAGAATTTCTAATATGGGACCGGATTGATCGAAATTGCTCCTCAAACTTGCACATTTGGACTGTGTATACACTGTTTTTGAACGAATTTTTTGTCGATATTTGCCTCGATTTTGCGAATCAAAGGCTCGACCATATTGCAACCTATTTACTGGAGCCTCTAGAGGGTCATATAGGGTTTCCATACTAATTTACAAAATTGAAAACGATGAAGCGTACGCGAAGAAACATAGCAATGAAGTCAGTACCTCATCGACGTGTGGCTGTCGTGTTCCTCTCTAATGCACTGCGCGCGCGACCCTGCCGCGACTTTGCCGTCGGTCGACGGCCGTCCGCGGCTGTAGGTTGGGGTCGCCCACGGCTGGGAGGGAGGCTGTGTTGGTTAGGGTTTCGTATAAACCTCTCTCGATCGTTCTCTCTATATGTATATTTGTGCGCTCGTAAGCAGAGGGTTCGGCCGAGAGCAGATTTTGCTCGGCTATTATACTGTAGCCCGAGGGCTGGGGTTAAGGCTTTGGGCCGGGCTGGTTTGCCGGGCCTAGCCTGTTCTTATTCTTCTCTTTTTTTTTATATCTTTTCTATTTCTATTAGCAAAATACAATATATATATATATATATATATATATATATATATATATATATATATATATATATATATATATATATATATATATATATTCATATATACATGTATATACAGGTACATTTATATGTATATTTATACACACATAAATTATTTATATTTATATATATACATACATAATATTTATATTTACACAAACACACACATATATTATTTATATATATATATATATATATGCACATACACGCACATATAATTATTAATTCACTCTATATATCTAAAACTATGTATATATATATACAAGTATTTATATATACACATACCCGTATACGTTCAAATATAAGGAATAACATATTCTAAATATAACTTATAATAGAAATACAATATACTAAAATTCATAAATCAATTACAATGATATTTTATATATACAAAAATCCTAATTTTTCATATATTATAAATACTCTTCTACCTATACATATATTCAAGTACATATATACAACCTAGTTAATTCCCATAACATCCAAAATATTCATTAAAGAACTTATTTACTATGTTACCAACTAAAATACTATTTTAATAGCAAGCACAATAATATATATCTACTGATTCCAAATTGCTTCCTAAATCACTAAAGTGAAATGCCACTACAACGTGCCTCTATATGGTCGTCTCTACTCGTACTACCCGACTACTAGGGCTTGATTTGACTTGGGCTTATTCTAGACAGGTTCGGCACAACCGGATTCTCGAAAACTCAATAATATAACTAAATAATAAATAAAACTTCGGTACGGGTTAAGTCGCAACTTGGCTTGGTTTTCCTAGTTAGGACGTCACTATGGCTCAATCTTCCCTACTAGGGCTATTACACTAATTAAAGCACGCCACTGCACTATCCGTGCCATTATTCCTAGTCGCATTGTGCTCCAAATTCCTAACCATGGCTAAAATCATCTACCGTAATAATTAACTAAATAATTATTTCTAAACTTTCTAAAATCACCATTTAAAAATAAATAAATAGTAATTAATTAAAAATAATAATTTAAATTTTTTTGGGAAGGGGAGCTACAAATCTACCCACCTAAAAATAATTTCGTCCTCGAAATTCCTATTCGTAACTATTCTTAAAATTACAAAAGAAAGTCTACCTTAATCTTAATCTCCTTAATTTAATCACTCAAAATATTTCTATGACCTTCTCTAGCCATATTGCCTCCACGACTTCTACCCACCTTTGGTCACACTACTCCCTTGAAGCACGGGTTACTAAAATCTTATAACCTTCTAACCAGTGGCTAATAATTCTACCAAAATATCTCGGATATATGGTATCTATAATCTCTCATATCTACAAACAACTAATTATTCCACAATCAGCAATATCACAATAACTTAAGAATTTCTGATGAATTCTTGACAGCACGATTATTCGTCACCCCAAAATAGAAAGGGACGGGAATCAAGGGTACAGGAAGGCAAGGGGGTATAATCGAGAATGATTTTAAATAGTTCAGTTCTATAGTCCAAATATGGTGGTGTGCATGGATGAATGTTACTGGGTCTTAATGAGTTCTCTATTTGGACATCAATCACTGGTTGGATGAACCTTGGCTTTCAAATCTATATGGGCTGAACAAGATCCAAGATAAAACTATGTCTACTAGGTTAGGGTAACCTGGAATAGGATTCCTTCCAAGTGGTTGAGCTAGTTGCTAGTCGGGTTGGTTAGCTAAGTCCATAAGCCCAAAATGTGCCTTCGGTGACTTTTGTGTTTAAGTAACACATGAGGCCTCCATTGGGTGTCATACTAGTGGTATGTGTGTAGTGGGCTTTGAGTAAATCATAAACATATATTGGGTCGAAGAAAAGGGGTCAAGGTTGAGGCCCTAATGGAAGTCGAAAATTATACTGGTACTATGGTAAGGGTTATAGCTAGTCCTTTTAACTTGAAAGTCGTAGCACAAAAATAGAGTACAAGGGGGCGGGTTTAAGTGGGATATGATATACCTAGATGAAGGTGGACTCGTCTAGATCTTATATATGAAATTTGTTGAGAGGAAACAGCTGGTCTCGTGCTCCGAATATTAATGACACGGTCGGAGACATAAAGTGATCTAAATGGAAAATGGGAGTCCATGAGCCACTAGTTATCATGCAAATGGAAGTTATTCTAATAAATTGATAATCCTCGTATATCCCAAAAATTTTTGAAGCTTACAGTCTACATACCCTAAAGCTAGGACGTGGTTTTAGGAATAATAAGGTCAAAAGAATTTCAAAGTCCGGATACTGTACCCCGACTCTCATTGATAAAGAATGAAGCACGGCGTAACGGGATACGGTTGATATAAGTCAAGTCAAGGGTCGTTCCTCAATAATTGAAAAAACGAGTGCGTGTGCAATGACACATGGTTAATAAAATAGAATGACCTACTCGTCTACAGTATACATAAGTTGTCGACAGGGTAACCAACTCTAAGGCACATCATATGAAAATATTTCTAACAATTAAGTCAAGAAATTCTATTTGTGTCAAACCTGCCAGACTATGGTCACAAGGGTTGTAGTGATCATGTATTACTGTTGACAACTGGTAGGTCATAGTATGACAGGGTATTTAAGCTATGGTATTGGCTAAGCTAGTGACTGTGGTGTTCCAACACTGGTTAGGTCTTAATAATAAAATTTATATAACTAGGACGATACTTGTTGGAAACCAATCTCGGGATAAGTGTCTACCATAGTCACAGAAAATTATTGTCCTTAGCCTTGTCTATTCATCTCATGTCTAAACTGTGGGCTTTGGTCGAGGGACGGTTGAATCAAGGCATAAGGGTTAAAAGTTAAGGCAAGCTTCCAGCAAATAATTAGAGACTCACAATATTTGGTTTCTTGAGAATAGATAGTCTCCTAGGTTGGCGTTCTGACTAAGGGTAAAACCCTAATCATTCTCAAATTCAGATGGCTCGAAAGTCTCAATAGTAGTTTGAGGGTCGATGGGAGAACGACTAACTCAATCATATGACTAGCCGTTGGTAGCTACACTTGTGCCTACCATTATCATAGCCATGGGAATACTCTGTATCTCTCTACCATCACGAGCTTTCGTCTTTCCAAATCGGTGAAAGACAAAAACAATAAAGAATTCAAGGGAGATGTTACTGAATACAATTTCGTGATTCAACGGCGAACATATAATTCAAGAGGAATTATCAATGCAGTCGTGGATGAGACCCGAGAGACATCTATATCTCAATCCACGTAGGATAATTAAATAAAGTGCGAACCAAATACATCATGGTTGATCAGACCATAATACACTGATTCTGATTAGACAATAAGTTAGCAGGCGTCCCCACTAAACATATGCCTCGAATCAAGCTCGAGAACAGAGTAAGCTTGCAAAAACTAGGCTGTAATAGCAGCGTTGGTCAAGATAGTCAAGATACAAGTACGCGAGATTTTTGAAAAGAGGCACAAGTAGTTCAAGTTTTGTGAGAATTAAACCTTACCCGGTGTTTTTGCTTATACAGTCTTCCTACTATCTTCTTATCCACAAGGACTTGGTCGACTAATGGGTTATGGACATTCTAAATTCCATATTCTAGGTAAACCTATTAGTGTCAGTCGATATTCTCGTCAATAGGTCACAAGGACCATGGAATGCTAGATCGGGAGACGTGCTATCCAACTTACAAAACTTCCAACAATATTGGCTTCGGATCTTATGGAACACACAGGGCACTCCTAGTCCTAGTCATTCTCGTAAATTAAATTAATTTCTAATTCGTGAATGAGCATTTTTAGTCGCAGGCTCGCAATAGTACGACTAACTTTAGTACTATCACAAGTTCGCATGATTTGCAAAGACTGACCTGCATGGGCCACCACAAAAACTTGTCACGATCCGCACCCTTTTTTTAAAACGGATACGAGACGTGTCCAAGCCAGCCTATGCCGCAGTGTCGGTGGTAGAACGCCGTCACGGCCATGAAGATCAAAATCATAAATAATGCGCATTCACATAATTAATTTAACTTACAATGATCACAAGTTTTACATTTGTAGAAAATATAAACTTGTACAAATAAATGAATGACTACAACTCAACTATCTAGCTAGTCTCTAGGCTTTTGTCTGCAAGTATTCCCATCACTCTCCAAGCTAAGTGAATCCACGGCTAACCTGAAAATGTTGGTTTCCAGTCAGGAATGGAACGAGCACAATTCACTGAATGCAATTTCAAATAAAGAAAATGACTATAAAACAAAGGTTAGACATCAATCATGAGTTTTTGAAAATAAACTGTAAATACGATAAACCAATAGCAA